>JAODUP010000084.1:560000-1015000 GCA_025642065.1 Paralvinella palmiformis
AACTCCGTGGTAAGAAACACATACTCATATAATTAACGACATAGAACATCTCCTGCTAAATCGTGTAATGTTTTACGGCTCCATTGCTGTCCCGTTTTCTCGTCATACCCTCATTCGCCCATCATTAAGCCCGCTTTTGAATATCGGCGTGTGCATATCTGAAGGGTGCTTCATCTTTGACTTCGCTTCATTACCATTGGAGTTCGCTCGGTCCATTTACCCTACCATGTGCACAAAAGTGGCGGTAAAACACCAATCATTATCATCATCATCTTCACCAATCATTAAATCCAAAATTGAATCTCGATTCTTCCGAAAAGACCATTCTGGACAAGTTATCGGATTCTAGCACGTCTGTTGTTCGGATCAATGATTGTTTTCCTTCTGGTGACTCTGTACCCAACTTGGCAGTTGATTGCGAAACCAGTTTGCCTATCCGGTCATTTTACACGCTGTTAAAAGCCCCTTAAGACCAGAAGTCGTTTTTGCTGCACAACACATTTCAGCGTCCTGTCTTCCCGGAGTGTGGTCTTTCGGCGTCCAGATCAAGCCCTCCCAGCACAACTGCCAGTCTGTATGAAACTCAGCCACACCCTAGAAACAGGTCTTCGGATGGTGTTCATCTATATGGCGATCCGGTCAGCCGTTACTCGAGCCTGCCGGATGCTTGATTATCGTCCGTATCTGCTCTGTCGGTCAGGTCTCTCTCACGCCCCATCATAAATTAGTACAGACATAATGCTACCTATTCCAGTTAGGCAGTCATATGTAAAAAACACATTCAAATTATGGTGTTTTTGTTTTCATTGGTAATGAAGTTATTGCCAATGGTCTTTCGAGCTGTTTCGTGATTATATCGATACAATATTACGATGGGACTAAACTTTTGGTAGGGGTCTGTATGAGAGGGTAGGTATGTAAATGTAAAGAGCATCAATGTTATCTGTTGAAATATTACAGTTAATTTTAGTGGCTTACGTCACATCTGTCCTTTTCGTTATATTCTGATAAATGCAATACAATTTGTTTTATAAGATAGTTGTTATGCTTTTGAAGCCGTGTAATTATTTGATGTGAATAATAATAATGCAGTGAATGTTTTCATATCATGCACTGTATCAAAGCACTAAATTCACTACATGTTAATGAATAAATGTGTCTCGGTTTGAGAAAATGTTATAAAATTGACCAGAACTCGTTCATTACTAGAGTAAAGAAGCTGTGACACAAGTAGGGTCTACACTTATGATTGTAGATCATACACAGACACATGTGAAGCCTTGACGCACAAACGCGATAATACAAATCGAATTGCTAAGCATCTAGTTTATTTACAGTACAAGGCACAAGCTCACACGATATATATATATATATATATATATACATACATACACACACAGAGCGAGAGAGAAACTCCGTTATTCCGACAAGGTTTGTTACGCGTTAAATGTTGGATTAAACAGAATGTCGGAATGTCGAATTTATCACATATGGACTTATATGGTCCGACTGAAACAACCTATTCAGCAAATAATGTTGGCTAGCAGGCTTATTTATTAGTACTTTTAGCAGAACGTATTAATATATGGTGAAAACACTGAATAATCTCTGCCTTAAATCGACTGACAGATTAGATATTTCATAATATATTTTTAAATCGTAAAAAGTATGATAATTTAATGAAAATATTGTATCTGTAACAAAGATAACACACCATATCCATAGGAATCACAATGACACCGCGTTGGAGAAGATTTATATTAACTGTTGTTGTAATCTCATGGAGTATTTATTTCTCTTTTCAACAAATATGACGCTTACAATCAACGCATAGATGTGAAAATATATACAATCGCATAATTGACGAATAATTTTAATTCCAAAGGGCAAGAAGTAAATTTCATGAGACGCAACGATTCGTTGTCTTGTTCACAAGGTTCAGTAGGTGAAGATTGGTTATTTGATCATATTTGGTCAAATATCACACACACACACACACACGCACGCAATTTCCATCACTCACTCGGTCAACCACCCACTCATAAGTACAGCATTCTACTGTGAGAACAATTGGCTTTCATAACATTGAGATGTGGATGAAGCCGATGTCATAGAACATTAGGATGTCAATCCGATGGTTAATCGGAACACAAACGGGATATCTTGTTATCCTGATCGATTTAACCGAACTCCAGGCTGTTCTCATTTAATTCTTCTTTAAAGGGACAGTCCACCTTCAGAAAATATTTGGTAAATATGTAATGCTTAGAACAGTAACCAAAAATTCCACAATAATAATCACGAAATGTACCTGACATAGATATAATGAAATAATCCAAATTACTGGAGGGCCGCCATTACGGCTGCACCGGAAGGTGGGAAGGAGCAAACTGAAATGATTTGACGTCACACGGGCGCTCTCTAGAATGACACGGATTATAGTTTCTCTTGAGCGTTAATATTTAAGCGATTTTGAATCATCTTCCTCTTGTCAGGTTTCTTCTGGCTCAAATTGATATGATTATATATCATTCGTGACGCAATTTTAACAAGATAATGCCGTTTAGTTCTGGAATAATTCTTTGCTCAGACTTGTTTACATGCTTTTGTATGGGCTCTATAGACTTCAGGTCAACCGGATACGCTGAAGTGACGTCAGGATTCAGGAGCTTCCGGTCACTGTCTAGCTTCAAAATGGCGGCGCCCACGGGCCATTAAAAGTCGATTAATCAGCACTTTGAACTGCATTATTTAATATGTGGGTGATCGTTTACACTTAATGATATTATTTATTATATTTGTGAGTATAAAGTTGGACTATCCCTTTAAGAGATCAAATGGAATGCATTACTCTGCTCATCAGTATAGAACAGATAATCAACAACTTGCAAAGTGCTTAACACTTAATCTTTTGATCACCCGAACTCGTTTGTTTCATTAAATAATGTACATACTGTGAATTTCAGGATACTGGATGGGGATTCTTCAGACGTCTAATTATTCTCTGGATACAATGTTTAATTGTATCGTTTACCATATATTCTTATTGCGAGAACTAAAAGCCCTAAATTTAATATAGATCGAGTCAATTGTGTAACCAGTACGATTTCCTTCGGCGGTTTGTAATTATTTATTCTAATGTGGATCAGCTCACGAAATTTGTTAATACAAGTATAATCAGGCAGAGATATTCTTTCAGTGCCGCTGATGCTCACCGTCAGATCCAGGGAGCATGATAGAAGCCGCATAGACTATCTCTTGATAGGTATTAAAATTTCGTCAAAGCCTACAGGAATAAACTTATGGAAGAAAAGTTCCACATAAACAGGTTCTCGGTTATGGCAAATTCCACGTACTGTCTATTCCCGATACACTACTTCGTGTAAAATGTTGGGTCGGAAATAAATAATGATTAATTTCGGGTATTTGTGGTTTCTTGTATTTGTGTGGTAAATAGACGAAATCCGACCGCTTTTATTGCGGTGAGATGCGAAATTATTGACTTGCTAACCGCCTCTTAAATGAATTTTAAACGAAAATGTCTTGCACCAATGCATATAAAGATATATAGAACGTAAAAGAAACTACCATTGAAGCAACAGTCGATATATGACTAATGCATTTTTTTTGGTTATCAGCGAACAAGTCGATCCCTGGCTTGGTCGTAGAGTGTTTTTGACTGGTTTTACATCGAATGATGGTCTCATCCCAAGGGCTAAAGGTGGATTTTGCGCCCGGCGAATGTGTTCTTTGTTTTGAGCCGGATCTTTCGAAAGCTAGAGTTTTGTATGACGCTAAGGTATGTTTGTCTTGCTAGCTGCTCGGTAACTGTGTAGTAGCCTACTGGCTACTAGGTGACAGTAGGTCTAAATAGAGATACCTGCTCACGTCAATCTCGGCCCTCGTCGATCTCGGCCCATATTGACCTCGACCCACCTATTTGGTTGTTAAAGTGGTACTCATATGTATTGTTACATATATTTAAATGGCCGGCATAATCAAATATGTGTCTGTTTGTGTAAAATGTTACATGAATGTCTACGTGCTTTTACGCTTTCAAATTATGCGAGATCGCTCTACATCATGGAGGACATGGTCATGGTGTTCCCGACCGTGGAGTTGAACGGGTGTGCCTTTCAGTTCACGCAGGCCAAAAGTTATCATGGTTCAAACACGGCTAAAAAATCAAGTGTTTGAAAGATTCTGCTTCAAATCCTGAACAAGTTGTGTCATCCAGAGAGAAACACTGAAGCTCCAGATACCATTCTAATCTAGTTTGTGTTTTTTATGTTATTTACAGCTTTTTATATTTTAAATGTTTGTTTAGAGTTAATAACGTTTTTTACAATGTAAAACCACATACTGTCTGAAAACTGTCTTCTGACATAGGTGTTAAAATAATAATAAATATTCCCCAAAGACCAATGTTTAAATAAATCCATAGTTTATAATCCATAGAATTGTTCGCTTAATCTCAAGGTTGGCAAGTTTATGACACAATGTCAAAAGCCATAGATTAATCCAGGGTTTATGATGTCATGTCATAAACAGGTTTATGACACGATGGCATCATAAATTGTTAAAAACTTATTTTTAATATAAATATTGGCAAAATTTTGACATACTTTTTCCAAAATATACCTGAAAAACTGTTTTTAGAATGGCTTAAATTTTTAATATGCTATTAAAATAATATTAAAAGTAAAATTATTGTACAATAAGTTAGGGCCTGATTATTAGACTATGGTAATCATACACTGATATTGTTTGTAGCCAAAATCAATTGACCTGCTTGGTCTGCCATTTGTTTTTAGAGCTATGGGGATGGTACTAATTTAATAGAACTATTCATATATTGGATGACAAGCAAGACACTGCCCTCTTGGGTTAGTGCTGGTGTATATCTGTGGCATGGATGCAGTGACAGTGGCTTCACTTAATGATCCTCCGTGTAGCAAGATAGCTGCTACTTTGATTCTGTTAATCCATCTGATAGCTTTCACATTGAACAATAGTTACACATGGTTAGTTTCATGAGAAAACAGCCAAGTTGGTATTTTGTCACAGGATCCTCCAAGGACTTTGTGATTTGGATCATTGATGATTGACTTATCAAATGAACTGATTCAATTGTATATGTGCGAAGGATGTGAGAGTCTGTTATGGTTACTGAATAAAAGATACCTCCAAATTATTACTGAATTGGAACAAAATTATTTTATATTCATGTTTGTAATATATAAATATACTAATTCTGATATAATGATAATTCACAACTAGTTTAAATAGATTAAAAGTGAAAGTTAAAAAAATTAAAATCGTAAAATATAGTGAATAAAGGTTTATAACGACATAAAGGTATTTACGTCGGGTTTATGACACTGTCTTGTCGTAAACAGGTTTACAACTGTCATAAACCCAACCATGCTTAATCTTATTCATGTTGATATTGTGAGTTTGGTGAGTTTATTATGGTGTGACTTTAATTGAAATCTCAAGCATCTGAATACTCTCATGAAAGTACTTATTTGAAAACTTAAAATATTTTGTCATACAAGTATACTAACAATGAAACAAGCACACCATTCTATGCTGTTGCTAATCATTAATTATAGGTATATATATAGCAATTCAAATGGACACCATTTTGTTTTTCTACAGCAAATTCTGTTTCAAAGTGTAAATGTGGTGGTGTTTACCCATTTTCTGATAAAACATAAAATTGTTATCTTTTTTTCTTGATATTTTAGGATTATCGTATAGTTTACATGATTTGTGGATTATAGACAAGTTGCTGGACCGTGGATCATGTGGTGGTCACTGACCTCTGGTGTATTGCACTGATTTATCGCATCTTGTGGTAGCAAGTCAGATGTGGTTCAAAATTAAAGTTTGGTTATAATACAGCAAGGTTGGCAGGTTGTTCACAAAGGTGTTAATTAACGTCTCGTAAAAACCCCAATTTAAAATAAAAAGGCAGCTATAAAATAGTACAATGATGACAATATAACAACATCTATTACACCTTGACTGTAATACATAAACAGCAGTTGAGTTAAAAGACTAATTCCCATTATAATAGCCCAATACCCAGTCTAGTTGACCCTCACTGATGAACTCATAGTTGCCTACATGCTCCATCCCTTTTACAAAGGTGTAAATCTTACAGCAAAGCAATTAGACACTGCCAGTGAATGGAAAATTATGGAAGACCCAAGTTTCATCACCTCGCTGATATCAGGCACAAGCATCATCTTTTCCGTCTACATTTTTCACCAATGTTGGTACCAAGCTCTCGCTGATTAATTGGTGGAAGGCCCTCAGATCTTATGGAATGTCAATTGGCTTTCTGGAATTAGCTGTCAAGCTGCTATCATGCCCAGATTCATCAGCATCAATTGAGCATATATTTTCCAATATTCACAATAAAGTCCATAATGAAATCTGTTTGAAATATTTTCCAATATTCACAATAAAGTCCATAATGAAATCTGTTTGAAACTCTTGAGTAAAGATACTATCACATAAATGTATTTAATGACATGTACTGGAGCTAGTACATTGGGCTTATAATGAATGACAATTTAAAAAAAAATTATAACAGGTTTTTTTACTGTGTACTATAAAATAATTGATTGTGCATTCTGTATCGAAGTCCCCACTTTATGGAATGGGTTGCTGGTGTATATCAGAAATGTATAGTCTCTTGAAAAGTTTTATTCTGTTCTGAAAACTCACCTTTCAAAATGGTTTCATAGTATTTGTTTGGGTAACAGTGTAGAATTCTTTTGAATGCCTCTGGTTTACCAGAGGTACTCAGTTAATAGATTTGTCACACAATTGGATAATGATGGATTATAGCAAATGAAAAAATATCTGCACTTTTTTAAAGTTATCTATATTTATATTGTTGTAAGCTACAGCAATATATGGTGCCAGCGGACATAATCTGTTCAAATTACGAAATATTGGTAAAAACAATTTGACACTGACTTAGAAATGTTTTTATGTTAATCTCTAGTAGACCATGAGAAGCCATTTGTAGCAGTTTATGTCAATATTAACCTACATGATAGTATGTTGTGATATAGTTAAACTGGTGTGTGGGTCCTTTGTGGAATCTTCATTTGAAAAGGAAAATACTGATTCCACAAATGTGATCGCAGAAAATTTGACAGCATCCCTATTATCATAATGCTAACATTTCAGGGCATTTGAGCTGTCATTTTGAACTAGCCACCAGTTTTCCACCCATTGTAAATACATGTTTGTTGTCATTTACCTAACATCGAAAAGAGGGCTTGAACATTTGTGGTTGATTTTTCTGAAACCATGATTTCAGCCATGCAATATATTTTCTGTATCATATCAGTCATACAAACAACTTTAACGAGTATTACTCCAGAATGCTGTCAGATACCATCTAAAACAGTTGTTCTCAAATGGAAATGGACTATCAGCATGCCTCCATTGGGTAAGGCTGAAGGCTGACGACCCCATCAAATGGATCCTGAAACAGAGCCATCCTGTGACTGACATACATGTATGTAGACACACACTTGGGAATCTGGTCATTATAATAATTTTTAAATATATTACCTGTGTGCGTCACCAGCTATGCTAGCACATACTGAAATATTCTAGACATTTTAAACAGACAGGAAATACTGAAACCAGGGTTCGCACATATCCCCGAAAGTGAAAATTTAGGGAGGAATGGCTACAAATCACTAAATACAAGGACTGGGTGTGCTGTGGTCCAACTAGTAACAATCCAAGCACACCATGCAAATATTGTGTCAAATCGATAAAACATGCCCACAAAGCATGCTTCCTGAGGCTCCTCAAAGAAATGCCAGCTCAGTGTGATGATTGCTTGTGGATCACAGGCAGTGACATGTTTTCTTGAAATGTTTTTAACACCCTTTGGCTAGAGTACGTTTCAGTAGTTGAGTGACTGCTGGAGATGTGGCCACATGTTAGAAATTATGTCGCTGCAGCAAAAAGGAGACATTCCATTGTTACACACAAAGGCCTTTGGAGTTGTATCAGAGGCAGTTACCAATCCTCTATTCACAGTCTGTTTGAAATGTTTCACGTCTGTGGCCAAAGTTATTACACCTTTCCTTATCCAATATCAAACTGATCGCCCTATGTTGCCATTTCTTGCCTCAGACCTACATCATATGATCAACCATCTGTTTTATTGATTCATGAAGTGTGAGATTATAGATAGGACTAGTTCCACCAGCCTATCTGAGCTTACTTTGTCTGATACAGTTGTGACGAAGAAAACATCAGGAATATGCTGTACAATCAAATGGATTGATAGAGTAATAGGTCTATTAATTTAATTAAACGTTTGCACAAGGATACATTATATAAGCGGGTTTTTAAACGTTCAAATGCAGTTTAAGCATTTTTGGAAAATGGTAGGTTTTGCTATGAGCTCCTTGATTTGTTGTGTAATTAATCTTTTTTAATTATTGGTTGATTACTTGTAGACAAAAGATTTGACATGATAACCTGGACTCATAAACAAATGGAATGATAAATTAAATACATGGCTGAAATATATTATATACCAGTACCCTTGAAAATGACACTTTATTTCAAGAAAACCCTTGAAAACCTTGTATTTAATGGTTGGTGATTTGTACGAACCCTGACTAAAACAGTTATCTCGACTTCATTAGAAATGTTATAATTAGTTGTTAGACATTGAAAACCTTTATTACATGGTAATTAAAAACTACCTGTGATTATGTCATAATCTTATTTTAGCATACATTGCCATGTTTAACTTTAAGATATGTTATTATTATTGTATGGTATTATATCAAATTACTCAAACATTTTACAACTGGAGAGTATATATATATATATATATACATGCTGATGCATATTTTGGTTGAACTGAAAGCAGAAAGATTGAGTTTTCCACTGGCCTCTGTTGCTGTAATCTAGTATAGATGCTGGTTTGGGCACGATCTGAGGGTGTATGGGCAACCTTTATTGATTTATAATTTTTTGCTGAGTATATAATTTCTGTCTGATTCATTTATCTAAGTTTTTCCCATAATAATCAACCATAAATATAATCTTAGAATACCTTCAGATGGCTCTAAAATTGTTTAAATTTCTAAAGTTTCCATTTTCTCACCTTTTTTCTTTCTCCTCATTCTCATCTTTGTTAATATCTCAGAAATCATACTATTGCTTGCTCTTGTTTGTGAATAAGGCCCGTTATTAAAATAATATTACAGATATTCCAATTACTGCTCATCAATGAACTGCCATTTTACCAGTGTTGTCTGTTATAGGTTTTTATCTTATGCTCATAGTTCCTCTGGCTCTCACTAGATGGCAAGAGCTAGTTCAGAATGATCTTTTGGGAGGTCGCAAAAATCACAGTAATTTCTCTAGATTTACTTTGTATAATCAGTTTATGTGGTGCTGATATGTACAGGATTTTGTAACTTACAAAGGAGCATATCATACAGTAAAATGCATAATTTGTAATCCAGTGTATGATAATTGTTATGCAGAACTGAACCATTACATGTATGCAGTTCACTGAAAGAACAGTGCCATGTATTGCAACCCACATTAAGCTAGAGATTTGCGATTTTACTGCGTTATATTCTTGATCACAGTGATTTGTATTGTATTCTGAATATTAAAACAAATTAAGGTAGCATGTTATAATGTATTATCATAACTGTTTGTTTAATGTTCATCTTTACGCATTCATTTCAGCATGACACTTCAGTTATCATTTTAGTCATTACCATAATTTCAGGTTTTAGACGTGCTGACAAATAAAAACAGTCAAGGTCAGAGGAAGGTTGAGTATATGGTACATTTCCAGGGTTGGAACAGCAGTTGGGACCGCGTTGTACCGGCAAGTTTCATCATAAAGAATACAGCACGTAACAGACATCTAATGAAAAGGCTTGCAGATATAGCGAGATGCATGTAAGCAAAGAAATTAATCCATCTGATATAGTTGTGTCAAGAAATTGTTGTTATTAATTGTTCTGACACATCGCATATTTTCAGGGCACTTCACTACATGAATATTACAGACTTTTCCTGGTTCTTATTTATGTTCCATATTTTATTACCAGTACATGTAAATTATTCGTAACCAGTCAGTCGGTGTTTGTTTTTAGAGACACACGGTGTACACTCTAATTGTGGAAGTTGGTTGTCACAGATATTTGTATGTGATGAAGTGAATTCAAGGTGTTAGCCTCGGGTATATGGTTTGTCTGTGATAAACATCTCCTAATATCAAGTTAGACATTTGATTTGTATCGATGTAAATTAGGCATCTCAAAATAATGAAATAACTCGGAATAGTTTTTAATGTCAAATTAGTCTTATGATAAATTAGACTTAACACAATTAGGGAACGACCTGGTGCACACTTTATTAGATGCCTGGATTCATTATATAGGTATGTATGTTGTTTACGTGATCACAACAGCTCAGCATAGGGACTTACAGGGCTTTAGATATACACTTGCTTGAGTTATGCAAAAATTATGCTGGCAACCTCAAAACAAGAACCAACCCATCCATTGGTCAATATACAAATTGGCATTCTGTGACCCAGCTTTTTAGTGTTTTTTTTCAACATAACATGATATCATCTGCTTCATTTTAATTTTAGTAAAGCTTTTTATTATGGTTTTGAGTTGGGGTTGAGTTCAGATTAATGATTTGTCTGTGACTGGATTCGGTAACCATTTATGACAGGATTGTGCAAGTCCAGGTCCAGCCCAACATAATATCATATACATCCTAAACGTTCAACAATAATTCATGTGAAGTTGTATAGGTTACAGTTAATCTGTAAAATGAGGTAGTATGTATATTGTCTGAAATAATCAGGTAATATGTGTATTACTTAAATGAGATTTTCAGGTAATACACATTTTAATCGAATATTTCGAGCAGTACACACATTACCTTATAATGCAGATTTAATGTAAAGTATACAGGTTTATGCAGGCTATGTAATGTAGAACTAGGCATCTTTGTAACAAATGTTCCTTATAAGAGGTATGTTATGCCTATTGGTGTGATACTTAGTGGCAGCTACTAGTGTAAGCTTTGTGATCAGAGGAGATGATACATGCTTCACCATTGTATACCTTTTATTAAGGGATTTCATAATAATAATAATGCATGTTTATATAGCGCCAGAACCAGGTAACCCTGTTCTGAGGTGCTGTACAGTATTATTATCACTGACTCAGACCTGTTTCCACCCAGCACACATCTCAACTCCAAAGAGAGCATACAACACATGCTGCCATTACAGGAACAAGGCGTTACTCAAACACATAGCCATCACTTCCTGTCAGGTTCTCAGTTTTATGGATGAGTGAACCAGTCGCCACATTGCAGCACCTGGAGCCTCGAACCTTCGGCTACGAGTCCTATGCTCTAACTAACTGCGCCATCATGGTATCCATCATCCTTGATAATCTACAGGATTGGTCAAAACAGTCATTGTCATCCTATCCCATCACTACCAGACTGAAAGTCTGGTGCCATACTTATTGCACTCTACATCTTAGTTATGACTGAATAAATTGACCTGATTTGGAGGGATAATGTGATGTTTGTGGCAGATTATTAATGTTATGTGACGTTAGTGTTCAAGTATGCTACTTTTGACTCAGTAATACAGAATCTAACCCCCCCCCCCCATGCAAAGTAGATGTGTGAACGGCTCTCTAAATATTCTGTGTTTTTAGTGACAGCAGTTGTGGTTGGAGTGAAATATTGTCAGCCAGCCACAATACACATCAGTTAAAAGTATTTACAAGAGTTACATGTATCTTATTTGCATATCAGCTTGACAGCTATGAGTAGATTGAAACAGAGTTTTAAAGTGCCTTTCGGATGAGACAGCCAATGGCATGTTCTGTTACATATCAGTGTCTATATTGGTGATAACCACTTTACATTTAGACACAGGACTGTTTTCTAATTAAATCTGTGCTATTTTTAGCTCTGTTTTTAAGGTGCATATTAAAGCTGTGCTGACAAATAATTTAATTCATTCGATTGCGGAAGTGTTAAAAATGTGAGAGAGAAATCTGAGGCTAGTGACAATAATGGAGGGGGGTCTGGTAGATTTGTAATTTTACTAGACCAGTTAATTTTACTACACCAGTTAGTTACTTTCATGTTTTACAAGCCTGCACACTTAATACATGATTTTTAATAACACATAGTAAAGTGTTCAAGGTAACACATTGTCCATCATCATGGTGAGATTCATCCACATGAAAGCTGTTTCATATTTTCCATTTTATTATTACCAATTATCAGTCCAGTCATTTTGCCAAATTTAATTATTTTCATATCTTGCTGTTTTTCAACACTCGTTTTTACCCACAGTAGGTATTCAGGA
Source organism: Paralvinella palmiformis (assembly GCA_025642065.1). Classification (NCBI taxonomy): domain Eukaryota; kingdom Metazoa; phylum Annelida; class Polychaeta; order Terebellida; family Alvinellidae; genus Paralvinella; species Paralvinella palmiformis. The sequence goes on from JAODUP010000084.1 coordinate 572,434, forward strand.
TCAAACCTCCTTCCGAAAAAATCCGAACACTTCCATTGCTAACTGATCCAGTGTTCTTTTCTGATCAGTTAATCCTGTTGAAAAATTAAGATAGTTATATGTTTTATTGGTGCGTATCATATACTTTAGGAGTTTGATATGTGTTTCTATCGTATATGGTTTTATGGTATAAAGCCTTTATAATTTTATGGTTTATCTTCCTTTATGGTTTTTAGCAAGAAAAACAAGTCCAGGATGAGGAGAATTGATAACATCTTGAAAGAACATTTCCGAGAGCATCCCAGGTTTGACAGCGATACGTCCACTTCAGAAACTAATGGCACTTCAGAAGTTGACGACATTGCTGATGATGACGACGACGATGATGACGACGACGACGATGATTCTAACAGTGATGATCAGGAGAACAACTATCGTCGAAATATGGTTTGTTCGTTTATAAACAGATTCTCCCGTTCAGAGAAAAAAACTATAGACGTGCTTATTGCTGCAGTTAAATTATTCCTTGATGACTAGTCATTGCGTTTCCAGTCGTAATAGATTATTTTTCTGTTGCAGAAATTACAGGATTCAGAGTCTGAAGAAGAGGCGCTGCCTGTAAGTTATAAGATTGTTGGTGTCATTTTGTTTTCAGTGTGATTATTCCCCATACATCTTCTTCATCGTTACACACTGAAAGGGTGTCTGTATTTCTTTAAGTCTAACTGGAAGCATCCGGGTTAGTTCGGTTATTCAGTCTATGTTTGTATAGTGCACACTTTACCTAAGAATCTCTGGTGAATATTCCCATTACAAGTGGGCAGGAGTCTTCATAAGTCAAGGTGTACGCGTTCGTTTGAAGCTGATCTTCAGTTAAGAAACTGTGCAGTTTTTTCTACTGAAAACTCCGCTGTCAAACATAGCATCACAGTGTTTCAGATTCGGTCAGCTATCATTATTTTAGCAGGTCATACAGACACTTCTTGTGTCAGGTATTAAATGAATGTAAAATATCTACGGAGTGCAGTAACAAATAAGAATGAAGAACACCTTTTTGGGTGCAATTTTTATAGGAATATGTTGGTCAGCTTTCAAATACAGAGTCATTTAGCTTATTCAAGTATTGATACATGTTACATTTTTTGTTTAGCAACAAAATTCTTGATGTAACTTTCTAAAATACAGTCTAGCCCACAGCCGTCAACCGCACCTACCGCCAACCTTTGATAAGTACCCAATATCCTGCTATGATAATGCCCCCATTATCCACGCCCCATTATTCATCCACCACCAATGCTTACACAATATGAATACCATACATTGCCATATAAATAGCCCTGCTGTTACAAACAGTGAAATTTTCTGGTAATCTGTGAAAGCATGTCACAGTATATCAGATAAACACACCAATGCTATTAAGTCAATGGTGTATAGTGTGTGCTCATTGGTCAATACTTTCAGTTATATAACAAGAATTGACAATACAGTACATGTCTATTGTATGCAATGATGTGCTGTAAGCATTCACCCCCCCCCAAGTCTGCCTGCCGAAAAAGTCTCCCCCCACTCTAATGCCACCTTATCACTACACCAACTTTCAGCTAGGTCCCAATGCTTAAATAAAAGTGAGGTTAGACTATAGTTACAACATTTGGTTCAGCAGGCAGCAGCAGTTTTATTAACTGAATAATGGTGCTATCTGGTAAAGAGTTTTGAGCTGAAGTTGAAGATGTTGACACCAATGATGTTTGTCACAAGCAAAATGTTTCCAGGTTCAAAGCGATTGGTTTTATGTGCAGCCTTGGTTGAATCTGATAGAGAGGCATCTTATTAATAATTGGACTACATACTGTACGTGGTTGTGGACTACTCACTGGTCTAGTTTTATGTTGTTGGTAGATGATTCAAATGATAACTTTTTCCGCAGCTGGAATGTGATGAAGTGAAAGAAGTGACAATTGAAATTCCTGAAAACCTGAAAATCAAGCTGGAGCATGATCACATGTTAATTAACAGGAAAAATAAGGTTGGTAAAATATATTCTTAGAATGTGTGCATGCGTGGCTTTCAAATACAGGATGCATTCTGAATGTCAAAGTTTTATGTTGTGAATATTCGTGTCTGATTACACTTGTCTTATGCTTATGACAACGCAACTTTTTGTGTGTCAGTGTTTTATTGTGTTAGTGTTAAATAATCATTCTGAAATAATGGTTAGAAGTGCTCTTGCTCTCTCATTTCCATATCACACTGAAAACCATGGAGTCTGTTTAAGTCAAATTATATGAAAAATATTCTACGTTTATTATCCAATTATTATCTTGTTCCATTGGCCGTGTAGTCATTTGAGGAAATTTTGCATGCAACAAACAGCATTTGTGTTAGTGCTATTTCTTATCATCTTCAACTTCAGCGCAAAACTCATAACGCTCTTCATTTTGATTCAGTTAATAAAGCTGCCTGCTGAACCGAATGTTGTAACTGTTTTAGAAAGTTACATCAAGAATTTTGGAGTTAATGTCTTGTGTGCCACAGTTGAGAAGCAGAAGCCATACACACTGAGAGAACATCACATAGAACTACCAGAGAAAAAGTAGGTAAATTACATATAAAATTATTCTGTTTCAGTTACCGGGACTGGTATTTCTTGAACAGTGAAGATTTCTAAACTTTTTTAAAATTTTTGGCGTTAATTCAAGTTTGGTAGTCTTTGGATAATTTAAGTGAGGGAACATCCAGTAATATTCAGTATCTGGTTGATATCTAAGTGATGAGTTCAACTGCTGTGTGAGTGTGTGTATGTGTAAGCAAGCCAGTTTTTATTTTATGGCTTTTGCTGGTCGAGTGTATATCGGAATATACATATATTGAATCACACACACACACAGAGGTGAGGTAGTAGTATGAATAACAATTAAAGCAAAGGATTTATAACAGAAAAATTCATTTCATTTTTCAGTATTGATTTGTGTAAAGAGATGATGGATGGGTTACGGATATTCTTTGACTTTGCCCTGCCCACCATTCTGCTGTACAACTGTGAACAGAAACAGCTGGGGTTGCTATTGGCTTCAAAGAAACCCATTGTCACCCTCAAAACAGGGTAAACTTACTGTACTGATCCCAAAATATCAGTAATTTTTAGTAATTGAAATTTCATCATCAAATATGTTACATCTGTTAATCTCAGTATCTGATTTTCAGAGCAGACGACAGCAAATCCACGGTTCAGTCACCGAAGTCACTGGTTTGCACAAGATCACAAGCAGCCTCACCATCTGTTGAGCCTCCAGCCAAGGTTGCACGTTCCTCACCAAGAGGCATCAAGAAGGAGCCCCAGTACGCTGAGGATGAAGACTGTCAACCGCGACGAATTACACGAAAACTGTTTCAGGAGGAAGTACGTCGTGGCAATATGAAGGGTTTAGATTCTTCCCGAGGGGGTTGTGAAAATCGGGAGGTTGGTGAGTCAGCAGCTGATATTAAACATAGTCATGTCAGTTTGACTTCAGCAAGCTTAGAGAGCAAAAGATCCAGCAAGTCACTGAGATCTCGAGCTAGATCTGACAGGACTTCAAAGAGTGGCAAGGAACAGCTACATCGTCAGCTATCTGATCGTGTGACACCACCGCCTCCACTGCTTATGTCTGGGTCGGTGTCAAGCTCATCTTCAAACATAGACACACCAACATCATCCATGGAACAAGCAATGTTCCAGCACAGGGAATCAGCTGTGAATGAAATATTCTCATGGAAGATGTTACCCGAATATGAATACGAGCGAGTACCAGCTCCACCATCACTTGTATATGGAGCACACCATCTTCTTAGACTCTTTGGTATGTGGTGCTTTACGTATTGAAAATGTCATCTGTATCTGTGAATTTGTATCAAATGAGTTTCCTCAAACCATGAAATTATTTAATGTGAATATGGGAGGTTATGCATTATTGATTAATGAACCAGAGAAGTTTGAGTGCCACTTTTGTGTACAAAGTGGGCTAAATGGGCTTTGATGAATGAGAGATAAATTATCCATGTGGTGGGATTGTGTATTATTCTATATATTGTTTTAATGTATATATCAACAAAGGTTACAGTGTGAATGTAAAATAAAAGTTTGTTTTCATGTTAGCATCAAGGGACACCAGAGACTTTAATGCAAAAATATTTGTTAAACATTCACCAAATGTACAACACGTGAAACAATTCTATATTTGTTGGGGGGGGGGAGAGAATATCTAATGATAGAGCACTGACTAATACAAGTTCCTAAAATTGTATTAGGCTTTTTTTGTGTTAAGAGGACAGGGATATTATTGGCCAAATCCTAATTTTCCTTGTATTGGTTTTTGTGCAATAATTAAAGTTGTTCATACCAATTAATGACGGTGTGTTCTTTTGTGCTTTGCTTTTTATGTGTAGGAGCAGAATTGGTTGAGCTGGACTCGAGTATTATTAAGATCATTATTTCATTTCAGTAAAACTTCCAGAATATGTGGAAAAGATGCCAATTCCTAAGATTCGTTTAAATGCCATGATCAAGCACCTGGAATTATTTCTCGAGTAAGTAATGGTTGTTACCTTTATCTTGGCTCTGTCACATAAAGTGAACCAACTCTTTATTAGAAAATCTCAAAGTAATGTATTTGCATATGTAACAGAAACTGTTATCATCCTTTTTAGGTATTTGTCAACCAGAGCTAATGAACTATTTTCGGATGATGCATACATTGATGTAGACGAATCCTGTGGATGGACAACCAGTTGAAAATTACTATTCGTTTTACTTGAAATATTGTTTACTCGTTAGTACATTATTGTATATAAAAAGTCTGTTTTATATTGTTTCTACAAGAACATCATGTATGTATTATCACACATTGATTGGATTCTGGTCAGAGAAATTAAATTAACTTAGTGATAATGTTGTCAGTATGGACAGTTAGATGTAATTAAACATGTCCGATTCATATATTGTGTTCAAAACAAGGTTTTAAATTTGATCAGGATATTGGTGAACTTCGTTGTAATGATCACACTTTGTAGTACACTACTTGTATATCTAAATTTAAATAAAGTCAAATGATTAAGTTTTTGTTTGGGGCAACTTTGTGTATTAATAGCTATGAAGTGATGAATATGTAACTAGGTCAAAAGTGAGTAAGTAAAGCGACATTCTTTCTTGGAAAATAATTTAGTGAGTTAAGAGTTTTGTATTCTTTTGGTTTGGTATACTCTACAGCTGGATAGCAACAGCAGAATTTGTTCCAGTGAGATACATCTGTTAGCTGAATTTGTAGTAGTAGTAGTTAAAAGGCCAGATGAACCAAACTGTTGAAACCAGCATCACATCGGGACTCTTTTAAGAACTACTTGCACAACTTCTGAGCTGTTTAATCTAAAATATGCCTTCCAGTAGGTTTTTTTTGGTATGTGAAATGGTGTTTCTAGCATCTTGAAGCAATTGTTGCATTCCACACTGAAGTATATCTGGACACACATTTGGTACCTTTCAAATCAATGCACCATATACAATGTTTGTTACATTGCCGACAACAGGAAAAAAAAATTAATTTTTTACTGAACAGGTTCAGCTTTAGAACGGACACACTTTGCACTTTTGTAGACGCTTTAAGTATGGAAGGAGTGCTTTATAATTTTGGTATAATAATTGCAGAACTCTTTTGTGGTAATGTAGTGTTAAATCATACTTGGCCCATCGATGAAATGTGCCGAGTCTATTACGATATTAGGCAGGCATTTTCAGACTGTGTCATCAACTGGCAATGTAATTTTACATTACATTCTCAGAAAAAATTATATTCACGAGTGGATTGCAACATGGAGTAGTAAAAACTAAATATTTATGTCAATGGTTTTGTCTTTACTACCGGGAATAATAGTTTACACAATGAATATTATATTTAAGTTTAATTTCTAATTTAAAAATATAAAATGTACAGTTATGTATGTAACCCAGATTGTGCTTTTCATACTGCCAAGAATTTATTCAAATAAAATTAAACATATCAACATTCCACCTAAATATTAATACGTGTAACACAACACCTTGATGGGGGAATTCAGCACTTGTAAAGAATTCCAATATACATGATGTGAACACTTCATGGTCCAGATTGTTGAAGCCAAAACAATAGGCTCTCTAATTTTCATTCATTTTAATTGCTGTCAATTAAGACACCTGTCTAGATGTTGCACACACCTTAATTGAAATTTTAGATACTGTTGGGAACAATATTTTCTAGGCTTATTAGGATTAGTTTGTTGTGCTAGAGAACACTTCAATATATCACTAACTTCCAATGGGCTTTTGCCAGCCTCCTATAATGAACACCCTAAGCTTATAGAGCTGCACAACATCTTTATGTGACATCATTAAGCATCTCTAATGGAGTTTTCATTATTTAAAGAGACAGTCCACCCATAGAAAATAGTTTTTAAATATGTAATGCTTAGAACACTAACCAAAAATTCCACAATAATAATCACTAAATATACCTGATATCATAGATATAGGGAAATAATATAAATTACTGGAGGGCCGCCATTACGGCTGCACCGGAAGCCAGATTTGAAGGTGAGAAAGAGAAAACTGAAATGCTCCGACGTTACATGGGTGATCTCTAGACTGACACGGATTATAGTTTCTCTTGAGCGTTAATATCTGAGCGATTTTGAATCATCTTCCTCTTGTCAGGTTCTTTTTGGGTCAAACAGATATGGTTGTAGGTCATTTATGGTGTAATTTTAACAACACGATTGTGTTATGTTCTGAAATAATTCTGCTCACACTTGTTTACATACTTTTGTATGGGCTCTACAAACTTCAGGTCAACCGGATATGCTGAAGTGACATCAGGATTCAGGAGCTTCCAGTCAATGTCTAGCTTCAAAATGGCAGTGCCCACAGGCCATTAAAAGTCGATAACTGGATTATTTAATATGTGGGTGATTGTTTCCACATTTTGACATTATTTATGATATTTGTGGGTATAGCTGTATTAGTCCTGAAAAATTTAAATGAAGGTGGACTATCCCTTTAAGCAGAAAAATCAATCACAATGAAAACAGGTTCTTAAATAGTTATTTACAACCAACTGTTTGTGTGTGTGTGTGTGATAATGTATAAATATAGTTAAAATAATGACCGGACTCCAAAATATCAGATTTTCTGTAAGTAATTAAAACATCATCTTATTTATTAGAAAAGAAATATTGTAATGAAGAAAAAAATTATGACTGAACAATTGAATGTTTAACATTTCTCACCTAGACACTCGCACATTTGTATACATTATATACACCAAATCACAAACTACACCAATCATTCCTGAACATAATGATGTAATAAAATTTGTGCACAATAATAATTAAACTAATTACAAATGATGACTCGAGATAAATGGGCTTATATAGTATCAGTAAAACATACGTCAATATACATGAACCATGCCATATAAGAATCTGAAATTGAAGTCAAGGAAAACATTGATGCAAACATAACACACTTGAGAGAAGAACAAAATTTACTGATCAGGCATTTTTGTTCTAGGCTACAACTTCAATAAATTCCAAATTTAAAAAATGTTCGTTGATGACAACTTGTAAAAAGGATACGTCCAAAATAGAATGTATGTCTGAAAAGGAACATATGTTAAGGAAATAACCCATTAAATATACAAGGCATAGACAGATTTCAGCAAATGAATTTAATGTGCTTTAAATTTTAGAATATTTATTTCAAGCCTAATATAAATATGCTCAAACAAATAAACAATGTCAAAATATGAATGCAATCAACCATATATAAAATAATCCAGTTCAAAGTGCAGGTTTTTCGACTATTCTGTGAGTGCTGCCATTTTGAAGCCAGACACAGACAAGATGCCCTTTAAATCTGATGTCATTTAATACAAGCTCTGTATTATCTGGTTATAATGATGTAAACAGGGGTCAGCCAAACATATTTTCAGAACAAAAGCAGTTATGAATATTACAGTACAGTTGGTCACATGTTTCTGAAATGGCTAAAGAAAACTATATAGTGAAATTCCTCAAGAAGATTGGTTTGTACTTTTGTAACAAGAAGCATCTACCAAGCTGGCAGATTTATTTAAATGAACAGATTAAGGCATCAGTTAGAAATTGTTAGGTTGAGCACATGGACAGGTAAGATCATGGGGATGACTAACCCAGAGCATCTGTGATCCGACTTGATTGGAATCAAGATTACCACATAATCCTTGTGCCATCTGAAGTCAGAACAAGTTACCTTTTGTCCTTCCCACCATACAACTTAGCATTCAAGGAAACTATTTTGACAACCCTCCAATAATTAGGATTATGTCCTTATATGTATAACAGCAGGTAGAGTTTGTGATTATTATTGTGGGAATTGGGGTTACTTTTATAACTATTACACATTTAAATTGTATTATCTGAGTGTTTTCCTTTAAAGACCCAGATCATATGACATTATATACACCATAACACTCAATTTTATTACTAAATAATAGTATGATAACCAGGACAATTCTCGATAGTATTAAGACTAATAAACATTTTGGATTAATCATAACAAGTTAATATAAACTGACAGGGTACACCAACACAATTACAGCTCCCATATACTTAGTTGTGTACCAAATGAACTCTAACTAAACCACATCATGCATCTGTATTTGGTATTAGTACAACATCACCATTTGGCTCACAAAAAAAGGATACAAATAAACTACCAAATAAGCCACTGGCGAAGAGAATGGTTCTTGAGCGGAAGAACATCTGCCAATGTCTGCCGGCCTTCACTAGTAACATCAGCTTTGAAATACAGATGTGAGCAGCATAATTAAATATTACATCTTTACAACCATACAACAAATAAACAAACAAAATTAATGTAAGTTAACTTGTATGATTAACACAAATAATATGACACTTACAGATAACATAAGAGATGATACAAAATAAAAGACAAATCCATAGAGTCCAGTCAATCCCATGATCCCTGCAGTGGCACCCGACAGAGCAGATACTGATGTACGACAGTAGTCTACAATGGCTGCATTGTGTCTCACAGACATCTCACTGTATGCAACTGGTTCTGTTCAAAGTATAAATAAAACCCTGCATTAACACACCATACATATCTTAGAAATAAAATAATTAAACCCTTGATAGAACGAAATCTGAGGGTAAATCAAGTGATTTAAACTAACGGCGTTAAATTTATGACAAACAAATTCATCATATATTAAACATGCTTCAAACATGATAGTTCAACAATGTTAAATGGCATATCTATCCATAAATGTTTTCACAATTGTCCAAAATAATTTTAAATCATCTTTATTTCTCATACAACAATATTTACATAGCCAAAGACCAACTTTTAACATAATGTCAAAACATACATTGCAACGTAACACAAGACATGAAATACATATATAATTAGTAATATTCAAAGTAATTTAAATTGTAATAAAAGTATGAATGTTGCTTATAAATGTTAAAAGAGATTATTACAATACATTAAATATATAGCTATATATGTTTCTGAATTGTTCATGCCTATATTGCTGGATGCATATTTTTACCTCAACTTTGATGGGTTGTTTTTAAATGGCCAGGAATTCAAGATTAGTATGTTTTTGATTTTTCTTAGAGCAATATATATAGTATTTGGCAACAATTAGACAATAATTCAAGACTGTGTCCTCATTAGTTTCAACCGGAAGTCCCAGAATGATATTGTCCTCAGCCATTGGATGTAATTTTGAATATTCTAATTAATTTCACCATGTATCTACTAACTGGAGGACATGTGACAAGATAATGACTGATATCATCTAAATTATTATTAGTACATTATACATATTGGTAATTGTTAGTATTTACTACTTTTCTAACACAAGGCCAGGCATTACATGCCAGAATTTTTAGTATTATCCTATATTGAAAGAACTGCAAACGAGTTTCCCTGCACACCTTAAAGGGGGCTGTAAATATTGACGGCCAGATGCTGTGATCTATCAAACAATACTTATTTCTGGTGAATCTCAGATCGAAATTTTCAGTTAATGTCTTGGCACATCAATGGCAAAAAAATGCTATCATGAAGGCTAGTAGAGGCTTAAAATTTCTATATTGTCACAAGTCAGTTCTAGGCATCCGAGAAAGAAAACTTCTTGTAAACACTCTCCTCCAACCCATATTTGACTATGAGTGCAATTTTTGGTATAAGCGAATCACTCAAAAACTAAAATATAAATGGAAAACAGGGTCAATTTTATGTCGGTAAATCTAATGTACAATATCTTCCAAATTCTTTTCATTGTATGGCTCACTCTCTCAATACAAGGAACAGTGCCTACTCGTTTAATATCCCATACCATAAGAGCCATAGTAAGGCAGGTTTTGAGTATAATGGTATTGTTTTATGGAATAGTCTTCCTAATTCCCATAAACATATTGATGATAGCAAAGTTTTGAAACTAAAATGTAAAAACAATTTTCTTGAGAATATGTTTTACTAATCAAACTGATTTAGTTTAAGTCATAACTAACCATTAGCTACTGGTATGTTTTATCTATTTAGTCCAGGTGGTACATTTACTCATCTGCCGCTGTCCTGTAAGTTGAATCTTTGATATCTGTTTAGGTCCAATATGGAAATAAGTTTTATGCTATTTTTAGCATTGCCTTTTATTGGTACATATTATTTGTGATGTTTACATTCTACTGTGATATCTAAAATAATCATTGTATGTATATGATTTTGAATAAATAAAATCAATCATTTCATTACAGTAACAATGAATAATAATAATAATTAGGAAACATCTATTGTGCCAATATCCTCGAAAATAATTGATCTCAGTGGCTCACATAGCACAGAGGTTGGGCAAACTCATAGTCCAAAGTTCATCAACAAATGGTCAGATGGAATGGAAACTTAGGAAGGATAAGCGAGTCTGAAAAGGTGAGTTTTCAAATGGTGACGTTAAGAAACTACTGTATATATTCGGGTATTAGTCGACCCAGCAGATAAGTCGAGGTCAGTTGTTGACCATTTAATTCTTACCTCAGACATATGCCGACTGTATAAGTCGAGGTCGACTTCTAAAGTATTGGCTTGCCAGTTTTTAAAGAATTTCTGTCTAATAATACGATTAAATTGCTCAAAACTAAAATCCATTCTTGTCATCCGCCAAAAAGCTGGCCCAGAATCTCATGTATAGCAGGAGAATCATCATAATAATCAGCATAGCTGTCGTTGTCTTCTACATCCTGTTTCAGCAACATCTTCACCAAGAAAATCTTCACACAGGGCATCATCTTTTGTTCCATCCATCTTGTTAGAAATACCACACTTTAAGTAGGACTTGCACATAGTTTCTATGGGAAAATGCTCCCACGCAGTTTTAACCACCTGATGACCATGAGAATCAACGGTCTCTTTATGTATGGTTTATCATCCTCTGTCATCCAATCATTCTATAATTAGCGCATTTCACCCTTAAACAGCTTGTTCAGGCATACTGGCTCCAGTAATGACATACACCCTTCGGGTATGACGGTCTGTGTGGTTTTCTAAACCATTTTTAATTGCTTTGATGTTATAATTAATAAACAAACACATCACACCAAACACGCCTGACTGTAACTTTAACTGGCAAGCATTATTAATTAATTGTTTCACTGCAACTGGCGAGCAAGGTTTGCAATGCGAGCTGTGATTTCTATTGTACTGTGCTAATCAACTGGAGGTACTGGTAGGCAACAGCATGTGACTATCAAGTATTGAAACAAAGAGCTGCATACGTATAAATCGAGGTGCTTCTGATAACTCCCCTTTCCCTCCCTAAAAAATCAATTTAACCGCGAGTATACACAATATGCTATCTGATGACATAACAAGTTCAGGAGTGGATTCCACAGAGTAGGGACAGCAACTGAAAAGAGTTTGATAGGCAATAGTGCAGAGTTTGAAAATGATGTGAGATTGAACAGGGAGCCAGTGAAGAGATTTCAAAAGTGGGACAGAATGGGAAAACTGAGGAGATCATGTGATAACCATAGCTAAGCAGTTCTGAACACAGTGAAGTTTTAGAATATCCTTAGATGCAATGTTATAAAAAAGAGATGCAGTAATCAAGTTTACTAGTAATGAGTGCTGTAGCAATGGTTTTGGCAACTGAAAGAGAAATATGGCGACGAATACGGCGAGGTCACAAATATAATAGAAGCAGGAGCGACATGTCAAGAGAAATATTAAATTGCTATCAGATGTAACACCAAGATTACGTACAGTGTCTGATGGTGTGATTGTATGACTAAGGATGTTCGCAGGGAAGAAACGAGTAAGCTTGCTGCGTTATCTGGATACCTATAATGATGAAATCTGTTTTGTTGGCATTGAGCCCTTAGAGAAGTTTACCGTTTGTCATCCAGTCAGAGATATTACTGAGACAGTCACCAAGTTGTTTAAGGGAAAGATCAGTGTCTGCTGTAGATAAAGATATGTATAATTGGGTGTCATCTGCATATAAATGATGGTCTAATTTGTGGCTGTAAATAAGAGAGCTTAGTGGTGTTGGATACAGAGTAAATAGTAGCGGTCCAAGAACAGAGCTTTGGAGAACATTGCAAAACAAAGGCACCGACATTGAAAAACATTTTCCTCTTTTTATTGATTGACACCAATTTATTAAGAATGAGCAGATCCAGGTAAGTGCTGGGCCCGATATGCCATACCAAGCAAAGAGGCAAAGGCTGCAGATAAACCTAAAAGTGTTAGTGCTGTGAACTTTCCTGTGTCTATGTTTAGTAATATGTCATTATGAACTTTTAGTAGAGTGGTTTCTGTAGAGTGAAATTGTTTGTAAGAAGACTGAAAAACATTGGACAGGTGATTACAATTTAAGTGAACGTTCAAACAACAGGATACAGCTTTTTGTAATACTTTATACATGAATGATAAATTAGAAATAGGTCTATAGTTGTCTAAGTCATTGCCTGGTAAAGATGGTTTCTTAAGAAGAGGGTTTACATGGGTATGTTTACAATGAGATGGGAACACTCAGAAGCTGAGTGATAAATTTATGATCTTAGTAAATGAAGAAGAAATAATTTATCACTGCCTTTACAGTAGGGAATAGAGTAGAACCCCTTACAAAAAGTAGGCAGCAGTTCACTGGAAGGGGGTATAGAAGTGGGGAAAGGGCTGTAGTGGGGTAAAGGTAGTCACACTAACAGTAGAAGTCCTTATAAATCCATTGAAAGGGGGGGGGGGGGCTCTTCACTGAAAAGTTTGGAAAATGGAGTATTTGGGGGATTCTAGGTCCCCTTTTGGCTTTTCGGCAAAACCAATGTAGTCTAACCGATTTTCTGCCGATAAATCATAAAATAATTAAATAGGCGACGATGGACTATACAAATACAATAATTATACATAGACGACGTATAGATCTAGCGTCGGCTGCTATTGAAAAGGCTGTATCAACCCAGATGTTTGGCTCCATCATGCAATAAACATAAGAACAGAAGAGGTTAAATAATGGATTGAATTGGTAAGCTAAAAGCCGAACATGTGATGGGCCGGTCTTGAAGTGGACCGAGTTGACTGCAGTCTGCATTATGATACTTGCCGGCTGTCCAAAGCTGGCAAAGGCTAAGTCAGGTCCACAAGTCGTGACCCGTTCACAAACGTTGCAACTTTATAGAGATATAAAGGATATACACTAAATATACATATATCATATGGTATAATTTATTACATGCAAATAAATACAGTAATATAAAACCTTTCCGAACTTTTCGACCACGAAGTGGAATAAGGGTAGCCATCTTTATACTAGTCCGTATCAATAGCGGAACTAAATATCACCTTTAGATGAATCAACCTTTACTATTTTGAGCTACATTAAAATGATTTAAAATTACAGACCAGCTACGTTTGTTTTTAATAAAATTATTACTGCTATTGACTTTGGTATCATCACTACTGTAGTATTTTAATAAAGTGGGTTGTTTAGAATATTATTACATAATGTAATTTTGTGTCTTTTCAGTCACAAAATTTTAATTATGCCCTATGATTTATTGGTAAATTCAAAATAATGTTTAATATCAAAATCTGATGACCATCTGCAACATAGGTCTAAATTAAAATATTTATTCCCTAATTTGTGAGCGTTTTTGTGGTATAAATTGTGAAATATTCAGGCAGCAGTTTTAACTGCGGGATTACTATCATAAAGTTGTTTTGATGAGGAAAGCGAAGCGAAGTTGGACTTTTTTCTTGGTTGATGGCGAAGTTAGTAAACATTGTAATTTGAAATAAAATTAGTTAACACATACAATGTGTAATATATATAACCATTTATATATATGGCTTCCTTAACTTGTATCACATTTTCAATGGCGTTGTTATTGTTAGGGTTTTGGCTTGGTAAGTTGGTACACTTCTTGGTCTTTGATATATCTAAATGAATGGGTGTGGACTGTCAATCTGACAGTCAGTGTGACACGGGAGTGTGCTGTGTCCCATGTACTCAGTCATTTAGTAATTTACTGACACTTTTCCCACAAGTCGTGATAGTGTATTTTTGGATAGTCAGATTCAATACACATAGTGAGACTTTAAATCCTCATACGAGTTTGATGATTGATGTCTTACAGCCACTTTTGTGCACATGATAGGCTAAATGGGCTTCGTATGAGTTTGACAGGCTAGTCCTAGCAGTAGCACAGTTCTAAACAATTCCAGTTGATCTTGGCCCACCTATTTGGTTGTTAAAGTGGTATTTTTATGTTATGTTATGTATCATTAAATGGTTGGCCTAATTAAATATATGTGTTTGTGACAAAAATAAAATGTTACTTGAATCATGAATGTCTACGTGCTTTTACGCTTTCTAATCATCATGTCTATGTCGGCTCTAATTGCTCTGGCATTGTTTCATTGAGTAGATTAATTGTGGTTGCTGGGCGTGTTTGAGTTGTGCGTGTAAACAATAAAACATTGGAATATATGTGTCATACAATCGGGCCGTAGTCGATTTGCAGAAGAAGATCATCAGCTCTGGACAGAATAAGACAACGGCGACTGCTCTGTCCACCAGCTCCTCCGAGTCAATTGACTATTGTTGGGATCAAAATTGGTTGATCATCACATCCTTAAATAACAACGTTTGTCCTCTAAATACGTTGGTGCCCTTTTTAAACTGGTACTAACTGCTGGGTCACAAAATACTTGGTGCGGAACACTTAACATTTTAAGTATCTGTATATATTTGAAAACGTTGATGGATAATCCCACTTAAAGTTGTAGAAATTAAAAGATTACAGACCAGTCTCAAATTAGTAACTTTCCCTAAAAATCACTAAGCACACCATTACTTCTGAGCTAAAAATGTATTAGAAGGTCATTTTAATTAATCAAAGTAGTGTTAACGTAAGAGTGATTCTGGCACCGATTCTGCTTTGACTTGGATAAAAACTGTTATGTGATTCATATGATGTCATTTTGGTGGTACATTTGTGGGGGGGGGGGTTATTCCAAATATTATATTTTTTATTAGACAATGGTCACTCCTGGTTATTCAGAAAACAAAATCTTGGATCATCCAGTCACATTATGACCATCAGTGTTTCCATTTAAATCCCTAAAGTTCATAGACTCACTTTATAGGACGGGTTGCGAGAATTAATTCAATTTTTGAACATTTAGAAATAATGTCTTCTATGTTACCTTCTGTTTCCCAGATTGCTTTTTTAGTTAAATAATATTTGGCATCCTTGACTTCTTTTGAGTTTTAGATCTGTGATGTTATGGTTATATTGTATGATCTAAAATGGTTCCTGCTGGTAAAGATATTTGATCAAATCTGTGTTTGTATTATTATTGTTGGCATTATTCCAAACAGGGAATTGCTCACTAATGCTACCTTCCTCAATATAACACATTTGCCTATAGGTTGTGTGTTTGAATCCGGCTCATACCTGTGTTTTGGGGGATGTGTTTCCCTAAGGAGTTGCCCCTCAACCATGTGTCCCAGGTGTAACCAGTGTCAAGGTTATACAACTCTGCTGAAAATAGTGCGTCAAATAACTTACTTCTGTTTCTAATAAAAGATATAATGACTATATATTTATTTATAATATTAGTTTGCTAGGAGAAGATATTCTCATTTCACTCTTGACAAGATTAGATGCCCTGAGTCATAGTATCATACTGTTTAAACTTTGGACATTTGGGATGTCCTGAAATTAACTATTACATCTTAAGCTATATAGAAGTATGCATTCTATGGTTATGAACATTTGCATATGCACATACATTATAATTTAACACGTACTGTATTTCTGAAGATTTGACCTGACTATTTTCTCGTACTTTGCAGATGTGAGATGACTTGTCTCGGTTTTGAAGGTGTAAACCTGTGATGTTAGTGGCTTGAGTTGTAGCCTGTACCCAGCTACATGCTATGGTGAGTGAGATGATTCTAATGTGTAGATCAGATTGTTTATAAACATTGTATCTTCCATTTATTGTCAGTTGTCACTCGATGATGCTGTCTTCTGATAGATCTAGGTGTTTGTATCGTCGTCATTATGGTTCGGAGAATTGATAGAAGTAGCAGTCATGTTTGTGGTTCGCTTACCTCAATCATTGTGCTTAAGAATTAATTAAGAACAACAATATTACCTGACTTTCTGCCTAAACTGTTTTGAGTGTTCTAATTAGTCACTTGCTAAATTAGTTGTGTTGGAAATGTTAAAACCATGTCCAATGCAGTGTCAAATTCCTGGACCAAAAAATAACTGGAAACCTAGCGTATAAACACATGCTAGTATGGTATTCGTGGGGCACTCGTTACAGCGCTACAAAGCAAAACTCCATGTTGTTGGTTCAAAGCTGGATCATGCACATGTTTGTGGGATATATTTCCAGTGGAAGTTACCTTGTAGTTGTATCAGTTGCTTGTATGTCATCACAAATACACACATATATATGTACAAATTTCAGGCTTGTATATGCTAAATCTCCTATATATTTCATACACAAACTTGGGCTAAAATGGGCTATCAACTCCCCACTTTCACTCTACTGAAGTTTATTTCTTGCTCTTAGCACTCGATATGGTGTGGTGAATATTAATTTTCAATGACTCTTGTATCTCCCATTTCTTCCATCAGAATATGGAGGTTGCCATTAAATAACAATGTGTGATATTTTGTGATTCTGTCGTATCCCGGATCATGTTGTGGATTAATGCAAGTCAGTGAATTAGCATATGATGAGATCTAATTGATTGTTTGAATTATATTTTAGTAATCTGTTTATATATCGAGTTACATTTGATGTGGATTAAATTCTTGTCTTTTTGTTCTGGATCATTCTGTCTTTCATTTATCTGATCTGCCCTGTATTATACAATGCACATTTAACACTATAACTAGGTGTAGGTAGAATCATTATGGGGGCGCCTCCGTGGCTTAACCGGTAGCGTGGTTGGCCACAGCTCTGTAGCATCTCGGTTCAAACCCAGGCTGAGCTATATCAGAAGGCTGTTTTATCATCTTTCACTTCCCCTCATTACCGTTGGAGGTCGCTCGGCCCATTTAGCCTACCTTGTGTTCAAAAGTGGCAGTAAAACAGCAACATTTACATTATGGAGTGTTCTATGTTACATGCGTGGTCGTCCATCTGGTGAATGGCGAGAAAACTAAACGTGGTCATCATAATGCACTGGTTTTCATGTTAGATTTTGTGTGCGCTCCAACACCACAGTATATTTGCATGTATATCTATCTTAACTATGAGAAAGTGGGTTATTTCCTTATATTTGTTACTCGTTTTAGCTATAGTTACACTGTGTTAGATTTATTAATAGATCTTAAGATGCTGTCACCCGCCCATCCTCTGACCTTCAGGTGGACTATCATCTGGGATACAATTAAATGTGGAGCACATCTACTTCATATCTGCTACAACTTACTAACACTTTCATCTAGATTTTTTGGTACCCAATACAAACAGGCATGCTCAGCCACAGAAGTGAGGCACCTCCGCGGTCTAGCGGTAGCGTGTTGGACCACAGATCACTACCACCCGTTTTGGAATCTCGGCATGGGCATATCTGAAGGGTGTTTCATCTTTGACTTCGTTTCATTACCTTTGGATGTCGCTCGGCCAATTTAGCCTACCATGTGCACAAAAGTGGCCGTCAAACATCATCATCAGCCAGAGAAGTATAAAAACATTATGTGCCATTAGTCTGTGATTGGCTAAAATTTGTTCCCAGTACAGCAATATATTATATCAGTACTGTACTGTGTCAGCTCGGATTAACCCTGTGACTGCTCTGCCAGCACATAGTCTTGCTATCAACCACTTGATGTGGTATTGGTTCCAAGAACTATTAATGACTCGGTCATTTGGTTTGTTAACAAATGCTTTACTAATTCTGGCTCTTTGTAAATGAGGTTGAACAAGTTTTGTTGCAAGCAGTCTTATAGGCAAAATCATCACTAGATGGGCGTGGGGTTCAGAGGAGGGTGGGGGGCCTCAGGTACTGGAGAACTCTAGAACGCGCGCGTGCTCACACACATATATTTAAATTAACCAAGAGCCCTGGAACAGTAATCAAGTGAAAGGAAGAATCCATATACCTCTATTAAATATATCCAATTTACTACATCATGATGTACCTATACGTATGTGTCTGTCCCCTGGCGCGCGCTCGTGTGTGTTTGTGTGTACTTATCTATTTGAGAAATGTTTAGTGGGCAATTGATTGATACAAGAAACATAATCCAAATCCATGGCCTAGTCAGTATGTATCCTAAATGTAGTTTATGTGTGACTTTGAAAGTTAGAGTCCAGGAGTAAATATGTTTAAATATTCGGCCAGCTACTAGTTATATTAGTCTACTGGATCACTCCCGACATAGGAGCATCTGGCTTCCACCAGCTGAGAGTATGTACCTTAGGATCATTAGGGATAATAGCGTGTTGTTGGTATTCTACAAGAATAAATGTATTTCCTCTTGTTTCAACTGATATTTCTGTGATCTGAGTGAAGTGCATTGATCCGTCAACTACACTTAATATATATATATATATTAATATATGTTGTGATGTCTTGATATGATGGTAACAGTTATCTGACACCTGGGATGTAATAAACCACACTGTATACCATATATCAACGTAGCGTCAGATCAGTAAAAACATCAACAGTTATGTATTTCGCTGATTAGATACTGCTGTAACTTTACCTGTGTTATGTCTTATGTGGTTCACAGGAGTGCAGTTACTTACAGTATGTCACTTATGTACATCAAAGATGTATATATATATATATATATATATATATATATAAGTAGACTTTATCTGTTCATTGGTTTCTATCTTTTTGTGATAACTTGGTTTTGAAAGTCTTCGGGTGATCGTATTTTTATTTTGGGAACTTTGCCTTTTTAAAAGAAAAGAAAATTTCCTCTTTCTCGCTGTGTGTGCTCGTATTTGTGTGTGTGTGTGTGTTCCTTTCAGTACTGCTACCATTATGGCTGGCTACTACTCAGTAAAACTGTGACTTTCTCCATTTTCGTTGTTTATTGGCCTGTCAATAATGTTACATTATGTTCGTTATTGTAATAATACGCAGTACAGACGAGCTGTGGAACAGCCCGTTAACCGTCTTACGTCATCAACCTAACTAACCGTTGAACGTTACCAGAGATGTTCTAATGGTGGCTCTTTAAAAATAGAAACACTCGACGGCATTTATGGATCTGTCAGTGAACAGTGAGCATCGTCCAAAAAGAACAATTCACAACTGCTACAAATCTAACTACTATCCATTGGATGCCATCATTGCAGCTGGAAGATGTAAACAATAATTTGCCGATGTTTACTTGTCTCGGCGGCTGTAAATTATTAAAGAAGAGAAGATGTTCGGTGACCAGTCGGTTTTTGTCATTTGTTCCGTAATCTGATCAAAACGGTTTGTCGGCGTTTTCTGTATCTTTTGTCACGTGATCTACATCCTTTCTGGCATCTATTATTCATTATCGGCCTGGTTTCGGAGCGGGTTGTTTACTTCCGACCTACCAGCCGCCTCTGACCAACCGATATTACTCTCACCGTTTGTTTTCCATCCGATCTATTGGCATTTATTGCCGATTAGAATATAATTATGCCGATCTCGCATAGACTGACTGGGGCCACGATGTGTTGGCGACATGCGTGCTGTTTACTGCCCGTTGTTACAGATCTGTTACCGTTTCCGCTATTCGTCTTATGTGATGTTATCGAATGTGGCTGCCTCCTGTAATTAGTTAGTTGGTGTGGTTTAGATAAGCCACTCTGTAAGTGTTAGACATTAATAGATAATGGACTATAGCTGGCTGGTTGTGGTCTTATGATCATCAACGATTAACTCTTAGTCTGTTGGAGTGGTGCAAGCAATACGTGAACCCCCCCCCCCCCATCATGTCTCGGCTACTACTGATGATATATGGAGAGTACATTATTGGGATAGATAGAACTAACTGGTGTGTGTGTTTGTGGGGGAGGGTGATCTATATGTTTAGATAGATAGATAGCTGGGGGAAACACAGATAGTGTTGATTTATATATAGGGGGTGTGTGTGTGTGTGTGGTGTCCTCTCTCACAGAGAGAGAGAGAGAGAGTGTGTGTGTGTGTAATGTGATATTGCCGCAACATCGTCCCAGATATTTCTTCACATTTGGCTGCCAGGTAACTTGCCCTTATCGTGGCCAGTCTTCCTCCCAAGGATTTGATTTCTTGTTGGAACTAAAGTTCCGAACTCCAGCAGAGAGATTGACTCTTGCGCTGAGTCAGTTTGATCTGGGACCACCTGGTGCCAGGAGTCTGAACCCGGCCGTAAAGGCAAACCGCGGATAAACGCTGGGATTGGGCGCATTCAGGAACCGATCAACTTCCATTTCTTCAGTTACACGCACGCCGTGCATCATGAGTAACAACACTAGCTGAAATGACTGATCGTGCTGGGACGCGTGCACGCCCAAATCAAACACGTGCACGCCCAAATCAAACACGTGCACAGCCACAGACATATGCACAGCCAACAGCATAAACAGCTCCAGTCGCGTAGGAATGTACATTTCTAAATGGGGCGGAATACATCGACGACGACTCGAAAATGCTTTAGTCAATGTCAGGTCAACCAGACCAGCTGTCGCCCTGGTGCGGAGATGTTACGTACTGTCATTGGGTATATGCCTCATCGATGGCTCAGGTGTGTGACGGGTCAACTTTTCGGCTTTATTGGCCATTAAGTGTGTACGGTGTGGGTGGCCTGAACACTTCTCTCCGGTTGCGATACACCTAGACAGCGTTCCGTTTGTTACGTCATCGCCGAGCTAGCATCACGATGGATGGTTCGGCTGTCGGATGCTAAAGGCGTCGAGCTGGCTCAGGTGAGGTGGTCTCCGGGCGAGAGATTGATAACGGAGTTTAGCTCGTGGACTCGTTTTACCTGGGAACAAAGCTCCGTGTTTACATCGATGCTATCTTCGTCACGATTGTGACTCGGTTCGGGTGGCGGATGTAGGTTAGGAAAATATGCTGACAGTGTCACTTGGCGATGGAGGTACTGCTACAGTCTTTCCACTTGACTAAGACTATGGCACAGACGTTCGTCAACAACAAGTCGCCGTCGTCGCCTCTCTTCCAGCATCGGGAACCTTCCGGGACTCAGACGCTCGGGCATCGTGGCAGCAAAAATCGCTTTCTGTCCAGAAGGCGGTCGCGCTCCTCGGATCCAGTACAACACCAGCTCGTACACCCGGACGGTGCCCGTTCCGGGCTAAATCTAAACATGATCTCGGGCGATACGTCGCCCGGATCGCTGCAGGATTCTCCGTCGTCGTCGGGATCGGTGTCCGGCTCCCGTCCGCAGTCGCCGCCATCGCCCGCTGTCCAGGACGCTGGCAATGGCGGTATGAAGGTCGGTTCCCCGAGGATCCATTGTCACAATCACAGGGTGTCGATGATTGCCATGGAGCAGTCCGGCACCAGATCTGGATCGTCATCGCCTTGTCTTGGTTCGCCCGTTCACGGCCGTAGGTTTCCGGGAAGCCATTGCTCCAGACGGGCTGACTACAGCAGCTATACCAGGTTAGGATGTTGTTTTATTTGACTGCAGTCCCAACTTTGTTTTGGTTACCAACTGATACCACCCACCACTACTACCACCGCTGTCATTGGCTTGTTCTACGTGTATTATATATGACAATGTCATGCA
This sequence comes from Paralvinella palmiformis, assembly GCA_025642065.1. NCBI lineage: Eukaryota > Metazoa > Annelida > Polychaeta > Terebellida > Alvinellidae > Paralvinella > Paralvinella palmiformis. Next base: position 594,739 of record JAODUP010000084.1, read on the forward strand.
ATAATTGCTTCATTCCCAAACTGCTGCTTGCCGCCAAATGTGAGGGTGGATACATGCGTTTGTTTGTGTGTGTGTGCGCGCGCGCGCAAGGTTATCTTTTAGACAAAAGGTAGCTGTAAAACCAGTTCCTTACTTGCTTCTCATGGCATGAACATCGGTCTTAGCTTGATGCGGGACATTAATTAGTCAGGTTTTAAGTTAATGGTTCTACAGAGAGTGGAGAGGGTTTTTTTTAAACTAGTGGCAAACGATTAAATATCAGCTCCCGACTTTTTTGTGTTCAATACTGCTTAGCCAGTTCTCAAAATGGCCTCGTCCTTAACTGCTTAAGGACTCCGTATAATGCTAGTGTAATTCGTCACAAACTGATGAACCAAGTCTAGGTTGTGGGTTCGAATCTGACTCATACCTGTGTTTGTGTGATCATTCGTCTTAGGACACTACTCACTCACTCTCAACATCTCGTGTGTGGGGTAACTTGTCGTCTGAAAATTAGTATGTCGCTTCAATTCTGTGGCATTTTGTTTGCGCGTGCGAATTGGCATGCGCTTGTTTGTTTGTGTGCGTGCGCGTAATTCTTGTGCGCTTTCATCTACGGGCAAAACTCTAGACAATCGAGTGGACGGATATTGTTGCATCGATTTATCTGGTCAGAGCCTTTGATAAGTCTGCCCGGACACGATCCAAAACAGAAGTCGGTATCGCGGTAATTAATCAAAATCGTGAAAAGTTCGTCGTGGTCGGTTCCGAGACACTGTTCCAGGAGAAACGTTCCAGCGGGCTGATTTATCGATTACATTCTCTCCCGGTACTTAGACGTAACAAATCTGTGCCTCTTAATGCCAGATTCCGGCTGCGATGTTGAATTCAATCAGTGGGGGCTAAAGGTTGTTCGATTTTTGTCCTCACTATCAGGAAATCTGCATTTTATGAAGCCTTCAAGCCTGACGTGGAACTGTGTTTGGGGAGGGGGGGGGGTCTGTATGCTGCTACCGTGGTGGTGCTCACTGTTACTTGACTAGATTTGGTAGATTTTTGGTTATCTATAGATATTTCTATCTGGGCGAAATTCTCGTAATTGTTATCTGATTTAGGTATCAGAGATATTTTTGTTGCTGCTGCTGGAGGAATAATCTGCAGGAACCAGATGAGCCATGTTAGTGATCCATACTAACGCTGGCAGTTAATTAATAAAGGTTTTGTTTCAGTTAAATATGCTTTCTCCCGTCTTCCCTCTCTCTCTCTCTGTGTGTGTGACTCTGTGCGTGTTTATATATATATATATATATGTGTGTGTGTGTGTCCATATATATTTAAAACACACACACACACACACACACACATATATATATATATATATATATATATCACATTATAAATGAATAGTTGACGAATGCAGGTATTACCGCATCTAGGTCCCAGTGGATTGCATCAGTCATGTGTTAAATAACAGAATCAGCTAAAATGAATTCCTTTAGCCAAGAAGTCCCTATAGCTGACATTTACCGAGGTCGTGTTCACAGCGATGGCGGTACTATAAAAATTAATATAAGAAAAAGCCGGGCCATGATTATACTGGGAAAGAGAACTGACAAGGACCAGCTTGGAGTGGGCTCCTTCATCGTGGATGGCTGTAAGATGTAACTTCTGCAGATGATAGATGATGTAACGCATAAAACACCGGTAGCCCGGTGTACAGTAGGCGGGAGATATCCGACCGCCCCCCCCCCCGCCGTCGTTTCCATCAGTTATTGATGAAACGCGATATCACTTGAAAGTTCTGCTCTCGGCCGCTGATGGTTTCGGGTCAGCGTTTTATCATTAAACGAAAGCGAATGATGCGTGGAAGAGGGTTGAGTTCAGTCTTTAGACATGCATCTCGTGTAGCCATATATCGCTGGCGTCTGTCTCGAATGGGCGTCTCTCTCTCTGTGTTTGTGTGTGTGTGTGTTCTATTTGTGTGGGAGGGTGGCAGTCAGTTGGTAGGCTTGTTTGCCTCGTCATGGCCTTGGGACCGTCTCTGGATCAATCCGTGTTTTGGAGAATACCTCTTCTTCAATTAAAATTCGTTCGCATGCGGCCGTGCTTGGTTTAACGTCTCGGCCGGATAGGGGTTCCCTCAGCTGGCAAATAAACACTCGGATAGGCGAAACGATGAACGGAGTGCCGAAGAAACAGATGGGCAGCCAAAAAAGACAGGCAGGCGCAGGCAGATGGGCTCACCTGCAGCCATGTCTGCATCTTCACTTGTTTGCATTTTAGGCCGATCTGCAGATATTTATCAGGGTTGTTTTTTGTTGTAGCGAATGTCCTGGTGAGTTCAATTTTTTTGATCCTATTTCACCTTCCAGTGCCAGTAATTTAAAACTCCAGATCTCTGCCTTGACACACCTGGAGGTGCAAGTTTTACGTCCATAAACTGTTAAACCATGTGAAAGCTTTTTTTGGTCTTCGCCTAAACCAGGTTGGATCTAGAAATCCATCGACGCATTGTGTTTTTCGACCCGTAATCGATTACAAGTATTGATTGCGGCTGCATTATAGGACAACACCAAGAGAGAGAGAGAGAAAAACAACTGACGGCAACCCCTCATTGTCGTCCGGAGGAAGATTAATGGCTCCCAGACATGCATCATTCTCATTTATTGCTATGCGTGCGTCAATTCTGTTTGCTGGAACAGCAACTCCACCCCGTAAATGTCCGGCGTTTGTTTTCGGTAGATGTACGCTATGGCCATTGTCTTCCGATGTGTCATCTTCTGGCCGCTTGTTGTCGGATGTGATAGGGAAGGGGTGGATCCTGGTCGTCTGCCGATTTTATGGCCAGTATGGTGTTACGTCTGAACTTGTCCACTCACCAGCTTACCTGGATCGTTTGTGTGCGTGTGCGTTTCTCTGTGTGTGTGTGTGTGTGCGCGCGCGCGTATGTGCATGCGGGTGCGCGTGCAATACTACCTTATAGCCTGTTGCGATTATGTTGGCAGTAATGTTGAAACTGTTCATACTTGATGTTTCCTTATCGTTGGAGGCAATTAGTTTTTGTCACAACCAGCCAAATAGGCAGATGTTATCACATAATGACATATTTAATTACAGTATATAAGCAAGAAGCTGTTTTTCCCTCGTGTTAGATAGTCACCTATTATTGACAGCACACAGCTAAACAGAGAATCCAATATGGCCATTTTTAATGTATTGTAAGAAATCTTTGCTCTGGCGCAATCAGATTTCCGTTACAATCTGATAACGTTTATTAAATGTTTTATCAGATATGGTGCCTATATATATATATATATATATATATATATATATATATTATGACAGACTTTGTCATCAGTGGAGATAATGGACGTAATCATTTATCAGAATGGTAATCATTGTCATCTATCAGAATGTCATATTTTTATATGACGGTAGATCACAATCTACATCATAAGCCAATGTATTTTAGTCTCATCAGGACTAGTGTCTGATATTCATTGAACAAGTTATCATGCCTGATGTCATGATTGAGAACCCCTCCCTCCCTCCTGCTACAGTCGGCTTGACACAGCGTGTGAGGTGACAACATTTGTCTTACGTCCACAGACTAGCTCGGAATGGCATAATCGATGCTAGACAACGGTATTGATTGAGTTCCGTGATTGAGAAGCGGACAGACGGACGGGCGGACGGAGCCTGTGTGTCAGATATCAGCGGCCCTGATTGTCGTGTGCTCTGACCATAACTCGGATACTTCTTGATGTCCTGACACAAATAATACGTTCACACCTTGCCGAACTAACTAGCATACGTGGTTACCGGGTCAAAGCGGGTCACCTGTCCTGTTGTCACTGTCGGTATGGGCTCGGTTATAACGTAATGAATGAAGATTGTCTCTCGCTGCATTAGGCCTCCGAAATCAATCACCGAGTCGAGCTGTCTCACCTGCCGGGTTTAAGATGTGTCTTTTTGTTCATCATGTGCAGTACACACCATAAGTAACACAACTGTCACATATCAGTTTGACACTCTGGACTATTTTGCTATGATGTTCAGAGTGAGTGAGTGAGTGAGTGAGTGAGTGAGTGAGTGAGTGGGTGAGTGAGTGAGTGAGTGAGTATTTGGCCTCGGAGCTAGCTACAGAAGAAAGTGAAATACCCTTTAGACACGAATAGCTCCTATATACGTTCGAAAGATACTAAACTCTGTCATACAGTGCACTACCAAACTAAGCCATGAGGCCACAGTGCACGCTGTCCATCTGGTTATATAATCAATGTATGCCGAATCACACCCCTTTGCGTTACGACCAGAATGCTCCAATCTTAAACAGCCGAGAACTGAAGACGGATGCTCAACCCTGGATGATAGTAAACAGATAAAACACCGACAAATGTAGTCCGGAGTAGCTAGCTGTCTTACTATGACATAGCTCACCCAACTGTCGGTTGACAGTTTGACTTACAAGTGACAGAGGTCACCGGTGCTCCGTATCACGGAACTAGACGGCGCTGCCCGATGTTCTGGATAGTCGACTGCCACGAGGGCTATGCTGTACTCTACTTGAAAGCCAAGGAAGGGCTGCTATGGGCCGAAGATAAGCCAGTGCCGGTGTCAGGTTTCAACGCCTCCCCTTCCTTCCCGCTAGCTATATTTCGTGTTTCGTGTCCCTGGGGGGGGGGGGGTTGTATATTATGTTATCTGTTGGCGTAATCCGATCCGTCTGACGAAGATTATGTTTTTACGTGCTGGGAGAGGGAGTCTGGATTGATGCCGATTTATGTGTTTCGTTTGGGCGGTGATAGACAGCTAAATCAAATATCCCATCTATAAACATTACCTTTTTTCCTGGCGGCGTCTTTATAGAAGTGATGGCGGTGCAAATTCGGTTAAAGATCTTATCCTTTTGAATGGTGTCGGAATTTTTGGCGAAACCTTCTTGTCATGTCTGTGTTTGTCTGTTGTTGTTTCTGTCTCTGTGTGTGCGTGAGAGTGGTGTGATGAGGCAGTGAGTTTGCGGGAGTGAGACGTTGTGCGTTTGCTTGTACGTGTATGAGAGATGGATGGATGGATGGATGGATGGATGGATGGATGGATGGATGGATGGATGGATGGATGGATGGATGGATGGATGGATGGATGGATGGATGGATGGATGGATGGATGGACGGACGGGGACGGACGGACGGACGGACGGACGGACGGACGGACGGACGGACGGACGGACGGACGGACTTAATTAAAAGACCTGTTATCATAAATAATTGTTTAGGGTGCGCTTAACGCTGTTTACACCGTGCAGTTTTAAGTGCTGCCACCCAGTGATTGAACAGCAAGTCATAATGACACCCACATTTCACGAGTTTAGTGGAGTGGTGAATTTTGGAGATGACAAAACCGACGTACTTTTGTGGCAGGACGACCCGCGATCTAATCAGTTTCAAAACTAATTAGCATTTATCATCTTTTAATCTGCTGCCTATACAACTGAAGCCAACATCCTTAAATTATTGTTCTAGGCATGTTTTTTTTAAATCTGCTAGCTCTGTCCTGTTATTGTCTGTTGTGTTCACAATTCTTCTGCTACCAGAAATAGAGCAGCACAGAAACAGATGGCTGTTTGCGTGCTGACTTTCTGTGGGAAATTTGTATTAGAACAATATTATAAGTTATTGAATTTTCTTTTTGTGAGTTAGTGAGTGAATTTTTATACCAGGTGAAAATGTACTGATACAGAGAATCACAAAGGTGAATGTAGGTGAATGAATACAGAAAAAAGGCCTTTCCTGGTAAGCTATCTGATGTCAGGTGTGTGTGTGTGTGTGTGTGTGTGTGTGTGTGTGTGACGAAGAGAGAGAGAGAGAGAGAGAGAGAGAGGGCGTAAAATAAATAGTCTCAGTTACTGTTTTGTTTTCATCTGCTATTAGCAAACATCAAAAGAAGCATGACGGTTGTAAGAAATCATAGCTCATCACTAACAATGTTAGTCCAAACAGTGCCTTGACCTGACCCAGATTGACATCCATATGATTACACAGGTGTTAAAACACAGACTATTGTTATATCAACAGAGCTGCAGAAACAAAACCGATAGATGACGAATTATTGGCTATATATAGATGTAATAAAAACACGCCCAGTGCCAAAAACATTGTTGATTTCATGGAATATTTTTCTTAGACCATGCTGTTGTTTTAACAGTGACTGAAATGGCACTGGCACAGTGAATACAGCATATTCACAACGAGATTGATTCCAGGTCAGTGATATTTCAAAGTGAGAGGTGAAGTTCAAGATGTACCCACAAGCTACCACAGCTATCAGATTTAAGCAGTTCGGGTTATTGGAATTGAAGAACAAATATGGACTTCTGTTGAAGCTGTTAATTCCTCTCCGCATGACTAATATAAACCCAAAAAATTTAAATCTGTATGTGTGTGTGGGCACGCGCACACACACATGAGGATGAGGCATGAATTGGGACTTCAGCTCCATACACTTGAAGTTCACTTAGTTTTAGAATAACACGACAGCGTTGTGGGTGAATACAAAGCATTTTGAAGTTAGAACCACATTAACAAGATAGTTATCAATTTAGTTACCTGTCGTACTGTGATGGTGTTCACTGGGCCTTAACATAATTATTTATAGGAGTGGCAAAACCCCTATTTTCATTATATATATATATATATATATATATATACGCGCACACACACATATATATCTTTGCACTAAGTACCACTTCATACAACATTTCATTCATATGACATTAATTACATTACATGCTTTTTTATCATCATTTAGCAGTGTGTAATACTGGCAAGATATATAATGCCATATTCGTTATATCTTTCTGTGGGATTCTTAATTGGTAAAGTAAATGTTTTGTGCAGTCAGATGAACAAGCAGACATACCGATGAATGTATATAATAGTCTGGCAGGTAAGTGGAGGGAATGGGGATTTATGTACAACAATGTTGTAAATTTGCAAATTTCTATATAATGTATTCCTATAGCGCTTGCTGAATGTGATGAAGAGCAAAATAGTATAATGCATTAGCCTCCGAGATGATATTGCCTCCTGGAATGTTTCCATTATAACCTTGTGTTTATTGGTCTAGATGTAATGGTGAAATGGATATTTGGTAGTTGTCGTTTATTTAAAATCACAGCTTGACATAAACCATTCTTCACACACGACCGCGGTATATAATATACAATTGTTATAAAGATGGCCTAATTTCAATCAGAGAACCTCTCCGTCAGTGTTCAGAAATATTCCCCGTTTTTTTAATAATAATAATAATAATAATTAGTCTACGGATAGAATTGAATGGATTGATAAATGTCAAGTGTCTTCGCTGGCGGCGCTGTAACTAAGAAGTGATAATGAATATTGTTTGGATTGTACGGCATAATGAACCGCACTATTTACCTTCCTACCTGCTGACTTGTCTGTCCGTTCGTCCGTCCGTCCGTCTCGTTTGTCTGTTTGTCCGGTTATTTTTTCTCTCGGTCTGTATCCTTATGGGACTCCCTGGTCGTGTGATGTGAGCTTAGGCTGTTAACAAAGTCTGTTTTGGAGCAGTCTGTGATTCTTGTCACATATTCACCTCGTGATAAGTGCCATTGTCTGATAAATGGAAGTAGAAATATGTGTTGCCCTTATTATAGGCAGAAGTTTCTTGGATATAAAAAAAGCCCACACCAAAGTTATATCTGGATTGGGATTCTCAAGCTGGCCTTTGTTAGTGTGCAGTCTGGTGTATTATATAATTCTGGGTTAGATTCACAACGGAGTGGTAATTGTTCTGCGGCTTCTCGTTCTATTTTATTACCAACACACACACACACACACACACAAATATATATATATATATATATATATATATATATATCATAAGAGCCATTGTAAACAATATGTTATGGCCGGACGTTTTTGACACCGCGTCATCTCCGATGAAGAATAGTGGTGTCCAATGGTCGGCATATATCATGAGAAAATTAAAATTATCACTCCGGCATCTGTCGGGGCATGGGAATAATACGGGTTACTGGAGGGCCGGTTACTGTAGACTAAAGGCCATTGGCTCCAGTCTCCCGCTTCTTCTATCCAGACTCGTACACTGATCCTGTACCAGGAGCAGGTGATGTACGGCTCACCTTGGCCATAACTCTCGCCAAAGTTCATATCTGATGAACCGCCGTCTGGCGGGATGGTCTCTGTCGGTAGGGAGGCAATGACGGTCGTGCCTATGGCGTTCCTTTGCGGTGAGTGTAATAAATCCGAATGCCAGCCACGGTTATTAAAATGCACCATGGTGTGTCTGTTTGTTTGGTGACCAAGGCAGCAGTATCATCATCATCATCATTGGTGGGGCGCGCCGATGATTAATTCCTCAACAAAATTCATCCTTCATAGACTCGGCCTCCTGGAAATGTTTATACGTCGCCATCATCATCTTCATTATCATCGTCATCGGATGGAATGTTGGTGAAAGATAGGTAGCAGGTAGCAAAAACATGGTCAGCCATATACCAACCCATCTCTCTCTCTCTCTCTCTCTCTCTCTCTCTCTCTCTCTCTAACATGCTCAAACCTTCCCCCTTCGGCAGTCTTCCTTTATAATCCAAATAATGATTAATGGCTTGTAGTCGATGTTGCATTGCACCTGCCTCCCTCAGTCGCATCTCGCCGTCGTTGTCAGCATGCGTAATGTTATTAGAATGAGAGATGTTTTTGTCCATGGAGATTAGTAATCAGTGGTGAGTAAAACATTAGGCGTAACGATACAAAGCGTTGTCATCATGCGGTCGTTTCTGCCATACCAAGTGTGCTATAACTGGTGTGTGCGTCTGTCCAGGCTTCGCGCGGACGTGTGCGTGTGTGGAGAGTGTGTGTTTCTGTGTTTTGTCCTGTACGAGATAACTTCAAGTAACAATATAGTACTGATAAATAAAGCTCATCTCACTGTCTCTTTTTTGTTTGTTATTCTTTTTGTTTGGAATGATATTATTTTTCTCCATGAATGTTCTTGGATTACAGTTCATATCCTTTTTTGGTGGCTATTCACAACGCTATTTTTTAAAATCGATTCCAGATAAAATATAAAAATAAGTCTACTTGCTACCTCAGACTGGTTAATTTTTCTTACAAAGAAAAATCCATTTGAATATCATCTACCAGTGTGTTTGTGTGTGTGATTTCTGAAGACAGCTGTTCTTATCTATCAGCTAAGCTATAGCTACTCCACAAAGAAGACACAATACAATTTGTTTTCATAGTTATTGTTAATTGCTAGATTCCAGAATTGTACCAGGTCAGGTTTCATGACCCTTATCTAACCTCCTTTGTTATGAAATACAACACTTGAATACAGAGTTGGCTAAACCCACAGCAATTTGTTTAATTTTTTTTTTGAGTGTATTCCTGGATAAGTATGTATATACATTACCTGTAAGGATGGGTGTAGACAATCAGTGTGGCACAATGTTTATGATAGTGTTTACCTGTTTACATCGCCGGCATTTCTCGGAATGACAGCCAACTAACAGCCATATCCGTCAGCGTCCAATATATTCATCTGGACTATGTAAACATTGGCTTCTGGATCTGGCGCAGTCGGCCTATAATTCTGCGGTAGTCTAGTGAGTGAATCCTGAGTACTGTTTGTCAGGGTTTGTCTGAGTTTGGGTTTTTCCCAGGCTTCTCGGCTGATTTGATCAGTCACCAGGATTCAGTAATATTCTGAACACCACACAGTGAGGTATACTAGAAGTACTGTGCTATGATGAGAGAATAGTCGGAGGATGTGAGATGAGGTGCTCCCGGCTAATAAGATGATTCGAGTAACCTGAGGCCTGTCTTTTGGATAGGACTTATTCAGGAGGGCTGCCCTAAGTCCTGTGTAGCTCAGTACTAAAGGCTTATCTGATTTAATATGATTGTATAACACATACATATGTGTGTGTGTGCGCACGCGTGTGTGGACCCCAATAACTTGAGTTTAGCTACTTCTCGGCGCTTACTATCCATATCGAAACTATAGTAATGTTAACAGGCTTTCTTCCAAATCAACTTTTCCCAACTCAAAATATTCAGGTTAGAAACTCCAACAGTAGAGTTTGTAATTACCCACTCCCACAAGTCATACGTTTATCCAAATAACTTTCATCCAACTTACCGTAGATAGGAATCATAGCTTTCAGGAAGATATATTCACGACGAAAATTAATTAATTAATCATATACAAATGTAAACTTAACAAGACGTGTAGTTTTGTTTATATTTTGGCTCATTGGGCCTGGTACACGTGGGTTTTTCACCTGTCCTGCTTAACTGGTTCACTAACAAATGCATAGTCATGAGCAGTGTATCGGCACACCACTGTAAAACGCAGGCGTGGGCCAGTAATGGGTACAACAAACTGGAATATCAACACGAAGTTCTTGTGTGATAATGGAATCTGGTAAAATTATTCCGGATCAACCTGAAAACGTGAGACAGGTGTAATAACATATCTTTCTCGTCTTGTATGTTTCCATCATACACGGACTTCTTTTAGCTGAGACCTGATCCGGGGCAGACAAACTCTATAGACGGGTTTAATTATCTCTCTGGTCGTAATAACTTCGTGTCTATAGATTTATGGCAAATAATCCCTTTTTTTATGCTGAGTAAATAATCTGTACGTGGAATTCATGAAAGTTTTGTTTTGTGGTCCAGGACAAATGGACGCTTATAACAAAGAGGCCAGGAAGACAAGATGTAGTTGTAATCAAATGCGTCTTTTCTTGACATTTGCGTACTCGTGCATCAAGTGTGATATGTTGTTCTTTTATTAGTGTGTTAGCTGAAATACCCTTCGGACACAGCTAGGCTGGGATACGAACTGAAGGTTTTTGGTCAAGCGCACTACCACGTCGGTTAGAGACCGTAGAATTCTAATGGAGCCAACCACCACCAAACACACACACGCACGCTTACACACAGATGCACACACATAATGTGGTTATTGCATTTCATTTAGCTAGCGGACTTCTATTAGCCATCCAATATGTGATTATCTCTATCATACGAATTGTGTTTATCGTCTGCTTGCTGGATGTTTGCAGTGTTTATCACGCGCGCGCACACACATACATGCGTACTGTATGTGTGTGTGGTTCCCTTCTATTAGAAAAACGGTGCCTATTGAATGACACCAGCATGTGTTCGACTAAATATCACAATGTATTAATATCCTGATTGAGAAGTACCTGTTTCTGATGGCCCGGCTAATGTTAGCTAAACTCTGACTGGTCGTTACTGAGTAGGACGTGTTTATAGTTGTCTTAGGGGTAACAGTAGTCCCTGTACCACTTCACCTACGTTATAGATCATACGATATCGAGGACACCGATTAGTTTATCTATAGGTGTGTGTTCGGTGGGTTTGTTTGATGGGAGTTCAGATTTGGACGTATTGGTTACGCATTGACCTTTGACCTTTTATTTAGCTCGTGGAAGACGGACGTTGCGGCTTATTGACGGGAAAAGATTCAGGACTGGCTGGATCGGACAGAGATCTGGGCACTGTAGTTGTTCTCAACTCCTTCTCAGTCACTCACCCACTCACTCACTCACCCAACTACCTACTCACACAACCAGAACAGGGGAGGGGGGGGGGTGTTTTTCGTCTTTTATCTAGACTATTAATTTGTTAGACTGATATCTACATTTCCAGCTGTCATGCTAATTACCCTTTCAGATCTACAAAAAAAACACAATAGCGTACATAATGCTTTTTATGTATGGTTAATAAAAACCTGGAGCATTACAGACAGACCGAGGTACACACACACACACACACACACACACACACAGAGAGAGAGAGAAGAGAGAGAGAGAGAGAGAGATTTATAGTTTCTAAATTAGTGCTTTGAGGAAAAATTCAATAATTAAGAGATGGCTATAAATATAGATTGTTGGGTAGTTAAATTAAACATTCTCACAATTTCTCTGTCCTGACCTGGGAATGTTACTGTCAGGCACAACAACTGTAGCTGATTGGCTTTTGGAGGTTTTTCATCCAAACTTAGGAACTGCTGAAACATCATACGTCACTGTTTTCCTTCACAGAACCCTGATGAATTGTTCAGAGGTCGTATTCACATTTTTTTATTTCTGTGCCAGAGTCTTTTCTCTTCCCCCCCCCCCTCACACACACACATACACACACACACGTACGTACCGCACGTTGTCTTAGTGGTGATATGATTTGTTTGTGTGTTTTGTCTAATGAATGTGTGAGAAGTGGAATAGACCTATGACCTACTGCCCTGCCCGGGTAGCCTGTAAGTTATTTATGTCGATACCCGTACACTGTGCTTGGTCCCGTGAACAGATCTGGCCTGACAATTAGTGGCTACTAGATGTGTCATCCGGCCCATCTCTGTACATAGATACCCTTCATCGGGCTAATTCGTTTAAAGCTGGTAAATATTATATCTATTGTGCGATGATGAGTGTGGGAAAGGTAACGGCTCTTGTCTCTGTTTTGTCTAGATGTCTGCATGTCTCTCCACCTGTCTGTCCATTTAACCTGTTTGACAGGCTGTTTTCATATCTATTATTATTATGCCTGTTATATATTTCTTCTTGTTTTCCTCCTTAAATATCCCCCCTCCCCAGCCCATTCTCAACCCCCCTTCTGCAGCGCCTCCGTGGTCTAACGGTAGCGCATTGGATCACAGATCACTACCACCCGTGTTCGAATCTCAGCGTGGGCATATCCGAAGGTTGTTTCATCTTTGATTTCGCTTCATTACATTCGGAGGTCGCTCGGCCAATTTAGCCTGCCAAGTGCACAAAACTGGCCGTAAAACATTAATCATCATCATCATCTCATCCCCCCCCCCTTCTCTCTATCTATATATCTATCTATATGTAGCTAGTATCTTAATTACAGTTTATTCCTCCGCTTTCTAAGTGGTAACGCCTTGGGTCACAGATCACTACCACCTCAGTTCGAATCTCGGCGTGGGCATATCTGAAGGGTGCGTCATCATTGACTTCGCTTCATTACATTTGGAGGTCACTCGGCCCATTTAGCCTACCATGTGCACAAAAGCGGTACTTTTCGACCGTCGTGATATTTCGACCTAATCCACTGAATATTCATTGCTATGCCACGCTTTCTCATTGGATAACGAATGTCACGTGTTGTTTGAATTGGCGCGTCCTTTCTCCTACTAGGTTTCCCTAGACCTACAAGCAAAAGTGAATGGGAAGATGTGTAAATTAGTCCAAACAAAATTTCCTACTTTCCAAACAATTATCCCACTGTTGATCACAATATCAGTAATACTGTTTCAAACAGACTTGGTATCCCATACTGTAAGATGTTTGGTATCTTTTGGAAGTACTACTAGATCTCAAGTTGTTTTATGTATGAACCACGAATTAGGGTCAGACACGTCATTTCTGTTGGTATTTATGACGTTCTATGACGTGATAAATATGAAAAATAATAGGTCGAAAATACCCGACACAATTACGGGGGGTCCTCGTACTTTCAACCTGTACGTACCCCTAGGAATATCATAATCCATGGACAGGTTCTAATATTGCGTAAATATTCTGAATAGGGACATCCCATTCTGAATAGGGTTATCCCATTTTCAGCATCAACATATAAATGCCGAGTATAAAGCGATGTCCAATTGTCTTAAATCAAATATTAAAAATCTCAATGCAATTACTTATTAGTCCGATCAAATCTGTACTGCAGAATTCGTTATGAATTATGTTATGACGAGTCGCTTTGCGAGGACTGGATCTAGTACATCCAGAGCAAAATCTGTTTTCACAAATCCTGCTCGGGGTGCTGTGAAGAGTCCTTGGGCACTTTTAAGTGTATTAAATGTGAAAGGAAGGACTAATATTTATCGATACATAGCTCATATCTGGCTTAGGTACTAATATGAAGATGTAACACGGATTGTTATAATCGGTGTTATGTGGCTATTTACGCCGATTCTTTGTTATTCACCTTTAAATAATGCTCAACGCTGTTTCTTTGTTATTTATCTTTAAACAATGTTCAACGCTGTATATTTCATGTTATCGTGTTAATAAATGTCGGTTTGTGAACTTGTGTGTGGTGGCTTGAAACCGAGTGCAAGACCAATTCCCACTTTTCAACTAGTCGTGTAGAACATTCTCCATTTAACACATATTCTAACACAAATAGCTGATGTTGTCGTCGTGCTAAATGCGTTCGTGTGACGACGATTGTCCACAGATGACGGGTTCGTACTAGCCCTTAGAAGCTTATTTGAAGGAACAGTCCACCTTCATTTCAAAGTTTTCGGGACTAATACATCTGTGTTCACAGAAAACGATCACCCATACATGAAATAATCCAGTTCAAAATTCTGATTAATCGACTTTTAATGGCCTGTGGGTGCCGCCATTTTGAAGCTAGACGGACGGAGACCGGAAGCTCCCGAATGTTGACGCCATTTGAACCCAGCAGATTGACCGGAAGTCTGTAGAGCCAGTACAGAAACACGTAAACAAGTGTTAGCTAGAAATAATTCCAGAACAAAACGCAATTATCCTGTTAAAACTACGGCATGAATGACACACAACCATATCAGTCTGAGCCAGGAGAACCATTACAGGGTGAAGATGATTCCGATTGTCATCGAAAAGGCGGAATGATCGAAGAAAGCGCGAGGAGAACCGGGAACACTAACTGGTGGCTATGTGAACTCTGTGTACTCCTGGCCCAGGTGACGTTAGAGCACTTGACTTTCTCCTTCCCGCCTTCGAATCTGGCATCCGGTCCAGCCGTAATGGTGGGCCTCCAGCAATTTTGGGTTATTTCCCTATATCTATGATGTCGGGTGTATTTCGTGATTATCGTTGTAAATGTTTCGGTCTAAGCATGACATATTTAAGAAATATTATCTGATGGCGAACCGTCCCTTTAAGGTCGAAAACTGACGAAATACTCTTGTGGCAATTTTCTTTATTGCATCGGTGTTCGGTGCTGATAAACAAGACGGCACCGTGGTGTGTCGTCATCTTCGACAATATACATGCAGATTGTGAAGCAGAAAAATGACTTTAAGCATCGGGTCATGCATTATGCATGACTGTCCCGGAATGCCGGTGGTTCACATAGATGTGGTTCATTACAGCAACCTCCTGCCATTGTTTTTTTTTTCATTCTTTTTGTTTCTCTAGCACCTAATTTTTGTCAGCCAGCCTTTGGCGGCATTAGGGTTCCCAGTCAGCGGTGTGCATTGATGAAGTGACACGTTTTTATATAAGGATCACCCCATCTCTCTTCAGATGTCGTAACATCGGCTTCACAACCGACTCCCTCCCACCACCATCCCACCCACCCCCTCCACCAATAAGACAGCCATTGCGAATGGTTACGTCAACACGTCCCGCCACCAAGCAGCATGAATATTTCAAGGTTGATGTGGGAATGGTAAGGATGCTAAGAGGCGTTTGGGCTTAAAGGGATTGCTGGCAATATGGGATTCGGGGCTGTTTCTCTTCTCAGTACTGACGCATATATTTAGGGCCGGCCATTCCCACCAGTGTTCATAGTTTGGGTATTTCTTCTTGTTTTTAGAGGAAAACATGGAACTGAATTGATGGAAACAGTTTTAGCCCGTCGGGGGGCTTTACATATCTGTGTACTTCAGAATTGGAAAATACGTGATAGAAATTTTTTTGTTAATTACCATTCTGTTTGTTTCTTTATTGTACATACCCATGCACACTCACTTGGTCGTGTACACGGGCGTTCCAATAGTGCAGTGATAAGGGCACTGCGCTGACGGCAAACCTCCAGGTTGCCGGTTCGAATCCGACACACACCTGTGTCTGTGGGATGTTTACCTAAGGGTTCGCCCCTCAGCCATATGTTCCAGGTGTCACCATTGCTGATATTAAGCAATCTCATTCGACCAGCCAACGCGATCATGTACCCACCACACGCGCGCATACACACACACCCCGCACGGTTTTGTATTTTTGTGTTTATTAAGCACGAATAGTGTGTTTTGATAACGAATTGTTGCCATTACTAGGTTTCAAAACAAATATTGATTCCTCTGTTAGCTATTGTGCTGTTCTTGTTTTTGACCACATAGATCTGTGAACAAAATACTTCTGCAGTTTACTGAAATATGAACCTAATCTAGTTCAAATCATTGGGCATTATGCACTAATTAGTATTACCAGAGACCCGATGGTATAATGTCCATGCTATGATAAGTGTTGGAGAAGATAGGGTGTGTTCGGAAATATACATTGTATATTTTTGTGGTTTTTTGTTGTGATGCCATACGAATTATGTCTGCGCATTAACACCAGACGGTGGCAGTTGCCATGATAGTTAGTTCCTGTCGCGTCTTTATTCTAGGCCAATTCTCCGGTCTGAATAATTTCTTATTCATCTGTCAGATGTTGTTAATTAGAAGCAGTGAATGCACATCATTAGCCTATCACTGGGTCGTGTACGGAGAGATTAGTGAAGTTTTTATATTGGTGGGTGCTATTAAATGCCAGAGGAAAGTGTTTAGATTGCCATTTCCAAGTTTTTCGGTGCTGGCAGACTCGTGTCGTGGTCGTTTTATTTTAGAGCTCGTCGTGAAAACTTGCACCAATCAGTTCATGCGGTGCACATTTTTGGATCATAGAGTCGGGTTAGAGGTAGCTACGTCTCTATGCGTCTTTACGCGCCGACCTTTAAAAAAATGTTATTGGTTAGGAGCGGTTTACGGCGGACGTGGGGAGCATGGTATGCCTCAGCTGTTTGTGACAAGGATGATTTGCACGTGTTGGTCGTCGGAACGAGCCACCTTCAATCTCGATGTCGAGCCATTGGCTCGCTGTCGGGTGATCGCTGCTTTATCCAACCAGGCAGCGTACGGTGGATAAAACGCCATTAGCTGGCAGGCTACCTGGAATTCGCTATTTCACTGCTAGCTAGGTGGTGGATACACCCGCTGAGTCTCATCTGGGATGGAGCTTCGGGTGAAATGGAGACAGGGAGCGGCATCCGCACGGTGTGTGTGTGTGTCTGTAGCATGGCACCCTCACCGTTTGCCGTGCCTATGAGATATGTCTCCGCGGCTTTGCTCGCGGCAGCAGATGTACTGGCCCAGTATGAGACCTGGCTCCGTCGGCCTCTGTGACGCAAGCAAGCGAGTCTCGGTGAGCTAGTGGCTGACACATTGGTTAGTGTGTCCGAAGAGTTGGCTTGCATGTTAGTGTGTGTGTGGTGTCGTGTTTGTGTGGTGTGTGTGTGTGCCAGTTGGCTAAGCCCATC
This sequence comes from Paralvinella palmiformis, assembly GCA_025642065.1. Taxonomy (NCBI): domain Eukaryota; kingdom Metazoa; phylum Annelida; class Polychaeta; order Terebellida; family Alvinellidae; genus Paralvinella; species Paralvinella palmiformis. The sequence continues at coordinate 612,060 of JAODUP010000084.1, forward strand.
GTATATATGAGATCAGCCCCATCGGTGATCGGCTTGGCACGGTCCCAACAAGGAATCCGACGCGCCATCTTCCGGTGGTCAGCCGCAGCACGGTCTCGTACCTGGAACCGGCCCCCCAATATATAATTGGCATCTATTGTGTAATAAACTCAGCGGCGTGGAAATTGACAACAATAGACCGAAGTCAGCAGCTCTGCTCAATCCGTATAATGTTAGTAACTGCATGTGCGGGGGGGGGGGGATTTTATCATACAGAGGCTGGTGATGACGAATACAATGTAACCCACTATAGCAGTACGGCTTAAAAGGCAACTTTCGCTTAATTAGTTAGTTAGTTACAGAGAGGGAGGGTGGTTGGATATATTAATTAACACACACACACACAGTTGAATGCATCAGAGAAGATTGCACTGTTGGCTGTATTCTGATGTTGGTGGACACAAAAAGCTAACTGTCAAGAGAAGAGTGGCGCAAGTGTGAATTCAAACACTGCTGACAGCTCATCGTTGAGAGGCATTTTCTGTATGGGATGAATCAGCTTACGGTGTAATGGCATCGATTTGGAATTTGGCCGTCGTCAGGGCGACAGGTGAGAGCTATCTGAACGTCCGAGGGACTTTGGCCGTAAAGCCTGACTCACGGTGCCATGTGAGCTCGGTGCTGGGTCGCAACGCTACTGTCGGGCCGCTCGCTGTATCGCTGACTGGGCCTTAGGTCATCTGAGACTGCGTTAGGGTAAGGGACCGTGCCTTCGATGTTAGAGTTGTGCGCGAGCGAGCGCACGTGTGTGTCTGTGTATATGTGTGTGTTATGAATTGGAAAGGCGTCGGTGTCGCGCTGGATGCGGCGATGATGGCATAATTAGGCCATCATCAAATGTGGCGGCATATTAACGTGAGTCAGACCTGACAGCTGCGTTCAACACTTCCATCGGTGGCAGTAAATACGGTGGACTAGGTACGTCGACGGCCAGTATTTGGTGTTTACTAGGAAGCGGCATGAGTCGACGCCGGTGACGGCTGACATCAGCACAACTCATCATCATCATCATCCATGTGTCAGCGATCACCTCGTGGGTGTGGATGGGATGATACACGTCCAGGTAGATGGAACTGAGCCGGCCTCTCTATTAGCATCGTGTCAGCCACTTCCAGGCCGACCGTTCGGCTGGCTGTGCGTCGCCAGTTAATATTGTTGTCGTATTGTGACGGCGAGCTGAAACCGTGTTCGGGAGTATGGATCATTAGCCACGCGTGATCTCCGAGTGGCTCGGTTATAAACATCGGGCACGGTCTCCACGCACAACAGCGCCCCCCCCCCCCACCCCGCACCACGGTATCAAGTAGTAAGCACTTGATCCGCCTCACCGTATCGGTGGGTAGGCTCCGGCACTCTGGCGGTATAAAGTGTCTCCGAATGGAACGGTTTGAGGACATCTCACTGGCTGGCGTTGGTTGTGTTGATGCTCATTTGGCTTCATGGACCCTTCGCCCTGACCGATATACTTAAGGGCTGACAGCGCGTCTGCCGCGCGCGTGTGTGTCTGGGAAGTCTGGACAGCGTCGATGTCGGTGGACGGCGCCCTCGTCACAATAGACGATGTTTGTACCACGTCCAGCGGCGTTATGATCGGCTCATGATTTCATCGATCGTTTGTTGGCACTGGAAGCCACTGTTCCGTCGGCTGTTGGCACGCTGCTCTTTATAATGTGGCACGAGTCATTGAATAATCCATAAAGTCGACAAAATTAATGGCCTGTTTGATTGGCCATTGTGCTAGGATAGGCCATTCCCCGGTGGATTGGCCTGGCGTCGCCATCACGATTTAAGTGACTGGTCATTTAGCATGGTATAGTTATATAGGATCAAGTAATAGCAACATTAGTACTGGTGGTGGTTGTAGTAGTGGTAGTAGTGTACTACTTGAGCTAAGGAACCGAAATCATTAACCTAGCTTGATTTTGGATTGAGAACAACTTGTGATATTTTGCTTCCAAGTGGACATATCGTAAAGCGGTTGCGTGGTTAGATAGGATGGACACGGACAGTCGACAGTAGACAGGGTCATCTGTGGCAAGGATGAGTAATGTTCGCTGTGACAGAGTGGGCCCATCGAGCCAGATAATGAGTGATAAATCTGGCATGATTAAGGAGGCATAACGGAGAGGCTTAATAAGGTATAACAGATAGAGCGAGCGAAAGAGAGAGAAAGATGGCAGCCGCATGTCAGGTACGCCTACCCACTAATGACAGTTCTGGTGCCGCCGGTGGTCCAGGGGCACAAGCCCAGAGAGCTGCAGCTCCTGCTTCTAGAGCTGTCCAGGTACCGAGGGCAGCTTACTTGGTCAGGTGTCAGAGGATGGAACAGATTGCTGGGTGAGTGTAGTGTCGGTTACTCTATACAGTGAGACAGAAACTCCGATGCTATAGTAACTTTTGATTCTCTTTTATTTCAAGTTTCAAGTTTTGTATAAGGGAGTCCGTTTTCATTCTCTCACTCTCTCTGTCTCTGTGTGTGTGTGTGTGTGTGTGTATGTGTGTGTGTATGAGGGGGGACATGCTCCATTATAGTCGCTGGCTTGAGTTAGCGTGTATTCCAGTGATGGCAGTAACAAGAGCAGCTGCGAACATCCTACGGTTGACCCGGGATATGGTGCTAATCCTGATCACATCTCCGAAGTCAGTAGATGTTGGATTAGTACTGACCATTATCAATAGTCCAGATTAATGTAGCGAACAGGACTAGTCAAATCCTCCCCCATAATAAATAACTTGACCGATGACCATTACTAGTAACTGTCCATTTGTGATGAAACATTGTTTGTTTGTTTGTTTGTTTGTTTGTTTGGTGACCACGACCTGGGTTCCGTTTTGTTCCGTTGTCGTTTTTTTTTTATGACGCAATTTACATGATGCCACCCGTCACATTATCTAGTAATTATATCAATGATGGTAGCTGTTATGTTTATTAACAGTTATTATTGATGTTTAGACGTACATGCTCTTATGGGATAATTGGCGAACATTATGAGCTCTTCTGTGGCTACGCCGTATTAACAACCGCTACCAGCATTTGGCCCGATGTTCCTTGTCGAGTGGCTGACATGTTTGAGTGATGCTTAAAATGTTGCTACTGGAGGATAAGTAGCCACGGTCCTCTCTGCCTAACATACCAGGCGAGAGAGACTGTTCGCCGACGATGGATGCCAGTCTATATGTTGGCCCCACCCTCTCCACCCTCTCTCCCTCTCTCTGATAAACGTCCACGATGACTGTACTATACTCCACGCCAGCTCTATAGGCACACGGCTTACTGAGTTGCCATTGTTACCGTCTCGTTAGACGTTTGTGGTTTATACCAGATTAATATACTGGCCGTTAATTGGACGGTTGTATGTCTTTGTTATTGCATGCTAGGCTCGCTACGTTAATCCATCTCATTGGTACATCTTACCTCGAGCTCATATATCGTGCCGTTAGCCGGATTTGTGATGTTATCTCTGTGTGTGTGCCGATTTAGATAGTCACTAATCCCATTTACGTATCAGAACATTCTGGTATCGGTGTCATCATTCCGATCAAATGTGCTGCTTGTTGTTGTTGTTGTTGTTTTATGCGTGGTATGCTTTGCTTGTTCACGACGTTTGACAGTTGCAGAAGTTCGGTTTTTCTCTTCTTCCGCTTCACTTTGCCACTCCGCTTCTCTAAACAAGATGTCCTTAATTGAAATGCAGACAGGTGACAGACAGTACATGTACCAGACTGCAATAAAATTGTCGGCTGTAGCGTAGAGCGCCCATGGATATGCCCCAGGAACACTAAAGATATTATATTGTTTTCTGGTGTGTGTGTGTGTGTGTGGTAGGTTTAAATGTAATAGCTCTAGCACCGGTTTGGTGTAGATGCTGACCAAAACATAACAGCGCGGCTTTATTTCCATCCGGAGGCCTAGTGATTGCAGACACAGAGGTTATTTTAGTAGCAGATGACGTTCTGTTCTGAAGGCTACAGTTTACTGGTTTTTATGAGGTAAATAATTTTCTGGTTAGGTTTGGATAGTTTCTTGTCTGCCCGAGATGTGTGGGTTTTGTGTTTAATCAGCACGGTTGGCGACCCACAAATCTTGTAGCTTTGTAAAATTGTCACTTTCCTATGGCAGCTATCAAAGCAGAACGTAGTCCCGGCAAATGTTTATGATATTATTGTGGCTCTTTTGAATGACGCTGTGCAGACATAGACAAAGCACTGCTTTAAGTGTATAATCAGCCAAGTTGTTTTTGTTCACCTAGTTGGTAATATTATGTTCGTGCTGCTTTGTTTAATGGTGGAATCTTTTGTTGATGTTCGGGGCTTGAAAAGTTATCTTTTTTAATGTACAGTTCGCATGCTAAAGAATCATCTTAACTAGGTGAGTGGAGGTGGAGGTGGAGCAGTGGCGCCCGAATTAACCTATTGATCACCTCCAATATATGAATGTTACGGTCCGGTATGCTGATTTACGTAAGCTTATCATTCTATCTTGAATGGCAGCTAGCGGCTCATTTGGATGGAAGCCATGGCTTCGGAGACGGGTGAAGCCTTGTTCCAGCGGACGGGTTCACTCCCTTCATCTGGCTGCGTGGAATACGTAGACCCCGTGTTTGCGCGTCCGTATGCATGTGTGCATGTATTCATCCGTTTCTTTGGCCCATCGCTCATTGCCCGTCACTCTGTCATTCCATATATATAACGTTATAGCTCTCGTATAGCCACGTGTAAGACACACACAGGTCCAGGATGGGATAGAAGACACAATTCGTCAATTAAGTCCATCCAATCGGCAGTGATAAAAAAAAAACTGCCCACTGGTCTGGCCGCCGGCAAAATTGGAATCTAATGAAATTGTTCTTCGTGACATAGGCATGTAATGGGAAATTCTCGGAACCCCAGAGACATTTCTTAATTTAAGGCATTAATAAAACAGATGGAACGGCAGCGGAAAAGAAAGGAAATTGTAAGTGGTGGCTGCTTGTGATGCTATCCGTGTCAGTGTTTAATCCGGATTGTCTGGATTCTCCGTTGAAGAGTATTGATTTTCATGCCGTCGAGAGTGGACTGGACACGGTGGCAGGGATTACCCGATATCAATTCATGCCCGGATTAAAGCGGCTCTGCTCCATTCGGTAGAGAAAAGGCGCCTCCTCTCCAAAATACACCCCCAACCTCCGTCACTGTCCAACTGGTTGTATGTGATTGCCGGTGGCCGTCTGTCTACCGCTGGGATTCAAATCCTGCCCTACTTATGACTGACGTGTATTTCATCTTTCATTTGGTCCTATTCATCGTCACTGAAGATTGCTTGATCCGCTTAGCCTTCAGTGTGCACCAAGGTGGCCCTAAAACAACAACAACCGCATGTCATTTAGCAGAGAATAGGGCAATGCGACGTTTGTTTATGTCTTCAAATCTACCTCACAAACTAGACAGATATGAAGGAAAAAACTGTACGCTCATCACAGTATGAACTGTCTACTTGATGGCGATAATTAGTATGTTAGTCGGGTAAGATCTGATGACGATAATGCGGCAAGTAGTCGAGTGGTTCCCCCCAAAAAAGATGTGGCCATTTTTGTTATTCGGCACACAATAGGCCGCAGTTCGTCTGACTGCTCCTCCTGGACAGCCCTAACAGGCACTTAATTATGTTACCGTACAGAGAGTGGCGTCTTTTGGGACCGAGTGCCCCCCACTGGGTAGTGTCTTCTACATCTGGGGTAATCAAATTTGGTGAAGATGCTCGCCAGAAGACGGGCACCACTGTCCAGAAATGTCTACATCCCGACTGGAGGTGTTGATATTACAGCGCTGTGTACGCCGTACGTGTTTAAAAGGCAAATCCGAACTGGGTCGTGTTCTACTCGATTGCCATCCGATATCTGCAGCGTGTGATGGTAATGTAACGGGACTGATGGTTGTTTGTATTCGTTTACCTGGAGTTGTTAGAGCACACTTCTTGGTTCAGTTTCTCTACAGCTTAATGTCACTGGTCAGCCAGGACTAGTAGGGTGAGGGAGGGGGGTGGGATTTATCATTTTGTTGCCATGTTTTTTTACTGTTAATTGTTGTAGAATCATTTAATAACAAGTAATCACGACAGAGATGATAACGTTGAGGTGATGTTGATTGTGGTGATGACTTGATTACCGTATTGATGATGGGTCATGGTGTGATATTGAAATCATCTTCAGCACCGCCGTTGTATTTCTGTACTTTGATGATGATGATGTGCACATGGTAGGCTAAATGGGCCGCGCGAGATGTAAAGGTAGTCAAAGATGAAACACCCTTCAGACATGCCCACGCCGAGATTCGAACTCAGGTGGTAGTGATCCGTTGTCCAGCGCGCTACCAACTAGAACACGGAAGCGCCCTATTTCTCTGATTTGAACTCGTTCACTTAATCGCTCATTCACTCACGGACGCGCGCGCACACACACACCCAACTGACACATATACCCAAACGTACCAAATACGCATTTAGTTTTGGTTAAGTCTGCGTTGTTCCGTTTACATAATCACAAGTAGACCTCACTATCACAGACCATATTAACTTGAGGGTACAGTTTATATGTTTGTTCTAAGATGACTTTCTAGAAACGGGACCATGAAGTGCTTTTCGGTTTTTTGTTGTTCTTGTTGTATTCCAGTTTTTTATCAGATGATAGAAGGTTGTTTGTTGGAAATGTTTATAATTACTCTTACGCTTCACCTACAGTTTCCTGCCGTAAGTAAAGTTTGTTCTTAACAGACAGACAGATGATGGTTAGAGGTCAAGTTCTCTGACGACTCGCTTTACTTGGCATCGCTGAATGTTTATATGACCCGCATAATTGTGGCCGCTAATATTGTGTATATAGAGATGATAGGAGGAAGTTAATTGTCGTATGATGATGATGATCCCGAGAAAACATTTCCGAATTACATCAGTAACCAACCAACCAATAGCCTATCGGTGTTATTAGTGGTAGATTTTCGGCTTAATCAGTCCCGTTGGGTTTGCTAAATGGCGTAATGCTAACAGATCGGCAAAACGCCACGGCGTGTTACACGTAAAATACGCGAGGAGGTTGATCCAGGTGCTGTAGAACACACGTATTTACCTAACTGGTTAATGACTGGATCCAGCTGGGGCCTTCCTGTTATGACTAATTACATTACACAGACAAAATAATATAGTTTATAATGTTGTAACCGGATACACTCGGGCTAATCCAGGAGTTTATTCAGCCTTTCCGTTTCAGGTGTCTTGCTATATTGTGTGCGCATTTGGAATATTGCGGGTGTAGATTTACCTAATTGTTCTAAGCTGATAGGGCAGGTTTCAGTCATACCGTTAATTCCATTATACTTACTCCGCGGTGCCACTATATTCCGAACAGTTCACATTTCCTGTTTTGCCTCCACGAACAGCCAATATTCAGTTTTTTGGGGGGGGAGATGCTAGTGAAAACAAATTACGGAGTACACGAGGTGCAGAGCTTGTGCGCAGCAGTACACTCGCGCTTCCTTGGCCTGGATGTTACGACCAAACCCCACAGTCCGCGTATAAAAGCCAGAATAGTTTGATAGAGAGCTCTGATACGTGTTGAAGAAAAACATCATATCCAGACGTTGGTAACTATAAATATAACGTTGCGTGGATCAGCGATACGAGCATTAGCATCGACAAAGAAATGTAATATCTACTTTATTGCGCTACACTGGCTATGCATTTATCATTTGTTAGCCGAGTTTTTACCACAGATCATCACCAATTCCAAAACCTGTCGTGTGTCGTACTGTACACGTCTCGTTTACAACGCGGAGAGGCGTCTTTCGTCGGTTGATGCCTTTGTTGTGCAATACACTTTGTATGTTTGGTTTCGTAAAGCCCTTCCTCAAACGAACCCCTCTGTCTCGGTCTATACACGTGTTCATGCCGATACAATGCCACATACGGTACCGTTTAGGATTGTTCGGATACCCGCTAACAACCAACACATGGTGGTGACATAAGGAATATGTATGATTGGATTACCATTATCATGTAGGTCTTTGACCGAGTGATCTGCTTCGTCATAAATCCAATCTGCTTCAATCTTGTCCAGTGTCGGAAGTTGTGTTTGTTCCAATAACCAAGTGGTTACCATTACAATATTCTGCCATGTCTCAGTCACCTTAATCAGAAGGTTTGTCTCTGTCCTGAAGTCTCTTGAGTAAGGTTAGATAGATGTGAGACCCTAGTAATATGATACTTACCGGTTGACCGTCAGTGAGACCTGTGTTAGGACATTTGTGAAGCTATTTACTGATTTATTGTCGACAGGATCGAATCGTATGCGGTCATACTCTGTATTTGGTAAAGGGCACTTGTTTTAATGTGGTTTGTGTGTGTGTGTGTGTGTGTGTGTGTGTCCAGGTATGATGTTCTAAATAAATATTGTTTAACCAGCTGCCAGACTTCTATAAATAGCATTATTCTATGGAACCAAAAACAAGCCCAAAATATTTTGGTACAAAAAAAAGGATTTACCTGGGAGAAGCTTTACAAATAGTTAACAATGGGGCGTGATTTGTGTCAGAGGTTTGTTTATCTTTATTATTTTGTTTGGTATTGTGATCCCATGAAATATGTGCTTCCCTGTACGTTACTACTGTTTGTTGCACCAGTTCTCATAAACATTGCTCTCTCTCTCTCTCTCTCTCTCTGTGTGTGTGTGTGTGTGTGTGGTGTGTCCAGATTTAATCAGACTTCCAATTTGTTTTGTGTCAACAAAACTGAAACATCAGAGTTCCATTAATAATCCCTGGTTGTCATTATTTACAAACAATCCCTTTTGTTGTAAAGATACCAGCCAATGACACACATAGCAGTGCTTAATTAACATAAACCAGCCTGACTAACTTTATGTTTTCGTTTGGCCTGCCTGACCATGTCTTGTGCTGTGGCGGTCTCTTTCCGGGGGTCCTATAATTGGCTGATCTGTGATTGGTTGATCGGGATATATTTATACAAGCAAATGGAAATGCCCAGATTCACCTTCGGCAAGTGATTGATTGTTCTGGATAGTCTGACCTCCATCTAGAAGCGAACAATCCACTAATAGGTCATGTGCAGATAGCACTACCGACGGACGAGTTTTCTTCCAGATTGCAGGAGCGAGATCCACTTCTTAGTCCTTTGTTATAGCAGCAACCAAGGAAGCGGCGCGAAGCCTCCACACTTGGTGCATACCGGTGTGATTGACCTTGTCCGTTTGTTTTGTTCCGAAACATTCTCCCGTCGGGATGTTGTTATCCGGTACAGTCACATCGCCGGAACTTGACTGATGCGCACAACCGTGGACGTATCTTGACGCAGTATGTTGGATTGTAGTTCGTTACAAACCGCTGTCAGTGTACATTATATACGGCAGATGTATTACATTTATTTACACCGATTGCAGATAATCGGCTAGTTAGGTACATGTATGTATATACTGTGTGTGTGTGTGTGAGCGTGTTTGGTACTGGGACTTTGTTACAGAAAAAGTAGGACCAAAAATAACCAGCGACCAAACCAAAACGCTCCAAATAATATGTGGCATCTCTGTCTGTGAACACATAATGAACATAATGGAGTCAGTTAATGTACTGGTATATGCTGCAGTGCGGAGCTTGTCGATGCTGCGACATTATCATCCGATGCTTTGTTTTCTGTCAGCTGGAATTGTTTGTCTGTATTATGATACATCCATTCTAGAAGTACCAGTGTTCGGCTGTATCTTATGTATATGTAATAATGTGCACACCGATGATTGCACAGCCTAGATACTTTAACTAGTGGCATGTTTGTATATTCCCGTTAATGAGGAGGTTATCAACTGAAATGCACATCATAACAGCATTAATCTAGAAGTTGATCAGACTGTGCTAGTCATATTAAAACTTTTGAATCTACTTTTACCCTCTCTGGCTATTGTATGTTAGTGTTCGAAAGCTGCCATTTTTTGGATTTCGTGTTATGTCATTCTTTCTCTTCTTCCAGGTACCTACAGCAGAATTACTCAGGGCACCACCAGAGCAATAGCAGTGTGACTGGCGTTGGCACCACCCACGGGGCAGCGGGTGGCGCCAAGACGTACAGAATGGATGACGGGGTTGTGGAGCAGTTCTACCGCTCGAACAATCACTCTGAACGAATCATGCGCAAGATGGAGCTGTACCACAACAAGCAGGAGCTCTGCGATGTCGTGCTAGTTGCTGGACAGCGCCGGATCCCTGCCCACCGCATCGTCCTCAGCGCCGCGTCCGACTACTTCGCGGCGATGTTCACCAGCGATTGTAGAGAGGCCAACGAGAAGGAGGTGATCATGCAGAACATAGACTCAGAGGCACTCACTGAGTTGATCCAGTATATGTACACAGGTATGATAATATCTCCTAGAGCTGGCTTCTTTTTTCCCCGGGGAGGGTTTTTCAGAGGGTTTCTGTCCAGTGAAGTTTATTCCCATAAGCCACCGTCTGGGTGTCACAAGAAGCCAGTTCCACACCTGATAAAGCAACTGTACCTCGTTTATACTTACATTCTTTCCTGTTAGCTACCTTGTGTTTGTGTTATGGATATCTCAGGCCATGGCTTTAGATACTTCTCTGTATGTTTCCTTGCCTCTGAATAGGTGTCGTTTTTGTTGTTGTCAATTTCTCTTTGATGATCAGTGTCTATCCTGGTTTTAGTCATTTAATCTTGTAGTCCACTGATACTTGGCCTTTCCTCTGAGCCACCCCCCCTCCCTCCCCATAAAGTACAGACCTGATATGTTGCAATGAAATTGTTAAACTTTGGATTGAAAAGTAGGTGGAGTGTTTTGAGTAAACGTTATTAGCTTTTCTTATTGAGACATTGTGCCTTATACTAGCGTATTTTTTGTAGACAGTTGTTTATAATTGCATTTCATTGGACAGGATATAGTGAATGTCATGTTATTATACTCTGATTAGATTTAACCCAAGCCTTGATAAACAAAATTAGTGATGATACAGATGATGATTATGATGATGATGATGATGATTGATGTTTTACGGCCACTTTTGTGCACAAGGTACGCTGAATGGCCGAGCGACCTGCAAAGGTAATGAGACGAAGACAAAGACGAAACAACCTTCGGATATGCCCACGCCGAGATTCGAACACGGGTGGTAGCAATCTGGGGTCCAACACGCTAGCGCTAGACCACGGAAGCGCCGCTAGTGACGATACAGAGTCGTAATAGGATAAATACATGCTCATGGAATGAACTCATAATTAGTGACACTGTGCCATTATACATTACCAATGTAAATGTTATGGTGTAGATAAAGTGTGTAGTAAAAACGTGTTTCAACAACTTGTTATTTTACTTGATTTTTGATGGCCTTAGGCTTTAGGTTTACCCACATCAGGAGATGGAGGTGATTAAGGACTCTTTGTGGCCAAGGACCATGATCGCAAAAGGCCAACCCACCTACCACATTGAATACCTGTCCTGCTGATAGATGCCTATTGCCATTTATTTATTTGCATCCTAGCTCCTGGATAAGTCTTTCACTCGTAGATACCTTTACCAGATTGCGTATACCCACTCCATATTGATGAATATCTCTTCGTTTTCGGTGTTCTTGACAGGCATAAGTAATGACCCCTTTAACCGAAATGGTACCCAAATCCAGTCATGAGGAATGTTCATCATCGATAATGGGTTTCCAGGAGCCTGAAATCACCTGCTCTGCCATGTATATCCTATTTATGAACAGGTCCGAGCATCCAGAACTAACTGTCTCTCTCATCTGGTTATCTCTCAACATCCTGCTGAGGTGAATCAGTGCCGCCATTACCTAATTAGTGTGGACGCCCTCCCAGTGTAATGTCCGCTGAAGATTAATACTAAGTATATTTATTCAGACCTCATGGATACTGAAAGCTGATAGATTCTGGATCTGATCCGATACCTTTGTACTTTGTATACAATACTTGCCCACACAAATGGTGTGTGAATAAATTCTGTGATAATAAAACAAACGGATTGAAAGAAAACTCCTGGAAGATTGACAACATGAATGTTACCAATGTTATGTTAACCGGAAGGAGAAACACTTGCATTGAGGGGGGGGTGTTGGAGCTGGCTTTGGTGAGTTCATTCAGATAGGAACTGGAGATAACTTGGTTAGTGTCATGTGGTTCAGATAATGGCATCTGTTGCCAGATGGCTAGAAATAGCTTATGTCAGTGTTTTATTGGTTCAGCAACCTTGACTTCTGCCTTTCTGTTGCAAGTGGTAGAGGTGTGTTATATTTGGGCTTAAAGCCCTAACTGGCAACAGCTGAATGAATACTGGAAAAATAATGAATTGCGCGTTTTAATTTTCACTGAATTACATACATATTCGGTGTCTGGGCTATTCATCCACATCACTTGATGTTCTACATATTTTTAAATGCAGTTTGACTGCATTATATAAATAATGCATATTTGGTGTATTAGGTTCTTCACACACTAGTAAAAAACAAGGGTGTGTGTGTGTGTGTGTGTGTGTGACAGATACCTTTTCGGGCATTAGTATTGTAATCATGTATATCTGAAGTTAACCCATTCGCGGCCCATTCACCAGTCTGACCTTATAGTTGCTGTTGTGATGGTGCTGAATATTTCCATCCATTATTATGCCAAGTCAAGGCCACTGAAACCATCAATACAGCCATCTCATCAATACTGTGTCATACCGATCAGTTTACCAAGTATCAAGACCCTTTCTTATGTCAACAAATAATAATTATTCCAGGATCCGGTAACTGTTTTGTTTCATTTCATTTATACTCTCTTAGTTCCTGTTCTGGGCCTTCCTGTTCTGGGCCTTCCTGTTCTAGCGTTAACCATATTTTATTGTGACCTAGACATATACAGGATACTGACGAAAGAGTTCTGTGAATAATGTAAGCGGTGTCTTTTCCGTTAGTGTTTCTTACAGAGAACGCTACCTTTTGCACGGTGGCCTATGTCCTCATTGCCTTTTCCGGGCAATAGTTCCAGATGTTTCATAAATTCTTTTCACTGAAGCGTAATTGCAATGTTTCATGGAACAAATTAACTTCTTAGTTACATCTATTTGAACGGATGATCACACTCCTGGTGACATTTTATCTAGTCAAATGAGCCTTTGTTGAAACCAGAACCGTAATTATTGCTGTTCACCAAGAAAGTGGAAACCAGATAAATAGCAAGTCATCCATGCGGTGATCGCTATCCACGCTCATTTTTATTCACCAGATGCCCAAAGATGCGGCCGCAGAAGCATCGATTACCTATGTCTTTGTCTATGTATTCCTAGTGAACAGCAAGGCGCAGTATCAAGGCTGTTCGCTGTTGTCTCATCATCCTCCAATTTCCTTCACTTCTTCCAGTTTCCTTCAGTTGGCAGCTGTGTGGTTGAGAAGCTTCCTTTGCTGTTTCTTTGTCCGGGCGACACGTTTAGGCCGACTTGACCAAAAGGTTCCAGAAACATGACCAGAATGACCAGACTATGTCTTGGTATGTAACAATACCGTGGTGATGTTGACCAACAGTTGTACACTGGCTGGCACTATGACAGGATGGATGATCTGTCACATGTCACATGCCTTTTCGAACAGAATTTTGTTGTAATTAACCATGTCAAAAACGTATTTTGTTTATAAGTAATATATACAGAAAGTTCTGTTTACAAGAATTTCAGCTTTCATGCGTCAGTGCCACCAAACCACTAAAATTGTTGGAGGTTTGTATGTGGTTTTTGATAGGTGCTTAGGCGTCACAATGATTTGAATATTCATCGACCTCCTCAAACACAGATGACTTTTGCCACAGATGACGTCATTTATGTGAAATATTCCGGTGTCTTCCTCTTTGCGGCTTGGGTGATTTGTAAATTTGTATTGCGTTCTTCGTTCCACTGCAGATTATTGTAAAGAACCTTTCCTCTTTTTTGTTCTGCATCAGTGACATATTTACCTCTCCGTGATGGAGAGTTGTGAACTTTCCGATCATGGGTTTCACTTTTGTGATTCCTGTTGATGACATCATCATATATAAGCAATTCCCTCTGTGATCTTAAGTTGCACACAAACGGGAAGTGAATGATAAACACGGACCAAGAAGTAGGAAAAAGGTATTGATTTCAATGGTTTGGCGACGAATTTTATACATGAAAGCATGGATTATCGCAAACAATTTTGTTCTTTATATCACCAGGATAACTATGTCAGTATGGCAGAGCAGTATTTGCATACATTAATTTATGCTGATTCCCAACAACACTTACCTGAATACTGTTGGCGCTCTATTAACGTGGCCAGTCCTACACGTTTCGCTGCTCGTTCAGCCTAAAGTTAAACCCGAGTAGTCACACCAACTGGCCTTCACCTCATCTAGATAATCATCTATAGATGAGTGGCCAAGCTGTGATAGTGTTGATCTGAAGTGACAGACACTGCCAGCTAATGTCCAACATGGTTGTCGCGCTGTAATTATATACTAATCAGACAGCAATTTAAAGAGAATGAATGGCTCTCTATGGCCAATGATTCGGGCCATTCAGCTATGTCACTCTGAACAGAAAGCTTACCATTGAAGTCATGTCCGACATAGCTATTATAATGGATGTGTGTGTATTCTGTAGAGAAGTGGTTACCTTGGGGAAATATGGTGTGTCAACATTCTGAAATAGGAACGTAATTGATTGTATTCAAACGTGGCATTATCTCCACAAAGTATAACATGTTTGGTCCAGGGAATAATGATGATGATGATGATGCGGAAGAGAATGAGAAAGATGAGGTCCATAACAACAACAATAACTGAACAACAGTAAGTTTTTAGAAAACTTCGGTCTGTTTGGACTGTAGCATATTATAAAGCATACAGCGCATCTTTGCGCAGTCCAGCGACATTTCGAGTATCGAAAATATGTTCAACTGGACTCGTTCACTGCAAACATGTCCATGTTCAGCGTAGCGTGCCTGGCAAACGGTCCTTTTTGATGCTGTCGTCCACCGATCGGTTGACGCGGCAAACACTGAGTGATAGCCCCACCCCATCGGACTCGGTGCTCATGATTTAAGCTTGAATGTCGGTCATGTCCTGAAAGATGATTGATTGATAGGCTGTGGTCGTGGAATGATGGATAAGTCTGTTTGTATTACTGAGTGTAACATGTAGATTAACGGTAATCGTAATCAGTACTGATTAATGCTATCTAGCATGGGAGTGTACGATTAATGCTCAGACACTGGCTGTCACAATCATCAGATGTTTAGTGATAGATTGACTTTTGGGAACAGTCGCTGGTGTAACATCGCTTCAGTAATGGATGAGGATTGATGGCGTCGGTGCCGTGTTTTGTCACCGGGCAGAGATGAGGTAGCGCTGAACGGTGGATCCAGATGGATCCCGGTGATCGTTTAAAAGCGATGATGCGGGCTATGCTTCTGGATGTTAATCAGACCTCGCGGTTAATGCCAACGTTCGCCCGATATTGTCCCCCTACTCCGGGATCTATTGAACGGTCGGTTATAAATGGCTCGCTCGCCATGATAAAATGCTCTGTCACCGGTCTCTCGGGTTACTGGCCAACAGTTCGAAGTGTTTCCTTTATGTTGGCTGGCGCTCCCGTTGTCCCGTATCCAGCCGGATCAATTTTCCGTGGGCGACATTGTTGGCAATTGGCTTCGCCTGCGAGGCCGCGCCGCCGTCGTCTTCGGTGTGGCATCCGTGGTAAATGACGTGGATTGATGGCGACAGGAAATTGGAGAACTGGCCAACCAGATTAGGCCAGTGCGGAATAAAGTGAAGAATCCCTGCTTCTTTAGCGTGGCCGTGGTTGCCGCCGGTAGAGGCCATCTCGTAGAAGAGCCCATGATCATCCGACTTAGAGCCAGCATCTTGACAAACACTAGCCATCCGTTTGGCTTTATGGGGTCAGCGTGGCTGATGTGGTATTAGCGGGATGTCCGTATCCGGGATCACAGTATCCACGTGTGTATAGATATATATATATCAAAGTTACGCTCATAGCGCGTGACATCCATTGACTCCTCGTTGGCTGGCCGACCATGAGCTATAGTGGCAAACCTTAATTCGGGATCATCATCCATTACCCGGATGATGCGCCGGCCGCTGAATTTTCACCAGATGCCCGACCATAATGGATCACGGGACTGAGTAACTCGGCGTGCGCCGCTTCCGTGCATTGAAGAACATAAACGGAGCCGACTGTGCATGAAAGGACCGATGAGATTTTGTTGTGGCTTCCCGCTGAGGAAAAGCCCCCGGAAGTCCAGATCGGGCGAAGCCAGAGAAAGTGATTCTTCTAGCCTTAATGGCTGGTGAGGCTGTCGCATCTAGTTGTCACCAGTAACAGTGAATTATTTCATCCCCCGTCCTACGTGTGCGTGCTGCGGGGGATAGCTCGATATCCCTGTCAAGCTGGTGGCTTCCTTCAGCCAGACACCTGCGCTGTTATAGGTAATTCCACGTTGTCACTGGTGTTGACATTGCCATAGCAATTGTGAATGAGTATTGCGGCATTTTAACCATTTGTTTACGGCCACTTTTATTATTAATTATTTTTCGTGGCAGATGGGGGGGGGTTCAGTTGAAGACGGGAAGTAGGCAGTTGGCGTGACGTTTGGAACTTGGATGAAGACCGACCCAGTGCAGGCAGGAAGTGGAGATTATCCAGAGAATCCCCCCATCTGAATGTCCTACCGATCACGCTGTGTAGCGCCGATGCGCACCACCACATTGTGGGAACTTAATCTTTAGCCTTCCAGTTCCGCCAATAGCACTATGGGAACTGACTTTTTACGCTTCCACCATCGGCTTTATTATAAGGGAGGCTGCTCTGTTCCTCCACTTGGTCATTGGCTTCAGCTGACTGTGGCCCAACTGACATTACTGCTCTCTCTCTCTCTCTCTCTATCTCCCTCTCTCTCTCCAGTGTGTGCTCTCTTAACTGCGACGTGTTGGTGCGACATCAGTGAAATGGATCTGTGGAGACTTGATAAGTAAAAGAGCCAGCTAGTCTTATTGGCATCTGTCACACTGGTCGATCCATCTCTCCACCCCTGCCCCCCTCTCCCTCCTCGTACAGAACTCGGGTATCGACTGACTGTATCGGGGCTGTGCCTGGAGCAGTTCTCACCATGATAGCCTTTTTTCTCCCCCGCTTTCACAATTCCCCAGCCTACTTTCTTTACTGTCAGTCTGTTATAGTTTAGCCCTACCTGGGGACAGTCAATTAGGCCCCTCTATTATGGCTGAACTCTTATCGACGACTTAACACAGATTTCCCTCAGGTGGTGGTGGTGGTGGTGGTGGTGGCGTGGTAATACTTGTGACTGGTGGAAAATGATATTCTTGGCTGGTTCTAAGCCACGCACAATAACCGGCTAGCCACTAAGATTTGGGTGCTGTTAGCCTCCCAGGACACCCCCACGTTTTAATTATTCGGCTGCAGTGTTGCGGTATTTAAAGGCCATAAGATTGAAGCTGTTGTGTCCGTTGAACGTTTGTCTCCCTTTGTACAGAGAGAAAGAGAGAGAGAGAGAATTTGACAGCTTTAGCCCCAATGTCTGGGATTGGCAGTGATATGTTGGTCTAGGTCGGTGAATGTTATGTTGAGAATTTTAATTCCTGGCTTATAACTAACTCCGTGCAGTCGGTGGCTGGAGATCACTCAGACGTTATAAGATCCCATATTAGCCGCATTTATCTAAGTAATTGGTCTTCTGTCACATCGCTACCAAGTGATAATGTCAATGAATAGTTTTCGGGGGGGGGACCTGTTTGTTGCTGCTGTCGTGAAGCCAGGCCACGATAAACCATAGAACTGTTTCAATCATTATGCTGTTCTTTGACTTGTTCTTATTTGACAGATTGACAACAATTAGACAAATATGTCTGTACTATGGTTGTATGTGCTTGCATTTAAGTGAGTGTACATGTACTAATATATATATATATATATATATATATATATATATATTATTAAATATACAAATATTATTATTATTATTATATATAAAGTTTTATATTCACGTAGTGATCGTTTGATCACAATTATATAACATTTATAAACAGCACGAAAACCTGTGCCCAGGCCTTCATTATATGTAACGCAATAATGTATTTCCTGGCTCTTGACCAGATTATGCGGTAAATAAATTTGCGGATCAATAACACGGCCCCAGCCTTGATAACCAGCAAGTCTTTGGACAAATCTTTCTCATAATGCATTCATGTGGCCAACAAATGAAGGCCAACGGAACTAAGTTAAAATCGGATCCCGTTATGGTTCCAGGTTATTCCCTCGTTATCTGCGTTGGTATGCGATTTCGCCTCTTATTGCGTTTGCCGTCATCAGATACCGGTTGTCCTCAGATTGGACATCTCTCGGTTGCTGCTCGGCGTGTCCCGTTCTCTTTCGCCTTCTGGTGGAGTTCTCGGCGCGAGTTGGCCTTTCCTATGACAACTCGACGAGTAGGATGCGATAATGTTTTCATGGCCGTGTCACATTAGGTATTCCATGCTGTCTGCCTGATGGTCGCTCAGCTTCTCCGACCTCTTGACTCGTTGAAGCTGCTCCAGACCGGTGTATGTTCGGTCAGGTGATGAGGCAGGAGGCTGGTCGCTGACAGCACGTCACTCCAACCCCCCCCCCCCCGCCCATCTGTGTCGTCATTTCGGTGGATGTCATATGTTATGACAGCGGGGTTTTTCCGTATTACGAAATGATACTGTTATTTTAGGACGTCTATAGATGGTTTATTCGGGAGACAGATCTGCCAAAAGATCATAATTCTTTATTAACACTTCTCGTGCAATGGTGTGTATGTGTGGGTGGCTGTTTGCGTACGCGTATTATATATATATATATATATATATATATATACAGTGCTCCCTCACTTATTGCCACCCCTATATAATGCCAACCCCACCTATCGCTAACATTTTCTTCAGAACGGATTTCCTACCATGCTAATTCCCCCCATAAACCGCCCCTCCCCCCCCCCCCACTTCCTCGGATACTGCCACATCATTTTAGTCCCCAAAGCAATAATTTCCCCCCATATATCGCCAAAACAAAGGCATTTTACGCGTGGGTTTATCAATCTCAACAACTACAAACACAAACAGAATAATATATATATATATATATATATATATATGTCGGAGCGCTGACTCAGAATACTGAAACTTATACATTCCAACAAAAACAAACTATACATCAATAAAGATATCAGTCTGTAAACCTGTTGATTTTAAACAGGTTTATAGCCAACCTTTTCCCTCTCCAGGTTTTTAGCCACACACGTACATGAATCGCCCAATGATTCAGAGACAAACCTACACATATATTCAGAACTGTAATACCACGGATGCTAACCTGAGCTTGATTCCGGATTAAAATGGGTTAAAGATCATCTGGCCTTTTTATCTTGTGGATGACTATCCGATCTGTGTTGAGAACATTTTGAGAAACTGTAGGTAATTACGGATGGTCCCCTAAAGGATGTCTAAACTGTGGGTATTTATCTGAAAGCTTTGTTAAAGCATATGCTATAGATCTATATAAACACTGCTAGATGACTGCGTACAGATATATAATTAACAAATGCATAGACGGTTTAATGAAAGAGAATTCCTGTGCTATCAGTGGATAATCCAAAAAGCGCAATGAGGCCAAAATAAATGAATAAAGTATGCTGGAATTGGTGCGTGGGTGTGCGCGCGTGCGTAGGTGGGTGTGCGTGCGTACTTGCGCGCGTGCGTGCGTGCAATAGAGATGTTGTTAATAAAACGTTGTTACAGGGCATTGTATTTGGAGTAAAAATCTGTTATCATGCAATGTCAGTGTTTGAAATAATAGAGAAATGGGGACTGTTTCGCTCAGTTTGTTGTTATCAGCGGAAGACAGTCACTAAGTTTTGTATTACCTGTACAGGAAATCGATGTATGCATTGGTCTGATCCAGATAACAAGCACGGATTGTTTTTCATGGCGATATCGTTCCGGGTTTTCACTGGCGGCTAAAAATGTTGGTTCAAAGCAACATTTATTCATTCAATTATAATAATAACTTTGTGTTCAATACACGTAGCTGCTGATTTTTTGTTCATAGGAGGATGATACAGGTTTGATTGTTGTTGTGTTGTTGTGGGTTGTTTCTAAGTAAAAAGGTTAGTTTTGTTGCATATTTAAAATATCTGAAATATCATCCCTTTCACTGGTGCTGAATCCGTATTCCGATTGTTGAGATTTGATCCCGATATAAATAGATCCAGTCCATCTTCCTAGCGCTCAGCACGCAAACTCCTCCCCCCACTCGTCTTTGCCTATCGCTGGCAATAAACGTGATTCCGTTATTGAAGTATTTATCTCTATCATTGTACGTGATAAATATTGAAATACTCTTCTCTGTGATCACTGTTTGTAATTGTCAAACACAATACGGTCCATCCGCACTGTGATTCTCTCTAGCTACTCCTAATAAAATGGGGACTGGTGTATTTTATGAAGATCATACGACACAATGTAGTCGGAATACAGTTATCTGTTTTTCATTTCAAAAATGTTTCCAGAGACAAATAGATCTAGTATGAACTTCACTTAAAAGCAGAACACTGTAAGAGTGTTAGATAGTATCTCATTATAATTAACTTACCTCCCATTTATGTACAACATCGGTGTAGGCAGATCTCGATATTCAGTGTACGGGATCAGTTGTGGAAATTAGTATAGCTATATTGTGTGTCCATATATATATATATATATATATATATATATATATATTACAGCTGCATTTACATCTTTCCGGTGCATTAGTTGTAAATGACACACAATCCTATACAGTGTGTGTGTGTCAGGATATGAAGTCTAGCCGGTATGCTTGCCGTAATGTTGGGCTGTAGTAGTTAGGTTATTATCATTCACCTAGATCAGTATCAGTCTGTGGCCAGTTATAGCAATAAACAGACCCCCCCCCCCTCTCTCCCTCTCTGACTGATGTTCTCTGATATTATACTCTGTTAATTATCAGCAGCCTTCAGTCAGACGGACAGTATACACTCACTCTACATTACTATGGCCTTATACTAGTAATGGAGAATATAGAGAGAAATAATCCGTACATGTGGTGTCCTTTTTGTATTTGTTTATTTTATCATTGTTTACTTTAATAGTGCGTGCCTGTGTGCGTGCGTGTGTGTGTGTGTGTGTGTGTGTGTGTGTGTGTTTTATTCATCTCTGTACTGTCCACTAGTTTATCATGCTGTTCATGATCGGTTTGTTGTGTGTCTGACCAATGGCACGCTTCACTGATTCTAATGATTGGTTTATTGATAACCATGGCGCGCGTGTGTGTGTGTGTGTGTGTGTCATATGTGTGTGTGTGTGTGGGGGGGGGGATTTATACAAGCCATATATAGTCGACTGAATAAGAAGTAATAGTAGTATAAGTAGCAGATCAGCCTGGGATTGTAACTGATTCTCTTGTAGGACATTTATATCATTACATCAAGCCACCCCTTGATCTAAATCTAGTACCACACACAACACATACACACACACACACACATATACACACAACACACACACAACACATACACACATACAACACATATATATATATATATATATATATATACACATACGACATACATACATACACACACACATACACACGCACACAGCCTTATTAACGACAAGAGGTAATAATTATGTAGATTTAATAAAGCGCCTTTACTAGCAAAAAACCATTCAACGGTGCCATATAATTAAATTGCATCTAGCGATATTATAAGGTTATAAATATTATAATAATAAATATTACAAATATTGATATGATGAAATTTATATTACATTCAATTGATCAGATGACTAACATAAAAAAATAGTCAAGTAATGTACAGTTCATCATATATCTACATATTTAATGAGGTTATATACAACTAGACATCATGCGCGCGCGCACACACACACACACATCATATACATGTATATCATGTCATTCATTAGCAGTGTACAACAGGTGACCAGGGTTCACATTTTCGGCAGTCTTACTCCTTGTTGATATATTATTTCGTTGGAATCTACCAATAACAAACGTCTTTGATACGATGTTTGTTCGATCGGGCAATATTAACTTTCTATATAACCTAAAAGTATCTATCCCAAATGTGTGTATCAGAAATGAGATGTAGAGAAGGCAAGTTCTATCAGAGAACGGTGTTCATTACAAGATTTTTTTTTAAAGCCTAGTTGACAATAGTCCGCACGAGAATGGGTGATATATAGAAGTAGTTCGTCCAATGTGTGTTTTACTCATCAGAAATTTGGCACTAACCGACTTCTTCTGATCGGTATTTCAGAACGTCTATAGGCATTCTTCGGGTCTGGCTGCCGTATGTTTATTATCAGTAATTACGTCATGGACATATCTGATAGAACGCGGTTAAAGGGCGGCCATTTTGGTGACCGTGACTTCATGATTTATCGTCTGCTAGCCAGACTCTCTCCGTAATCACATTTAGCGCCGTACGCCGAAATAGCGTTTCTATATTAAATAAGTCATTATTGATTAAAAACTAAGCCCGCTCGCTAACCGACTCCCATTTGTTGGCCTAGCTCCGGATAGCAGCCAGTAAGTAGCTCCAGTACGCTGTTTGAAGGCTACATTGTATTTTATGTACTCATTACAATACGCCAGTTGTTGAAATGTCCCGCCATCCGGATTGATTTTATTGCCATATGGTGTTCTGTTATGATTAGAATGGAGCCATTTTTATCGCGTTTTCTAACGCTGTTCCCTATTTATACTGCAGGCTTCGTTAGCAACGGTTACGTTTTGGGGGATACCTATATGGCCTTCTCTGTATTAACAAACTTAACTACTACAGGACAACAACAGCCACACCCAGGTTAAGCTGTAGGGGGTTGCCTGGCCGTGGCAGCTTGGCCACTGTGAGAAATGTTTTTGTGTACGTGCGTGTATGCGTGTGTGTAGCAAATGACTGGGTCCAATAGTGTAAGTATATATAAACCAAGTCACTGGGTCTGTTAGTGTAAGACCCACAGTGATGGTCCTGGTTCATTCTTTTCAAATGACAAGCCTCTCCACATCTCTAATACATTC
The DNA here is from genome assembly GCA_025642065.1 of Paralvinella palmiformis. Lineage (NCBI taxonomy): Eukaryota > Metazoa > Annelida > Polychaeta > Terebellida > Alvinellidae > Paralvinella > Paralvinella palmiformis. The sequence continues at coordinate 635,261 of JAODUP010000084.1, forward strand.
AATTATTTACTGTCTAACCAAACACTATTTCAACCTGCCCTTCGTCTATCCGAATTGCTTTATACAGAATGCAATGAATTAAGCTTTATCTTTGCTATTGTTTCTTGTCTCTGTTAGGAAAAATTGACCTCCGTGAGGAAACGGTGGAGAATCTGCTGTCAACGGCCTGTTTGTTACAACTGTCGGAGGTGGTGGAGGCCTGCTGTGGTTTTCTTGTCAAAGCAGCTACATCCCTCAAATTGTATAGGAATACGACAATTTGCTGATGCACAGGGCTGTTCTGATCTCTTCAAATTAGCCAATAATTATGTCCAGGTAAGGGTACTTCTGAGCAGTGATCAGAATTCATCTTTGTATTATCCTCGGGTGTTATCCACAATTATAAAGATGATTAATTTTGGAAATGACTTTAATAGCTAAAAACAAAGTAGACTAGAAAAAAATATCGCCTCAGTCCTTAATAAATGCTATGATTTACTCAAATCTAACATTTAATTCTCATAACTTAGTGAACTTTCATCCACATCTAATTTAGCGTCCCTTACTGTGTGTGTGTGTTTGGGTGCATGCATGCGTATGTTTGTGTATGCTGCACACATGCACAACATATCAGTATAGGAAAAGACAATAGCATAGATAATAAAGTTTTATATTATAAAGATGATTCATTTGGGATCTCAAGCAAGAACAAAACATGTTCATATTAGAATATGATACTAATGTGGCTTGTGTGCGTGTGTGTTAAAGGTATTAGTTTTGGTAAACAATTGAATTATGTTGTTTTTTCTTGACTATTCACTGCTCAAACACACCATGAATGAGCTGAATGATGTTCTATTACAGGAACATTTTGTGGATGTAATCAGAAATCAAGAGTTTCTCTTGTTACCTGTGGATGAGATCAGCAAGCTGCTGGCCAGTGATGACCTAAATGTTCCCAATGAAGAGACGATATTCCATGCAATGATCCTGTGGGCTAAGGCTGATCCCGTGACGAGAAAACTACATCTCGCCAGACTGCTTAACCATGTGAAGCTACCTCTTCTCACTCCTCAGGTATGATTTTGTGAGAAATTTATAAATGAAGAGTCTGTTGAAATGTTATCATGCTAACAGGTAGAGGTTTATAGTTTAATTAGTTTACCTTAACAGAGCCAATTATTAATTGACTTGTGACCAGATATCTTATTGCTACAGCTAAACGGCCATCCGTCGGTGATTGAACTAACGGTTGGCTGGATTTGTCTCAAGTACTTGCCATTATGGAAAGTCAGCGATATACTGTTATCATTTGGAATCTGCTTTGTTTTAATGCGACGCCAAAGTGGCCAAACCATTGTGGTCCTGGTGGCTTCCCTGGTAATGGGCGTGATCAGATCAGTACTGGCGTAATATCCATGGGAATTGGCAATGAGCGTCATCCGTTGTCGTTTCAGTTTATTGCGGATCACATAGAAACCAACATACTAATCAAGGAGGACTACGAGTGCCAGGAACTGATCAAAGATGCCTTCAAGTATCATTCCCTGCCCGATCGTAGATCAACACTACAGAGTCCGCGGACCAAGCCGCGAAAGTCTACCGTTGGCATGTTGTACGCAGTCGGCGGGATGGACAATAACAAAGGTATGCCTGCATTAATGCGCCTACTACCGGAGTTTTGGCCTTTCTCAGAGGTCGCCCCCCGAATTACGGGTCACCGAGTTCCAAGAGCATTCTTTATTGATAAGGTTAATGTGACCCGTTAGATTCTGTTTATTTAACGATGAAGATAAACATGCTGCTAGACTGGATACTGTTGGGATATTTCTGTCTGTATACAGATGTGTGTTTACTATCACAATTATATGTAATCTCTAGATCCTTGGACAAGTGATTATGAAAACGGAGGATCCAGCCAACAGATAGAAGTGCGTGTAGACGTTGTGCAATATCACGGCATTTAGCCAACTTAAGATAACGTTATGTTCTGCGACTAATATTATATCACGCCCAATATTGTCGCCTTCGTTTTTCTCAGGTTCCTCGACCATAGAGCGTTACGACCTCAGATCGAACAAGTGGGTACAGATAGAGAAGATGAATGGCCGACGTCTCCAGTTTGGCGTCGCCGTCATCGATGACAAACTCTTCGTCGTCGGAGGTCGTGACGGGCTGAAGACGTTGAACACGGCCGAGTGTTACGACCCGAAGAAGAAGACCTGGACCCTGATGACTCCCATGGCTACACACAGACATGGTCTGGGTACGTCACGTCGGTGACACTTCTCGGGATTGATTGATACACCGTGTAGTGTGTGTGTGTGTGTGTGTGTGTCTGTCTGTCTGTCTGTATGTGCGAGTCAGTCAGTCAGACCAAACAAATCGTTGATCAAGTGAGAAAACAACAGCTGGTGTATAATTAACCATTGGCTTATGTACCGATGGCTAGTGTGGCAGTAATGAATAGGCCACCCGAATGTAATCATGGACTTGTCGCTGTCCGTGATCCCTGTCCATATAATGAGAAACGATAGGCCGTCCATTCCTGACCCGACCCACAATATTACAGCCGACTCGTAATGAAGTCATAATGTTTCTACTCAAGTTAAAGGTTTGACCCAGTATGACGTTATGATCATGGATCGACTTCGGCTTCACTGTGCCCACTAACTTGATTGCCATATTAATACCGCACTGGGAATGTACTAATTGGTTTGATACAATGAGTAATCATTATTATTCACCATCTTTTGTTTACTGCGTAAACAACTAACGCCGTACACTGTCAAGAATAAGGCAAAACCAGAACTGATGTGGGATGTTCCGTGTGTGTGTGTGTGTGTGTACCACAGCTAATAAGATTTAATCAGCATATAACAATTGTTCCATTGTCTATAGGTGTTGGCGTATTAGAAGGTCCCATGTATGCCGTTGGTGGCCACGATGGCTGGTCCTATCTGAACACCGTCGAACGATGGGACCCTCAGAGTAGACAGTGGTCGTTTGTTGCCTCAATGAATACTGCCCGGAGTACGACTGGTGTAGCCATTCTTAATGGAAAGTATGTATGATGCAGAATTAGTTGTATTTATGTTGGAATCGATCGCTTAATTTAAGTATCATTAAATGAATCAAAAATAATATGAAGGTTTTCAGTAACAGCAAACATAACATGGTTGATACACCGTTAATGGTAAAATGTTGTATAACGTGGTGGAAATGGCCATCCGTACATGCCATAAATGTTATTTTAGACTGTATGCCGTGGGAGGACGAGATGGTAGTTCATGCCTCAAGTCTGTTGAGTGCTTCCATCCTCATACCAACAAGTGGACGCTGTGTAGCCCGATGAACCGACGTCGAGGCGGTGTTGGTGTGGCTACTTGTAATGGCTTCCTGTATGCTGTAGGAGGTCATGACGCACCAGCTAGTAATCCAACATCTAGCCGGTTTGATTGTGTTGAAAGGTAGCTCTTCACTGATTGTTTATATATATCTAATATTATTGGCTGCGTTACTTACAGTCGATGATTGCTTCATAATCATAATTCACAGTGAATTACTTTGTGTGTGTGTGTGTGTGTGTGTTCTGGCCATAGTATGAACATGACAGGTTAAATGGGCTGAACAAGGAAAAGTGGAATTTTAACTCAGATACTTGAAATCTGTGATCAACTGCACTGCCAGTTAGGCAGTTGAGATAGTCCCATGTATGTGTACGTGTTGGCGCTCTCTCTCTCTCTGTATATATATATATATAAATATATAGACACACACACATACACACACACACAGTGACCACATGATAAATGTCTTTTGTTTCAGATATGACTGTAACTCAGACACATGGACTCTGGTTGCTCCAATTAGTACCCCTCGTGATGCTGTTGGGGTATGTCTACTCGGGGATAAGCTCTATGCTGTTGGAGGTTATGATGGCCAGCAGTACCTTGATGAAGTAGAGTGCTATGACCCACAAAGTAATGAGTGGTCCAAGGTAGGTACAGGTAGCAATGGAACACATTCGAAAGCAAAGCATTATTTGGCTTTACAAGGTAAAAAGTGATGCTTACTCATTCTTGCATGTGTTAGAATATGCTAATGATTCACACACATACACACACACACACACACACACACACAGATGTATGACCTATGATTACTTATAATTGTGTATTCATTTCACATCTTTCTCCATTCAACTATAGGCAGCGTCACTATGCACAGGACGTGCTGGTGCATGTATTGTCCACATCAAAAGTAGCTGACTGGTGGAGCCACACTTGGTCCTACCAAGCTGCACTCCAACTGAAAAATACCAGCTGCTGAATCATGGCTGGTTCACTGCTAAGTGCCCATGTGAACCATTTCCACAAGACCCACGACCCAAGACCTACCGAACAACGAGCACCAGTACTGAAGCTACTGGATCAAGGACTAACTTCTGTTACAACTGTGACGTGGCAATGGCCCGTCGTGCTGCTTGTAACAGCAGACAAAACACAAACCAGAAGAGAGGACCAAAGACAAACCAGGACACACCAGGCCAGGGCAGGCAGCCATTACACGAGGCTGCTCGCGTTGGCCGAGACACGGTGCCATGTTCTATCATGCAGGAAATGGTGCCATGTCCCGTCAGGCAGCTCATTGTGGCTAGCACATCCATTGACTTGATACACCTCAGTGAAGACCTGGAAGGTGATCCCTACTCCAACTTCAATCCATGCTACAAGAGCACCACACCACCCGATGACATCAGCATTCCATATCCAATGATTCCGCAGACGGCATCATCATTCTCACAGACACCGCAGACCAGCCTGCCGACGCTGCATGAGCACGTCGAAGAAGTAAGCTGTGCCATGAGCTTACAGAAACAGACACATGTGTCGCGCAGTGCTGGCCAACTGCAGGAGCTCTCCATTAATGATTTGCTCGGCTGTCTGCCACAGGCATCCTGGATGGCTGCTAATCACAGCAGTTCATCCTCATCACCTTCACCATCGCCTTCCCCTGTGCCACCACCACCGCCCCCTCCTGCAATCAGCAGACTGAGCCCATCCTTCAAGAATTATTCCAAATACATCCCAAGACCTTCAGAATCACCAAGAAGCTCTGAGCTGGCACATCTCTCCACACCACATGGCTCAAAACTGGCCGATGAAGTTCTTTGCACAAATGCAGGGAAGTCGGAAGCAGTGAAAATGCGAAGCAAGGCATCTTGCCTGCCAATGGTGTCATCCCTGAGAAGCTCCTGGGTGTATGTACCAGATCCAAGCCATGAAGCATCACAGAGTGATGATGATGATGATCAGGACAATCCTGACACACACTTTTACTGGGAACTAGAATTTCCAGGCCAGCCAGATTCCCCCACTGAGCTGGTACCTGCCATACCAGTGGGACCAGTAAGCAACTTAGTGGGAAGATCAAGCAAACCAGTTGTCAAACCAGCAACAAAGCCGAAGCCAATATTTTATTCACCGATCTCCAGGTCTCACTCTTCAAGTCCGGTAAACACAAAAGTGGCAGTAAAACATCAATCATCATCATCAAGTCCAGTAAATAAGACCACCAAGTCTGTGAGTAAGGAAGATGAAACCTCGTCACCTCACCCAACAGCCAGAGCCAAAGTATACCCACCGATATCTTCAGGCAGTATGGCCTGTCCTACAGGTTCTCCAAGATCTGGGTCAGACCAGTCTAGAAATATGAGAGCCGAGAGCCCAAGGACTATGGATGTCCCAGCACAAGCTGATGCACGATCCCAGTCAGACACCTCAGATGATAGCATCAGGTACGATGTCATCAAGAAGGACAAGTCATCTGGTCTCTTCTTGCGTCGTCGAAGCCCAAGTCGACGGTCACAATCCTGTGAACAGCTCTCAGTCGGTTCTCAGATGAAGAAGGATGTGAAGAGATCCCGACGTCGTTGTCCTACACCACCACGTGTGCTCTCTCCAAATGTCGATGATATCAAATATGAGCCAATAGCAGACATCTAAGATTTGAACAATGAAGTCTCTACGACTGGCATCGATTGTGCTAATCTATACAAGGTGTTACCAACAAAGAGGACATTAGAAATTGATAGACGAGCTTATGTGAAAGGTTTACATGGAACTGATGATAGTGATTTATATTTAGTACATTATTTTACCTAACCAATACAGATTGACTTTCCTTGTCTAGCCTGAATCCATTCTTTGCTTACAGATTTCCTTAAAATAATGCAGTATTTCCTTGAATCTCATAGTTGGAATAATTAAGATTAAGTTATTAATGATGATCAGCACTGGGCTTTGAACTAGTCATGTTTTTAATTGATCAGTGTCCTTAAACATTTTTTTTTTTGGTTGCTGTTTGTGGGATGGCTGATTTACAGCTGGTGGTCTTTAGATGTTAATAACAAGGGTGTAGTCATTATATATTATGTTAACTATTATTTAGTGCTCTAGACAATACATTTTAATGCTTATATATAAATGTGCATATTCAAGAACATGTCTGTATATATATATATATATATATATATATGTATGTGGTGTGTGTGTGTATATATATTATATATATATATATATATATATATATATACACACACATCAAATGTACATTTTACTTAATCACTATCAATACTACAGTTCAGATGTAAAGATACAGATTATAAATGCAGGAGCCATGCCATTTCTGAGAGAACGATGCATGGTTCATGAAACCCCATACACTACTGACTTTCAGTCAGATGTACTGCATGTAATATGACAGACTGCGAGCTGTTATAACATGAGTGCCAGTCGTAAAAGTCCAGGCAAATCCCCAAATTGAAATATGGGTCATTATATACGTCACTTTACTGATTTTGTCAGAAGTGGGTCAAACTGACAAAATCACCTGTTTGGATTCACCCCGTGCAGCTGGGTATTGGAATAAAGTCACAAATGGACCAAGTGTGGCAACAACTAAACCTTTCTGATTTATTTCATTGGTTTTTATTCAAACTCTATACAGGAAATTTAATATTTTTATACAGTTTGTGTTGTCGCTGTTGGTGGAGAATCATTATTTGGATAATTCTATTGATGTTTAGAGGATTTGTAATTTTTGCAGATCATGAAGCATAAACATCAAACTATTTTAGAATTAACTGCTCTGTGAATATCAGTCACATTATATTAAGTGTTCTGTGTCTATTTTATGTGTGTGTAAATAAACCTTTGTAGATGTTAAAATGATATATATATGACATTGGATCGAAATTATGCGGCTTTATCAATATCTGGAGCCAGCTACTAAGAGCGTGGAACAGATATTTTTTATCCAATGTCTTCATAAAAGTACCAGCTACATCACTTATTTAGATGGATTGCCCTATAACAATTTGCTTCATTAACTTTCCTGACCCTGTTGCTGTGGTTAAATAGAAAGCAAGGTGATTCAAACAATATCAGAAGTTTTTAAACATGATTTTCAACTATTTTTTCAAGCTGATGAAGTTTTCTTTAGTATTAGTTTGAAAAGATGCAAATATGTACCTGTTGAAAAAGTAAAACAGTGGCTAACTGAATACAATAGAAATTATGAAGTATAAAAAGGTACTGATATCTGTTTATTCTTGTTAATGTGATCATTTAATTCCTGTCTGGTCTTATTGTTTTGGAAAAGGGTTGTATTTTTAGCTGCTTTTTATAGATTAATAGTAATGAGTGTCCCCATCAAAAACACATACAGTGGATCACCAAATTGGTCATTCCAAAGTTTTATCAAGAAAGACACGCCAATGATCAAGTTTGTCAAAATATTGAATGCTGAATACTTAAGGAACTTCAACCAGTTATTTTGACACTCACAAATTGGGTGGAACACGCTATTCAGAGCTAGGTAATCTGAGTTTCTACTATGAATGTTTGATGTTATTAGGTAATATGAAGTAGTGGCATAGTGTGGTTGTTTACAGCACTAGTTCCTGTTGTTCGTATGCTGGCAATATTTCTTTGTTAGCGTGGACATAGCTAAAGGGTTTTGTTGTGGCCATGTCGTATATCTAAATTTGGTGGCTTAATGTCTTTCTGAATACGAAGTAGATTCAGTGATGTTTGGTCATATTCCGTGAACATTCTATATCAGGTCATTGGATAAAAGCCAGTTTATACATGGCACTAGTGTTCGTGTTTTTTTTACCATAAGCACATCTCTTGTTGGTGCTATTCTATAGCAAAGCCATTTAACATTGCCACAAAAGAGATCAAACCATTGCTATGGGTATAGACCTGTACAACCAAGTGTCATGAAAATACCATGGAGCACATATAGCGTAAAGTTTTCTTATATGATGAACATGTTAGTGTAACACATCATCTTGTGGCTTTGTTTATATAACCTCCTTAAAATGCAATAATCTATACTGGTAGCAATATATGTTTGTATGCATACAGCTCTGCATTCATGGCATGAATGAAGCTGAATTCATCAGTATGTGTCTTAAATATGTGAGTAACCAAATATAACATGTGGCAAGTGTTTAGCCTAGTATACCACAGTGAAGCTGTATTTTATTACAAATCAATTATATTTTGAATCTCATGTAACATTTACTGCCATTTTTTCTGATACTGTAATTATTTGTAATTCTTTTAAGTTATTGTGATCACCATGAAGTATGTGACCTTTGTAATATATTGGCAAGTGTTACCAAAAACATATGCATGTCCTCAGCCAAAGCAAAATATAATTGGAACATAGACATCAAAGTTAATATGTATTACATCTGGCTATCTTAGCAGGACTTCGTTCCTGTTTAAGTTCACTAATTACACACAGATTGTAGAATATTTTACATCCAATTGCACTAAACAAAAGCAGCCCATCATCCACAGATCACTGATGCTCAGGTTACTGCCTAAAAGTTTTGCTGACTCGACAAATTTGTTGGATTAATGTTGACATAATGGCATCTATACTATACCATGTCACGTGTGAATTATAGTGCTAGGTTTTCTAGATGTTTTGTAATTTCGGTGCGTATGATCAGTGCTTGCCAGTCTTGTAAAATTATTGTATTCACCACAAAATATATACCTAAAACAATAAAGTATATTTTAAAAATAATCATTCTTTGTTTGCTTTCTTTAATAAATGCCTGGGATAATATTTAATTAAAATTAATAATATCACGGTTCACATATCATCCTCATTTAACTTACCATTCACAGTATCTTTATTCTCTAGTAAAATTGTATGTGTTACTAAGAATAAATATTTTTTCATGCACAGATTAGCAGAAATTAATCTCTGTTTGTTCAGTGTCTAAACACCATCACCAGATGAGATGTGCATGTTATTAGAACTTACACAAGTAACCATTAAACAGATTAGCAGAAATTAATCTCTGTTCGTTCAGTGTCTAAACGCCATCACCAGATGAGACATGCATGTTATTAGAACTTACAAAAGTAACCATTAAACAGAAGCACTAGATACTCACATTGAGTTTCTCAGACAATGAAGTTTTATTTCATTTAAGAAATATTTTGATTCAAATCCAGTATTGGATTAGTACAAGGACTGTTACACCAAGTAGCAGAATACTATGGAACTCCGAAAATATGGTATATTTTATTAGTGTTGAAACTACTACTGCTAATAATAACCATTAAAATTTAATAACAAAATATATACACATCACAAAGGAGTGAGCGAGTGGCAGTCTTGTTTAGGGCCAGTGCTTGTCTCACCTGAGACATGTGACTGAGAATATGTATGATGAATGAAGCAGCATGATGACATAACCGATTACCTGATTTACATATATATATAGAGCTACAGAGTGAACCATCAAAATAAAAATAAAGAGATATTAAACATTTGAAGTCAGAAATATAAAACGAGGTAAATGCTACAAAAGGTATCCTCCCACTCAAGCTAATATCATAGCTAGAAAAGTAACAGGAGTATAATTACTGATTGTATCATGTACTCATTAAACTTGTTTGATTGCTGATAATCTGAAAGAAATAAGAAAAATGGATAATAAGAATCACAATTGGTTAAAGTTAAACAGAGGGCACTCAATTAGGGTCTGTTCTATTTCAGGTGTGATTAACCAATAATTATGTGCATCATTGCGTAAACAAGAAATGGAAAATAATTGATAATAATCCTTGTAAGGATACAAACTACGTATAATCAAAATTTGTTCAAGGAGATGAACAGTAACCCTTTAAATTTAACAAAACAAGTTAATCCGAGCACAGAACATTAATCAAACAGCGAGCAATACGCCAGCTGGACTAGTTAAAGATAAGGTTTGGTTAATTTGATAACAATAATTATTAGCCAACATGCTATTCGCCATGATAAGAATAACAGATCAGATGTGATGTTATCGTGTAATGAAAGGAAATAACAAGTAATCAGATGAATATATGTGAATGAGTTGACTTGGAAAAACTATTATGATTAAGTTTTGTTGTTGTTAAATAAACAACGAAACACCAAGTTAAAGTCACGCAAAGTTAAGTTTATACAGGGTACTTGGCTCCATATTCGGTAGTCCAGTCGATATCGGAGTGAGTCTGCGCATCCCATTGTTAAGCACCTGTGTCTCTTTAAACATTTTATCTGATCATCTCATTTCCGAAGAATAGGATATCAGGATGCCCTTCCGGCCACATATCTCCCTGCTACGTGACATGATTAGGAGTCTGAACAAATTAATCACTCACTCGACTCGCTCATCTTGACTTCAGACAAAGAATCAGAGAATGCCATGTTTGTGTACACCGCTGCAATCACTCGTGTCTTGAATAATTCAAAGAACGTTTACATAACATAAATATATCAAGTTCATGATTATTCAATAATTATTTGTATAGCCTAAAATTGGCTACATAGATCCACTTCAACACTAAACAAAACTGAACAGCTGAAACTTAACTTATAGATCTGCACTGCTGGTCATGGGTGATCTTTTTCTAAAAGAGCTGATGCTTCGCGAAACATGTTCAGAAATGATGCACCGGTATAACTATTAAATTGTTTCACAGTGTCACCTTTGGTACATCCCAAATTGATATAGAATCTAAAATCTAAAAAGATACCTAAGGGGTTTCACTGCTTCCAGTTGGTGGATAGTAAACAATTACCACGTGATTATTAGACTGTATTTTCACGACTTTTCCTAAATATATATAACTATCTGAACTAATCAAGTAACTTCAACATTTAAATTATTCAATATATGGACAATTTAATTAATCAATAACATAATATCTTGATTTTGATATAGTATTGCAATTAGAACGCGCTCTCAAAGAACCCGTTGGCGTCTATATTTGGCGCCAAAAATAAAATAAGCGGTGGCTACAAAGAGCGCGTTTTGTATTTATGTATAAGTAGAAAGCAATAATTAACAATGTGCAGCATACATGTGATTACATTTTGCTGGATTTTGACAGCGTCATACATGAGCAGTATAGGTCAGTCTGAACCGTTTTTAGGTAAATGTATATATTTATAATTGGTTAATTTCATATTATTCCGAGTCTGTGTGTGTGCTTGTTTGTGTGTGTGTGTGTGTGTGTGTGTGTGTTATACGATAATATATCAGATTGCAACATTTACCCATCAATGTGAATATTTATAAGCACATCTATAATTACAATGTCTATGTCTACATTACTGATTACATATACCATTATCAATATGAATATCATTATGTACACAATTTTTACCTAAAACTTTTGGGCGTGAAATAGTTCTACCTCGTGTTTTGCCATTACCTCGGTCAGGTTCTCACTGATGGCTGGTTTTTAATTGAAGCTTTCATATGTTACATTCGTACTCATTGAGTGTCAATACGTGTAAACATACATGCTTGCGCGCACACGTGCATGTCAATATAGACGTTAACGAGAGATTAATCTTGTCGCTGTATGACTGGTAACCTTTCTGGTTTAAGTGTCAGTGAATAATTAATGAAATGTATGCACAATCTGTGATTCTCCGGGTGATGTCAATGCCTTATCGCACCCTGCTAACAGACACACACGCGCGCGCACACACACACACACCACTGTTTATCCGTGATGCTTGCATTATGATAACCAGTACACTTCTAACATACATTTATTGTGACTCACTTGAACAGATTAATTATTGCATAATACCGGTATGAGACAAATACTCAACACAAGAAAATGCACTTGATGTACAACTAAGAATTTTAAGAAATGCAGCCCGTCACCAAATATGTTAACAGAGACGGTCTTTGATTAAGTTTATAAAGCAGGAGACATTTTTGAGACTTCATGCCTGCAGTCTCAAAATTAAAATGTGCAGGATAATTGTATGTGAAGATAATACTAGATACAGATAATTTGTTTTATTAGTTTGAGGTGATTTACAATAATAACTTCCAATAAGAACCTGCTGTCAAGCATCTGAATTGAAAAAATGTGTTAAAATTGAAGTAATGTATTTTATTAACTAGCTTGAATATTCTGTATACATTTAAATGTGTATTTTTATATTATTTCACTAATTGCAGGGTGTCCTGAAACAAAAAGTTTGGTTTAAATTGTAATTATAAGTGCCACTGCCCTGAGGGAGATAGCTGTAACAGTGTAAATGGGCTCTGCCATTCTGGTAAATGTCATCACTCGTGGACTGGAGCTGGCTGTCAGATAAGTAAGTGTCTGGTGTGTTGTTTTTTACTGTTTAACTTGATTTACATGAAGATGTCTAATTGTTCATTTGTTTTTATTCTATTGTATAGGCATAATTTATGTGCAATCTTTGTCCAATCATTAAGAGATTGTATTAATTAAGAAATATGTTGATGGATTGTAATTAATCGAGTGTAATTCAGTGCATCATGACAGCACGTTTCTTATTTAATCTGATTATCTTTCCTGTGCTACGATTTGTGTGTATGCATGTGCGCATGCACACACATATACACGCAAATTTTGCTGTCAGTATTCTAATGGTAATATTTTGTCTTAATCATTAAAGAAAAATGTAATTATATAAAATTCAGAACAAGGGCCTGTAATATGATACCAGAAAGCTTAGGTCAATTAATTTTAATTTGTTGGGTGGATAATCATGTTCAACTTTGTTTCAGGTTGAAGGAAACTGCCTTAAAGTTGTTTTATCACAAATGTCATCACAGTTGCTCATTAATTTAATTTAAATCTATTTCTTGAATAAATATTATGCCCGTAGAATAAATATTATGCCTGTAGAATAATTATTATACCTGTAGAATAAATATTATACCTGTAGAGTAAAACTTTGATTGTAGAAGAAAAGGAGTACTGGTACATAGTGTCAATATCCTGTGTCAGTTAAAATTTAAGTTAAAGTGGGTTGATCAGACAGCTAGAAGGGGTGAGGAAAAGGTTGTACCATAAAAATTTCAATAATCAATTATACAGTGAATAAATATGAAATGGTTTTTTGTGCATATCTTGATTTATTACCTTTCAATCTTGTAACTCTGTACAAGAAAATGTCCTGGAAAGTAATATTTCCTTGGCTGTGGGAACCAGGTTATCAGTAATTGACATTTGATATTTATTTGCATCATTGTTTGTTGCAATGTGTTTTGTTTATTATAATGCCGTATTACTCAGTATATAACTACAAGTAAATCAGTTAATTTCTCTCTATGTGGCTAATTACTTTCTTTGACACAATTTTTATACCACAGTTGCCTATGTTTGGTAAAGTAACACAGTTTGATTCAAATATGCAACATATTACTAAATTGGTGTTATTTTGATAACAATACATTATGCCAAATAAGTGTGCAATGGAAAAATAGACTTTTTGGTATGCAAGTTTTAATTTTATTTCCTGTCCTACCTGTACCTATGTCAGCAACAAAGGTTTTCCACTTAATAAAATCTGTAGAAATCTTAAAGAAGCATTAAATTGATTTCTAAATACATTTAAAATATTTCCATGCTATTTTCTTTCACACAAATTGAGAAAAATATGCTAGGCTAGTGAATTAGTATATTTATAAACCCAGCTGGCTAGTATCATTTTGCACAGTTCTGGATTATGTAAATCCACATATCAATGTGTACTATGAAAGAAGACATGCAGAAAATGCTTAGTTACCAATAGGTGCATATTATAATAACCTATATAATAATTTTTATAAAGAACATTATTTTTTTTAAACTATTTACAGGACATCCAATGATGAAGAATCCACCAATTGTATTGAACACTTCACATGAATGTGTCATTACAGTATCATGGTCTGGATGGTCAACAGAAAAGGATATAGGAAATGGTCCTGTTGCAGCATACCTCGTACAGGTAGTACACATGTGTTTGTTTTGGACTAAAGCTATCATTAAATAGATAATTCCATGTACACAACTTCAAATTAAATAAATAAATTACTCATAGGCATTATCTGTGGAGATTGGTTTGTATTACAACAACGGATTATTTTGCTGTATGAAATCACAGCCTGTTCATACAGGTTATATACCCGGTAAGTAAACTAAAACTTGAATCATCTCTCGAAACAGTCAGAACACCTTAACTAGATTGGTTTTAATTAAGTCAGTTCAGCCAAGAGATACGTATATTTTTCAAATCTGAATGAAAGTGGATGTCATGTTGCATAAAAGCTAAAATGTTTTGTTTGAGCAACGTTTAAAATTTTACACTTGTTCCAAGGTTTGACCAATCAGAGTGACCGCCCTTGGCCAAACAGGGCCAAGCACTAGATGGAGTCATTGGGTTAATCCAATGTTTTGTTTGTTTTTGTTGTTCAGGGAGAATCCCCAGGCTGCCGCTTAATCAGCACAGCCTCTATGTTGGAGCTCACAAATTAATCCAATTATATATATATATATATATATATATATATATATATATATATATATATATATATATGGGAGAGGCGAGGCTCAATTATAGTAGTGCCTTGTTTTTGGACTTCTGAAATCCAGTGTTCTATTGGAAATGAATTGTTTTGTGTTAGCAAACAATAAGTATATAATCCATAATACTTCTTATCTGATCAGAGACTTACTTATATTTAAATCAATCAGTGCAGGTTTTATAAATATTGGTCAGCTCATGAAGTTGATGAGCTAAAATTGATGTCATTTCCTTTGTAGTTTTCCTCTATGGTACCAAGTCTGATGAACTTTATGACAAAATTAAAGAAGTACCACAAGAGAAGTTTGTCTCGTCAACTCTTGATAACCATCTTATATTAGCTATTTATTTAGCATTTTAAGTACTCAAACGTACAATAAATGCCAAACATTATTTAATGATTAACAAAACCCTATGTTCTTATTAATATTAATCACATTAGTAGTAGTAGCAGTAGTAGTAGTAACAGCAACAGGTGGAATAAAGAGAATACTTGTTTAAAGTGGATTAACAATTTCATGTGCACTAGCAATATTTAATCCGGTTTAATTATTTTATTTTTATTATTTATTTAGCTACTAATGCTTAATGGCATAATGCATATATTTAAGGTTAAAAATGGAACTGGACACTGGATAGATGTGAATGTTTACAGAACTACCAATGCCACATACTATTCAGCTAGGTATGAGTTTCCAGGCCTCAGAACAGCTGTCACTCATCAGTTCCGAATAGTGTTGTACCGAGATGATGATGGAAAGTGGATCAAATCTGTACCTGGTCCAACTTCAGAAGCCGTAGTTCTCTACTGTTCGCGTATGTATTGAAATATGTGTCATAACAAAGTTGTTATTCATCAGAAAATTTATTTGCTGTTTTATTTCTCGGTTCTCAAATAATTATCTGGTAATTAAAATCTTAGCCATTTAGACAGTGCTGTGTACTTGCATATAGCATTAATCAGTCACTCTCTGCTTACAGGTAAACAATTGTTAGAAAATTCCCTTAAGCTGTTATTTGATATTTTCTTAATCATTGGTAATCCATTCTTAAAAATGGCAAAACAAACACTAATTTGTTATGTTTTTATGTGGATGATTTTGTCAGGTTAAAATAAATTTGGTTTATTATTCATAAAGAAGTTACAAATACAGATTGATTTGTTTGGAATATATATACATTTTGACTAAATTGAATAACAAAATTTTCATCGAAATTAGCCAAGCTACAGTTTGTTTTCAGAGGCCTATAGCCATAGGAAATAATTGACTATTTTTAAAAATAAATTTTGACCTACTAGTTGTAGTTGTTATCTTGAAAAAAAAATCATTTGAATTCATTATGAGCTTTATTACTAAGTATGGGTATAAATGTGTAAAAATAGGAATTACATGATCAGAAGCTAAATCTTTCTGCATGGAATGCACATCCAAATATGTAGTGTATAAGGGCACATCTCTGTTTTCACCTTTAATGATGACAAAAGTTTTACTTATAAGTAAGAAACAGTTGTCTGGTTGTTGGTGATAAATTTTGGAATCCTGCTGCAATTTAACACTGAGCAGTTTGAAAATTGAAACCCAGTTCAGATCTAGACACTAAGTATTACTTAACTAATTTGTTCAAAATATTACTTTGTATTGGCAGCAGATATGTTGGGGGACACACATATGTAGTTGTTGGGAATTAATTATAATAATTATAATAATTGCAGAAAACATGGCAAAGTTATGAACTAATTTTAATTTAGGCTCGTGATTAATTTAGAAATATTTGGACTGTGTGTCTGTATTACTATTAGTTCGCTTCTATTTGACCTGCTATGATGATGTAGAAAAGCCCATTTCCAAAGAATTGCATGAGCATTGAGTGACCGTTTTCTATTTAAGCTGATGAAACAACTACTGTAGTACCAGAAATAACAGAGCAGACATCATGTGAGAACTCGGCAATGGATGTTGAGTATGATCTAGGAATTAACTGGGTGAAACATCCTGCACAAATTCCACAACCCGCAAAGGCGGTTTTCACAGAACACCACCACGTTAAGCTTATTGTCAATACAAAGATCGTGGAATATGTTAATGGAAGCTTAATGGTAAACACAAATTAACATCTGTATCTAACGGTTTGAGGGTGTTTGTGTACTGGATGTTAGTGTATGGATGTTAATGTACATAGATGTTAGTGGGCCTGACATTTGTGTACTGGATGTTAGTGTACCAGCCATTAATGTACATTGAAAATCTATGTCCAGAGTTACAACCAGAAACAATTATGACATATTTTGAATTGGCCACTTTAAATGGTGCTGAAAGTGAGTTTCCAAGATCTTCATTGGTGTACGGGCACAAAATTGAAGAATGAGGGAACCAAGTTTTCCGATACAGTTCTGGAATGCACACAAAAGGGTGGTTTCAATAATATGGCTAATTCATCTCATCCAAGCTACTGGAAATTTTTGATTCTTCAAAAGAGAGAAATGGATCTTACCAAGAAAGATCTGGTCCACTCAAACTCAAACCTTTAAAGCTATTTTAAAATATTTTAAAAAATATATAAAAAAAGCATTTTTATAAAATCACAAATTGTAGGCAATTCCAGACAGAAAGGTCAAAATGTCTGTAACTCAAGCCCCTATTAATCTGAGAATTCTCATGTTGTTGACTTCATATCCTCGGCTGTCATCTCCTGGAATGGTGTGTACCAGATCTTTCTTAGTAAGATCCATTTCTCTCTTAAGTCCCCTCCTTCCATTCTGTGCCTGTAGACCAATGAAGAATGGTTCAAAATATTTGAAAATGGTATCTGGTAACTCATCCTCCATTTCTCTAAATGCCAATATTATCATATCGCAAGGAAAGCCAAAGCATGTATTTCTTAACTTTATGTTGAAATGCAGCATCTTCATCATATAAAAATTTATTTCCCAAGTTGCAAATGTTCCAATAAACACTTTTGTCCAGGATTGAAAAGACGCCCACTCTTTGAAACTCAGTTTCAGCACCATTTAAAGTGGCCAATTCAAAATCTGTCATAATTGTGTGTGGTTGTAACTCTGGATCAGACATGGGGTCAATTCCATTTTGTCAATTCCAATTCCACCTCAAATTTATTAATTCCAATTCAATTCCATTTCCAAAATTTTCAATTCCAATTCAATTTTTTTTCCGACTCTTTTTGCCTAATATTTTTTACCATGAGTAGATACTCCGAGTACTTACTTGGAATACATACTCCAAGTAGTTTATATTCCAAGTAGGTTTGTCATGGAAGAAATATTTCTAAATTAAAAAATTAAATGGTAAATTAATTTGTGGATTTAATTTAATTTTGCCTGTTCTAAACATTGAACAGGGGAAAATTCCTATATAGCAATATCTCTATATAAATTACAGGCATGCTATGTGGTGGTGTTACTGTGTTGTGGGTGGAGCCCAAGGTATCCAGACCATTTTAATAGGTTAAATGCACATGTGCGGTGCCACAGTCAGTGTGCATATTATATATATATATATATATATATATATAAGGAACCAAAGTTCTGGATCAATTTGGTTCCAGTATATTGGTAACAGCACATGTAAGTGTTAACATGGTAAAATTAGCGTAATTGTGTCTGGTTGTAACTCTGGATCAGACATGGGGTCAATTCCATTTTGTCAATTCCAATTCCACCTCAAATTTATTAATTCCAATTCCAAAATTTATTAATTCCAATTCCAAAATTCCAAGGCGCTTTTAGCTAAAGAGGTATTATATGGTGGATCATAGTCTTGGGTGCATCCCCATGTAAGAGTATATTTTCTAATCATCAAAGGTGTGTTTATATTCCACTGCCCAGTAGGAGCCTTGAAACGAATGTATTTGCTTAGCTCCGCCCAGCAGGGGTCAGACCCTGTATTTACTTTCACAACCCTACTGGGTACTAAACCAATGACATATGGTAAGTTTACAAAATCTCCCAAATGGTTATTAAACAGTTAGGTCTGGAGACAGGCTATAGTAGTCACAGTTTGAGGAGAGGAGGGAAAACTTTGGCTCCAGATTGGCATTCCAGGTGAGAAGATAAAATTATTTAATTCCTAAATAGCAATATCTGTATATAGATTACAGGTATGCTATGTGGTGGTGTCACAGTGGGGGCGGAGCCCATGGTATCCAGACCATTTTAATTGGTTAAATGCTCACTTGGGGTGCACATCCGATGTATATATATATATATATATATAAAGTATATATAAAGTGAGCTCCGGTGGCCTAGCGGTTAAGCACCCGGCAATTGGTGACAACGGTCACAGGTTCCAACCCCATAAGAGGTCATTATGGTACCAGTATATTGGTAACACCACATGTAAGTGTTAACATTGTAAAAATGGTATATTAATTTTTTGGATTAAATTTTTTGTAGGAAACTTCAAATTCAAAATTTCTCAATTCCAATTCAAAATTTCTCAATTCCAATTTTTTTTAAATAATCAATTCCAATTCCGAAATTGAATTGACCCCATGTCTCTTGGATATAGATTTTCTATGTACACTAATGTCCGGTACACTAACATCCAGTACACAAATGTCAGGTCCACTAACACCTATGTACAATAACGTCTGTACACTGATATCCATACATTAACACCCTGGTACTGTGTCTAACATTCATTCTGATATTGTGACATTCAGAAGGGGAAAAGAATTGTGTCATTTAAAAATTATTAGCGTGGGAAAGTTGATAAAAAGTGGTCCTTTCATTTATTATTTCAGATGATTATGACAACACTAATATCACACAATGAGTCTTATACACCACACAGTCGAGTGTTTGATATTACTGGTCAGTACGAAGAGGATTTGGGTAAGTTGGCATTGGGTACATATTTCAAGGTGGTGATCATATCAGCTGAGGTCGTGGACGACACAGTAACAGCAGAAGGCCATTTCTGGACGCCGCCAATCAAACCACCTCCTCCAAGGCGACCTACAATTCTGAACGTTACCATCAGTTCTGTAACCATTATAGTACATCCTCTTCCAAAGGAACAGGTTCGGGGCTTCTCACCGATTGCCTCCTACCATGTTATCGTGGAGGAGATCAATAAAATATATTCGGAAGGTCGCAGTCTACTGCTCAACGACACCATGTTTGACATTAACGACGGGCTATTAACCGGTGATGATGGACCAAACAAACGGAGTTTCTCATCAGACAGTGATGATGATGATGATATGTTGCCAATCAGCGACGTCGACACCTTCCACGTAGCTGTCGAGCTGCCGGGTAATCTTAGCGAAGATAAGATCGTGACGATTGGAGACAACAAAACGTATGGCGAATATAGGAATGTGCCGCTTAAGCCGAACACTGGCTATAATATATGGCTGGCTGTATCTTCCCGTCTGGACAACATCACGGTGAGGACTTACGTCGTCGCTCCGGACATCGTACATACTCAGGTGAGTGTCTATTGGTCGTTGAACAGGGTAAGTCCTAGTGTGTCACTGGTTGATGGGAACGTCGTCGTCATCGGCGTGGTGATCGGACTACTGATCCTGATCGTTCTCGGAGTGTTGATAACTATTTGTTTGTTGTGGACACGCCGGCGTTCCGCGTTTGGATGTGCTCGATCGCTTCCCGGCAGCGACACGAACGTCGTTTCTCCGCCTTTAGCCGCGAACGCCGGAAGCGGCAAACTCGAGCGAAAGTACGTGTCCTGCGAGACGCTGGAGAGCATCAACAATGTTTCGCTTCACGGCGTCATGAAGAAGCAACACGACAGCGGCTTGAGTGAGTCGACGGTTGTCCAGGATCAGAACAACTGGATCCACCTGAAGGACCTGCATCGATATTTGGATATCGACGAGGCGACAGCGAGCGCACTAAACGACGAGTTCCGGAGCATTCCGACGATGCTTCTTGATTCGGTGAACGTGGCCAAGAGCACCGAGAACGTCGACCTGAATCGCTCGTTGGACGTCGTTCCGTACGACAAGAACCGAGTGGTACTCAGTAACGGTGAATACGTCAATGGGAGTGTCGTGAGTTGCGGGGATGACACGACGTACGTGGTAACGCAGACGCCGATGTCGATCGGCGTCGGCGTCTTTTGGAAGATGGTTTGGGAGACGAACGTCGACGTCATCGTGATGCTGATGAATCTGCGGGAGCCAAGAAAACCGGACTGCGTACAGTACTGGCCTGACGAGCACAACGCCTCCGTGTACGATGATTTCAGAATCCAGCTGACGGACGCCGAAATCACAGCCCACTACGTCATCCGAGCGATAAAAATCCGGAAACTGGCGACGAACACCGAGCGGCTAGTCCGACACTTCCAGTTTACGTCGTGGGCGCCGCTCCACCCGATTCCGTACGCCGATTTCGTATGCCGAGTTCGCGACGTGCGATCGAGTCCGACCGCCGTGCTGGTTCATTGTCACGCCGGCGGAGGGCGAAGCGGCACGTTCGTGGCCGTCGATTCGCTTCGGCGACAGGCCTGTCGACGGGGAAGGGTCGACGTGCTGGGGTGCGTCTTGAAGCTGAGACGCAATCGACCCAGTCAGGTGAAGACGTTTGGACAGTACCGGTTCATCCATACATGTCTAGCGGAATTGTTCGACCATCCAACGAGCAGAATTGCGGGCGACCACTTCCAGGTGGTGTTCTCCATCCTCATGAACGGCGACGCGCCATCGCGAAAACCGACCCTGCTGAACGCCGAATATAGGAAGCTACATCGGAGACGGCTACGGCGACACATCAAGCACCAGATTCGGGAAACGTCCTTGTTGTCGGGATCCTTCAATGAGACGTGCGCGGGCAGTGGGAAGCTGGACACGTCGTGGCCGAAAAGAGACTTGCCGCAGGGGCAGAAGAACGAAGACGACGATAACTCACCACTAGGGGCGCTATACAGAGAATCATTCTCCGGTCCGCTGATCCTCGACAGTTTCCGGAGGAAGGGTGCCTTCATAGTGTCGGACTATCCGACCGATTTGGATGACTTCTGGAAGTTCGTCATCCACCAAGACGTGCGCATGATAATCGACATTAACTACTCGTTTGGCTCTTCGTCGCTGCCGAGTTATTTTCCCGTCGAGGATATGCCTTTTCTCGGCGGATGCTTTAAGCTGACCAGCACCAAGAAAATATCGAACCCATCAACGTCGACCTCGCTGATAGAAGTGACCGTGACCGGCCTCGGAGGAGGAGACGGCCGTGCCGAGGTCGGCGCGCGGGTCTTTAATTTCGCCAAATGGCATGACTGGTCTAGCGACGTGGTCCTGCCGTCTGTGACTAACTTCTTGGACTTCCTGCGGTCGGTCCGTGTCTGGAGTAAGGGCAGGGGTGAAGACGGCGGTCTGGTGCTGATTCTCGGATGTCACATCGGCAGGGCGGCGTTCTTCTCGTTGGCTTGGTCGATGTTTGAGAAGTTGGACAGCGAATGGCTGGTTGATGTCTACATGGCAGCCAAGTACGTCCAAGATTCCGTTCCATGGGTGGTTAGCAGCCTGGTACGTGACACTCTATTATCACAATGTCGCTACTTGGTAGGAATTTGGGATTGGGATAGGAGAAACGTGATTGAAATTGCTGTGTTTCCCCTGGGTAAAAAGGAGCGCGGGGCGATACATTTATGGAATTAAAAAACGTAATACAAAAACACCGCTGGCGGGCGCATGACATGAACAGGAACTGGCTTCAACAAGAAGCACACCATGATCTGGTCAAGGAACTACAATTTGATGGGGAGAAGTTCCAACAATCATACATCCTAGGCCTCCTATATTTCCTATATTTTTATAGGACTTGCCTATATTTGGTGAAGTAAAATGCCTATATTTCCTATATTTTATAGGACTTGCCTATATTTCCTATATTTGGGTAGAATTAGGGTAACTTCGGTAATTTCGGACAGGTAACATCGGCCTCCTATTAAATGGTTGTAAATGCCGAGTTAACTGGGTCTCTCTTAGGGCATCACAGATGGTATTGTTTAGATATTATTTTGTTATGACAATGCGTTTTTTTAATATATATATGCTTAGGTACATATCTGGAGAGCTCTATATGGTAACTTCGGACTGGTAGCTCCTATATATTTTTATTTAGACTTGTGTGTTCTATTACTAGTACCCATAGTCAATTAAACAACGCCAATTTTGTTTATTTATTGGCAACACTAACAATGCAGTTCATATATTGATTGTAAATACGACAATATACACTACAATAGTATATTATTATTGCACAGGTCCATATAGTCGGGAACATGCACGTAGAAGTTGCAACACACTCGTGTGCCATTTTTATATTATCCCCAGTACTTGAATATTTTCTTCTGAAGTTCACGATATTTCGTTTCTTGGTGGCGCTTGAGTTTTGATTCGCTGATGAGTCGGACTTGGAGATGTATACCAGCCTTACTACTACCCCTTGCCTCATCATGGATGAGTGTGATCAGCAGACATGGGGTCAATTCAATTCCGGAATTGGCATTGATTATTTAAAAAAAGAATGGAATTGGTATTGATAAATTTGGAATTGGAGTTTACTACAATAAAATTTAATCCACAAATTAATTTACCATTTAATTTTTTAATTCAGAAATATTTCTTCCGTGACAATCCTACTTGGAATATAAACTACTCGGAGTAGGCATTCCAAGTAGGTGCTCGGAGTACCTAATTGTGGTAAAAAGGTAGTAGGTAAAAAAGAGTGGGTAAAAATGGGATTGGAATTGAAAAATTTGGAATTGATAAATTTGATGTGGAATTGACCAAATGAAAATGAGTGGAAATGGAATTGATCAAATGGAATTGACCCCATGTCTGGTGATCAGTATGTAAAATTGCATGTGAGAATGCCCAGGCTTGTTTGGTCTGTTGTGCCACCCCTGGACATCATTGTTTGTACAGATACTGAGTCCATATACACTCCAGGGTGATGAGGGCTACATTGTGCTGATGAGGTAAATGGAAAAAAAGGAAACAGGAAAGAAATTGATAAGAAACAGGGAAAAATTACGTACACATTGCTAATTATTAATATGATTAACATATCTTGAAAATTCATTCATATGTGCAATATATATATATATATATATATATATATACAGTGTTGGAAATTTGTTGGCCCAGGTACCG
The DNA here is from genome assembly GCA_025642065.1 of Paralvinella palmiformis. Taxonomy (NCBI): domain Eukaryota; kingdom Metazoa; phylum Annelida; class Polychaeta; order Terebellida; family Alvinellidae; genus Paralvinella; species Paralvinella palmiformis. The sequence goes on from JAODUP010000084.1 coordinate 659,291, forward strand.
CAAGAGAATAGTAGCAGCCAGAAACTGTAAAGCAAGCTGGACGTGCACGAAAACAGATGGGGGCAATGTATAGGCTAAAAATACTAGTACGGGGGAAAGGGGGCATAATAGTTGATCATTTAGGCATGATGGGGTGAATAATTGCCAGTGGATATGGGTTTACAAATGTAGGTGTGGCGAAGTCAAGAAAAAAAATAGACCTTAGCTTATTTTCACCATGTGAATTACAAAGCAACTAATGATTTAGTTATTAAACATACATCTTTATTTCAACATAAAATAAAATATTTTTTTTTTTGGGGGGGGATTCATTCCCTAAATAACAATGTACAAGAGTGTGAGATTTAAATTTCACAGGTAACTAACTATCAGAGTCATTTCTGTAAAAAGATTGCTGGTTAGTTGAAAGAAGAGATTCCATTGGTATTTGGCCAATCACCACCGTCGTACCAATGCTTCAGATATCAACAAGATCATGTGTAAAACATAGACACAACGACTTCCGCGCACGTGTGATGAGACTCCAGTTCACTTCTGCCTACATTTGCAGGAAAAAACATTTTGAAAATGACAAATAAAAATCTGGGTTTGTTCATTGAAAAAATTATTTGTTGTTCGAAACGTAGAATAGTTTAAATATCAGCAGGACCACCGGGCCGGCAACTATAAAAAGATGCACGCCCGTGTCAAGAAGTGTCGGCCCCGGGCACTTATTTCCAACACTGATATATATATATATATATATATATATATATATATATTATACCATGTGCAGACTTCATACCACATTATCACATACACAATACATAAATCAGAACAACACATAATTAAACATATTTAATTTATTAGCGTATATTGTCGTCAGTCGCCACTATCCATATATCCCCTGTATATACCAACATATTAGGCAGATTACCAGTCTGAAATCACTATAATTCTAGGGGGCCCAGGTTACCAGTTCGAATTAACCGAAGTCTGACGTTACCACTTACCTTTTGGTATCTCAAAATGTTGTTCACGTAATGATGTTGTCTGTCACGTGTATAATGTAAAATTTGAGGTATTTGGGAAGGGTGAGAGAACAATATGTAGCTTAAAGGTAAGCAAAATAGTTGTATATGTTCACTATCCCCAAGGTGGGTAAATTAAGTGTAACTATAGCCCATTGCAGTGTTTTTGTTACATATGAATGGCCTATATTTAGCCTATATTTGACCTAAAAAATCCTATATTTCCTAATTTAATTTGAGTGACAACATTGACTGGGATGTATGCAACAATACTTCAGGTCGACAGGAGAATCTAAAATGCCGTCAAATTGTTCGGAAACACCTGCCCCGGACGTCATATTCTGGATTCCTCATCCGTTTTTTTATGAGGTTGCCGTACGAATCGCTACATGGAACGATTCAGTTTGCCGTATCGATATGCAGCCGCAGGACAAATCGTACAGTGGCGTAACGTGGGGTGTGGGGCCTGCACAGGGCGGCCACCTTGGCATTTGGCGACAATATTATAATTTTATTATTTTCCTATGATTTTTAATTATTTTTTTTTGTAATGGTTGTTTTCCGAAATCGATTAATTTTAAAGTTGGCGCCATTTTTAGTCGCGCTGCAATCCCCGTAGGTAATGTTTTTGGTATAGTGTACGTGTTTGCTGCAGTAGAAAGTCTGTTACGTTAAGGAAGAGGGTGGCCAATTTGGCTACCGCACAGGGCGACTAAAGCCCATGCTGCGCCATTGAAATCTTATACCACATCCGGACATATATATATATATATATATATATATATGGAAGCGCTCTCGTCCGTTTACATGCTTTTACATATTTGCCGTATCCGCATATCGCGTACCAATATATGGAATCTTAGCCTAAAATACATCGTTGCTAAATACCCGAATGTAAATAATATTGCGGCATCATTTTTTACCGCGTGCTGACGATGGAACATTATGAAATAAAAATACGACGATTTCGGCATATTTGTAGAAACTCACTCGAGTGCCATGTAATACATCCTCATGAATATTCGGCTCTGTCCTCGGCAAGTTCTGCGGTCAGCCAGAGCTCTGTACTGACATTATCAACGAGTGTGTGTGTGTGTGTGTGTGTGTGTGCGCGCGCGCGCGCATGCATTGCATGTATATTGTAATTGATTGATGATGATGATGATGATGATTAATGTTTTACGCCCACTTTTGTACACATGTTAGGCTAAATGCCCACGCCGAAATTCGAACTCAGGTGATAGTGATCTGTCGTCCAACGCGCTACCAACTGGACCACGAAGGCGCCAAATGTGTGTGTGTGGGGGTGTGTGTGTGTGTGTGTGTGTGTGTGTTTTTACTCGATTATGTGTCTAACATCACCACTGAACATGCGTGTACATGTATATTCTACTCTATAAATAATTAGCCACTCGGTGGCTAGCTCAAAGTGATTCATGTAAACGTAAACTTAATAGGACGTGTCTATAGAAAAACACATACTTTATGTATAACTTGGAAGATATACGTCATTGAATGAGTAATAATTTCAATAAAAGTCATTGTTATTAGAATCCGTCGAAAGGGCATTTCCCACGAAATAATTACTTTAAACCCACCGTCCGCCAAAATAGTTTTGTATCACACTACGGATTTTTTTATTTGATTTGATTTGATTTGAGTTTTTTCAGAATTTATGTACATAAAAATACAGTACATAGAATACAATATTGTAACATTAGGTACATAAGAAATTCCGAGGATAACAAAAAGTCAAAAAGACTTATTTCCATTGTGGTCCTCAACATATTACACATATACAAACATATAGAAACATATATATATATATATATATATATATATAACATGAGTACTTACGAATTTGTTGAAAAACATATTTGGCAAAAACTGAAATTGGCGTCTGGATCCATTCCAGATTCTAATTAGCTACTTAAACTGTCCCAGAGTAACTGATTTGTTGCATCCATCATTCAAGATGTTCCACACAAAGTTGTTTTATATTCAAAATCTTTTCATGTGTCATTGATCAAACCTTGGCTGGTGGATCAAGGCTCTCAATTGTGCCTTTTATCGCGCTGTTGTTATTGCGTACGGCATCCAGGTGATATATGTTGGAACGTTTTTCAACAGATCGATGTGAGTGTATTCAAACGTGGCATGTTGGTTTTCAGTAAGAAAGATAAAAATAGTACGTAGCTGAATTTACATCACGCTGTTAGGCCACCCGCCTCCCGGATCCGGTTGTCTTCTTTGTTCTTGGTGTTTTATGCCAGACGCTCCAGATTGAAACGGCCAATAGGTGTGGCAAATAGTTATGATAGGCAAGTATATTGAGGACAATTAGCGGGCTTCTTACTGGGCAAGTACTCGTTGACTTCGACAGATGAGGCAGTTAGTTCTGCATCCTCTGGAAGACATCGGAGCAGGCGATGAGTAGTCAATTATAAACACCGTGTGCAGCTACGAGTTTGTTTGCCATTACGATCTTCGGGCAGTGTTTCCCTTTGTGAAATTCGCCTGCGGATCAGAGAGTCTGTATTGTTCATATGTGCCGTGTTTCATTACCTTGCCGCGTACAGATGTTAGCGATACTGGCTGACGATGTTCGTCGCTATCGTGGCAACTCATCTCGTTCGTGTCCGGATCATGATAACGTTCGTCATGTTGGTTCAGGACTGATTACTGGTAAAATGCCGTTATTTGGTTTAGTCGTTAGTCGATTGGTTTGTGCCGTTTTAAGGCCACGGTGTGGCCTCCCGGCGCCAGTTCTATCTACAGTCAAGTGGTGCATGTCCCGGCATAGCACGGCTTGAACACCGATTGATTTGGTCTTCTCTGACATCGATGCGGCCAACCAAAGCTGAAAGAAAGCATTATGGGAATCATTGGATACGGTTTTCTTCGGCAGCCAGCACTGCCAACCATCCGATCCGGATGAGTTAGAACGCCTTGCTGTTAACACCCTATAACAAGGCATTTCCATTGCTATGATCGAATGTGCTAAGTATTTAACGAGGATTTTACTCGTCTCGGTTAATTATGTTTTTTTTTTAAATAATTTTGTTCGTGTTATGACTTTTTACAAATACAACTACAATTTTATACTAATCCTAGCATATCATATCTGAAACAGCGCTATACAGTCTACGAGTCGAAATCCGGTGTGATACCCGTAGGGGAAGGGTCTCTTTACTGAGTTTGTTCTATTTATCAAACTATATATATCCTTGTTCGGAAACCTTAGATAACAAGAGAGTACATATATGGAATATTCTTGAAAGAGCTGATTCGCACACACAATTATGATAAATCTACGAAAGCGTGAAATTTGTGTAAGTAAACAAGACACGAACTTAACGCTGAAAACAATGGATTTTCAATTGTGTTCAAGACGGAATCCTTCAACAATTAAGTAGCGCAAGAGCTCAAATGTCTAAAATATCATGTCATTCATTCGCAATCTTCACTAATTATCATATCAGAAAAGTCGCATGTCCCCCCCCCGAAAGGAATCCATGAACTTCTGTAGGAACATTCGTTGTCATTATTTTCCGCACTACTCTGTGGATGTCAGCTGTCGTGCCGTGTTCACTTTATGGTACTTCAACGCGTTTATGCTTTTTTTAAACGTCTTAAACTTTTGTTAAAGAGTTAATATTTTAAGACACCCTTGTTACTTGCCATCAGTGTTTAAAGCTAACGGAACGTACCAGTGAGGCCTATTTATATTGGTCTGGCAGTTAAGCGGATACGATTTTGTGCCCAGGTCGTTACAGGTTCGAATCCCCAAAATGACTACTCGGCTCACTATTTCTCTTGTGGCTCAACACAGCAAATACAGATGCCATCTCAATGGTTCGCGGCTAAACAGCCACTAGGATCGTAAAGTACTTGTTTGCTAATCAGAAATAAGATTACACTGGAAATAAGTGTTTACACATTCGTATTTTATCCCTGTTTCGTGATCGTAAAACTAAATAAATAATTTTGTTTCTGAAGTTTTCTTTCTTCATTAGTTCGTTTATGGTTCTCGCTTTTCTCTTGAACTGATTTGTATTCTAGTATAGGCTTTCATTTGTCATAAAAACCCAACTGAAGAATTCTACATCATATATATATTGAGCACTACAACTACAAGTCAGTAATCTTGGTACTGCCACACAAATTTCGCATCTTTCCTTGCTACATCTGATTTGGAGGTTTTGGTTGCTTTGATAGGCCTTGCGAACAAGGTGGCCAAAGTTGACCTCCCGTGGTGCAGGGGCTAAACCCCGATATACGGATGCAGGCTGCGAGGTGGTCCTTCTGGAGGCAGTACTTCAGTGGGGTCCTCACCTGAAGCACGAACTAAACATGTCACTTCTAACTTCTGTATACCATGTCGTAGGCAACCATCATAATTATGACGAATCACATATTTTAGCGAGAATGTTAACAAGACAAGCTGTAAACTCCAGACGGAATGTGGACAATGAAGCCTTTGGTTTATAGTGACAGTTTTCCACCTTTAACGGATAGATGTCAATGTTATGTTTAAATATATTTACACAGCTATCTAGTTTTTATTCAGATACTAATAAGATAATTTGTTCCAGTCATTCATCCTGATCTGTGAGAATGACTACTTCTCATATGCATGCACTGTTCCTAGACTAATGGTGCACTGTACCATCTAGTTCTGCTGCAATACTTAAATTTAAGTTTGAAGATACTACTTATCTTCACAACCATTTGATGTTTCAAACAAACAGATCGAAACTTACTCTTATAATGGCGGAGAACAATCGCTCCACTTCTGCACTGCTCATTAGCTAGTTTACTGAGACGATGGTACAGCTTTTTTATGTCTTCTTGCGGATAATGCAACATATGTTCTAGGGACTTATTCTAGGAAGTTATTTAGTAATAACGACAACGTAACAGGATACATATATAAAATAGGAATGTATGAAAGTGAAGCTTTGTTCTTGTGGTCGCATGGCATACATACATGCATATATATATATATATATATATATATATATATATATTGTGTAAAAATTTATTAATGCACACGCTCAAGCCCAAGCCCACAAGGGTCAAGTATTAAAAATCCTTTACTAAGTTAACAAATACAGTTTTGAACTTTGCGGATCCATTACTCTACAAACTTCTTAAATAATTTTCGGAATGTTCGTCTTTGCACCATTGACTTTTGTTTGTTGTTTGTTTGTTTGTTTGTTTGTTTGTTTGTTTGTTTGTTTGTGTGTTTGTTTGTTTGTTCACACGTCGACCAAACACATTTGATATTTGTTTCTTAGGTGCCAATTGACTGCAAAGTATCATGGATAAACATGTGTATCCATACACACACACACACACACAATTTAAATCCCGTTCCCAAACAGCATCACCGTTACATGTTATAGTATGTCAAAACTCCGCGAGGTGTCACCATTGGCGACAAAACGTGGCGCTCTATTGGCCACAAATATTATGGGATTGGACAGCCGATACGTGATGTCATTCGTGTCGTCCAATAGCGTTAATTGTGCTTCGTAGGTCGCTGTGGGCAATTTTAGGAAGCTAAAATATGCGCAATATTGCGGAAATGTATGTCATTTTGCGGCATCATTGTGTACCACTTGCTGACGATGAAACGTATGCGCATATTGCGGAAATGTATGTCATTTTGCGGCATCATTGTGTACCACTTGCTGACGATGAAACGTTATGAAATAAAAAAGGTCGCCGAAATACCAATGAGGCGACGATTTCGGCATATTTGCGGCTAGGCGGTGTAGAATATATATATATATATATATATATATATATATATATATAATACTTATAAAAGTATGTATATATGGGTAAGTACATATGTACTTATATCGCTATGGGACAGAGTGCAAAGAACCTTTAACCATTGGAGCCCTATAAGATTCTGCTAACAGTACCTGAGTCAAAAAGGTTGACGGGTTCCTAGTCCCTGCGAGGCCCCTAAGCTTCGGACTATTCAGCCTTATGGAGAATGCGGACCTGCTAATAACATATAAAGATATCAATGGTGTAACACTTGAATACATATGTGTGAACTCGTCTTCATTAGAAACTCATCCCCAAAACTTGGGGTCCATTCATTCAGATATTATTGCAGGCGTATATGGCAGTTGCCTGTTAATTTGGCAGGCGAACGATAGTTGTCTGTAGACATCACCGAGAAGACATGCTAAACCCGATGCTGTATTATAGAATAGTTCTCGATCTATTACGCCATGGTGTCATGGATTCTTCTTCCGTCCAAAACAATGCATGCGTTATGAATTGTTTCAGGGTTGAGTCACACCAAACTCTAACTTGGAGGGGGGGACTTCGGCCGTCTATCAGAGAACTCAACATCAATTGTATCTGATGTTGGTGCTGGGATAGCGTGATGGTCAGAATACTACGCTACAAATCTTCCGGTTAGAATTGGAATCGTGGCGGGGTACCTGTGTTTGTGGGATGATTCCTCGGGGAGTTGCCTCTCGGCCAATATGATCCAGGTTTGACCAAGGGGCTAGACAAACTGCTTATTTGTTTTCACTCGCTCGTTTATTGATATTGCTGTATTGCGATGCTGTACGACTGCCTGTCTTACAGCTTTCACTACACCATCAGGGCTGTTGAATAATAGAAATCTTTACTGACCTGGCGATCTAGTAGCATTTAAAATCTACCAATTGGCAGATATTATCGATAACTGTGGAAATATTTTCCAGATTTCATTAACACTTTCCCGGTGTGTCGTAAGTACCTTTACCTGGTCTGTCTGTCTGTATGTATGTATGTGTGTCTGTATGTATGTATGTATGTATGTATGTATATGTGTGCGCGCGCGCGCGCGCGCGTGTGTGTGTCTGTGTGTGTGTGTGTTATCTCGGATTAGCGCAGCCCCGTACTCTGTGCTTCCAATAAAAGCACAGAATATTTAGACACGTATATTGATTTCTGCTGTGTTATCGTGCACGAGGCCGCTCTACCACTAGCTGAGTGAAAGGTATGGTGTGGAACGTTGAGCGACAGTATGTTAGGCGTGGCACCAACGTCGTAGAATAAACGGTGGGAACATTGCACTGTTATAGATATCAGGCTATGGGACCAATCTTGTGGAATAAATGGTATTATGGTCTACGGAACCGATGTAATAAAATAAACTATCGGAACATTGGATTGTCCGAACAATCGTATTATATCGTTTTAATCATTCTAATAATTGACCAAGAAATTTTGGGCAATCACTGTCCAATGTATTCATTGTTACCTAGTCTGACGTCTGATTCTAGCACTGAGGTATGGCCAAAATAGTATGACAACAGAGCTAGAATTTCGATTCTGAATAAACTGTTATAAGCGAAAATTCTGATTGTATATGGACCGGTCAAATTGAACCTGCCATTGACAATGGTCACGTGGTTTTGTCGACTCTATTTACAACTAAGTTTTGGCTGTTCACATAAATATCGAGCTCGTCCTACATTTAACTGGCACGTCTACGGGTGTATATTGTTCCAATGTCCATTATTTTACCGTATATTAGTAATTAATATGTGTTTTTATTGAAGAAATAACTTGAAATTTCACAAACGCTCGCCGACTGTACTTCCAGCCATCGCCATTGTTACGTCATTTGATTGGTCGTGAATGTGTGTGACGCAGTCATTCACTAAAATAATAATGTGAGGTGGGAGAACTCCAAGACAATTTGACATCAACATATTCAGATAACTTAGCGGTCAATTGAGAATGACATATTTAGTTTGTTTTATAGGTTTCACACCCTTATAATTAGGATTTTATAAGTGGCAATAAAACGTTAATACAAGTTGACTCTCTTGATTCTCGCAAAATAGATTTGCTAGAATCAACATTGATCCTCGAAATTTCCCGCAAGATTCTAGCGCTGGACAACACGTTTTAGCGTCACTCGACCGGGATCAGACAACCCTTCTCAAATCAGCCATTATGCTAAATCAGAGAGGGAAATGGAGAACCTATTCACACACACCCAGTTTGTTTTGTGGAGAACACCGCCACGCGTTGGAAACGCCGACATCAACATGATAGAACGGAGAATTTCAGGGAGCAGTTTTGGCACCGACTCGTCAGCCAGTCTGTTTGTTCAGAGCGTGCGGGTGTTGTTTTTTGCAACCCAGCACCATTGGTTTAGATTTATATCAACCCGGCATATAGCAAACACGAAATATGAGGTATAGCACATATTTGAAAATATATCGAATTTGGATCGTTCTGGGGAGAAGACCTATGTATTTTATTCGTTACTTTTTAAGTCGTGGTTCAAGAAACTGAAAGCAAGAAGAAAGATGTCTTCCTTATACTTCAGTGAAATCATAGTTTAGCTTATTAAACAGATTCTCTCCGCTCATTTGGGTTCAGTCGTCAGACGTCCATACCCGAACATAGAATTAATACGATATACCACAGTACTCCATGTGAGAAGCCACTGCCATCCGCCATAGTTTCTATAGTTACACATAAACTATTGGCCTATCAAACTTTAACATTACACGAAGAGCCACATATTATCGTCGAACAACAGAAGTGCTGGTCTTCGTGAATCAACTCCCACATTATCAATGAACACCAGCTTAATGTTTATATTCAGCGCCCAGTCAGAAAGTTTATGATCCAGTATTTACAAACCAACGTAGATTTCCAAAACGTTGCCACCGACTCCAGAAACGTCGATCCTATAGTTCTGACCCATTTGATATATAATCGATGTTTTAAATAAGTTGCCGGTGTTTTCTATAACTGATCAAGTTCACGGCAGATTATTCAGCGTTAGTGATGCCGCGCTCAGAGTGATCTTTTGTACTCTTTGAAAATTGGGGTGACTGAAGGTGGATACAAAAGTAGAACATTTATCAAAAACCTAGAAATGTTTTTGGTTCACGTTCTTTGTACTATTGGAGTAATCGTGTTGATAGCTTCAGTCGTCGGGTTCATGCCATCGTTTTATCCCGAAGCTTACAGGTAATTACTATGACGGTAGCGTGGGGTGCGTTGAGCCGATATAAATATCCGTAATGTCGAGAGATTACAATTTTATTTGGTATCTAAAATTAGGATTATTTTCTTTCTATTTCCTACCTTTATAAGTTTCCCATCATTATAAGGCGTCTGAGCCATGTAGATAAGAGATGACAGTGTACATAATGTTATATTATTCTCCATTAACTGATACTAGTGATAGTGTATCAAGTGGTTGTGTGTTTTCTTCTTCTGTTTGTCAAAATGTGTCATTTGTCATAGGCTTTAATTTTGGTGTCTGGTGCATAAAGTGCTGTATTAGCTATACAGTCTTGTAGTTGATCTATCTGTTCACAGGTGAGATATCAAATGATGGTAGCGCAAGTATTAACACAGGGTTAGAAGCCAAGACATTAGCCCCCAGGGTTAATGTACTGTGAAATCTATTGGCCCTCGTGAATTTTCACTAGCCCGAAAGTTAGCGAGTGAGCGCAGTGAGCGCCGCGCAGCTGAGAGCAACGATGGTATAGTAGGGTGGTCAGTAGATATAGTAAGCATGCCCCCGAGGAAAATTTTGAAATTTGTAAGCTTATGGAGAAGTCTGGGAGACTTTGAGGAAATATTATAACAATATTTTGAATGTAAATACTAGATTTTAGCAGTAGTTTTAATATTAAAATGAATGAACTCTTTGGAATCACTTCAACTTGTAAACATATATTTTTATTTCGTTGTTTCAAATTGTCAAATTATTATTTCATCTTTGTAGCAGTCTTTTCACAACAGAATTAGTTTACCACATCTGACAGGTCTTGCCAAGCAGCTTCTTAACCCCTTTAAATCTGACCTTGTGACATTTCATCGGAAAAGTCACTGCTAGAAAAGTAATCCTCATCATCTGATTCAGCATCAGATTTATACCCACCAACTGCTACCTCAACATCAACAAAACTGTCCTCCCCATGTTCTGTCATTACTGATTCTGCTGCTGCTACATGAGCATCCTTTGGGCTCCCCCTTCCGGATTAGCCTCCCCTTCCGGATTATCCTCCCCTTTCGGATAGCCTCCCCTTCTTTTTTGACCTTCAGTCTCAGGAAGCTCTTGCTGTGAAGCTCTGTCTTCTCATGGCATACTATATTATGGTGTTTAATGGTTGAGTTCCCAGTGATTCCCAAATGTTCCCACATTCCTATATTGCTTGCATGGATCACAGTACACTTTTCCATTGGTATATTTATTTCGGCCCATTTGGTCTGCCCTATTCACACACACCCTGTTTTTTCTTCATATTTTCCCCCCTTTCTAGTTAATCAAACTTACTATTTGATCCGTCTGGCAATATTTTTAAAAACAAATTAATCCATTTATCATCTATAAACTGCAAATTGTTATCCAATTTCAGTCACGAAATGTCACAAAAATCCATACAGGCCAAATAGCAATATAGCAGTCTCAATCAATTATGTTAATATGTGTAAGACATGATGCGATGCACAATCATAAAGCATGGACATTTAAATAGTGGACGCCCTAGTTGCTTCTTAAGACGCTTCATCATTGGCCGAAATATGTAGACAGGTCGTGAAACAGCCAATCAAAGCCCTTCATATACGCGGTCGCGGAACAATTCGTTCTGTGTGCTAGTGCGACCCAGAAAATCAATCGTGACCATTAATGGCACCAGCTCCTTGTGAATATACAGAAATTTCTTCAATTAATCGCGATATTCTCCAAGTATTTCTATTAGCCCAGGGCTAACGGGCTAGCGCTTATTTCGAGCCCTGTTAGCATCCGTTCTCTGTGTGTGTGTGTGTGTGCGTGTGCGTTAGTAGTTTGTGAAAAGGTTTTGGCACAGAAAATAACGAATCGTGAATATAACCTCCATTGACCAAGAGGACTTATTAAATATAACGGTGCATTTTCTCACTTCAGGAGCATTACAAATACCTCTACAGACTGATAAAGGAACACTCATCAGACTGAGCCACCGAACCACAGCCACTGAGTAACAATGGGTCCCTCAATCCAGGGGTAGTTCAGCGAAACCAAAATAATAGCACAGACTGTCACAGTTGACGATCTATTTTATCATTCTGTTGGACAAAATGTATCTAATCAGCCTACAGGACACCGTAACATGGCCGAGAGTGAAACAAAACATTTGTCAACCTAAATATTTACAAAATCGTTTTTTGGGGGAGGTGTTTTAATTAAAACTGTAACTCCACATTGCTCGCATACATTATGGAGCAATTTAGCAGCTTTTGAATTTACACCATTCGTTGTATCCCATATATATATATATATATATATATATATTGTGTGTGTGTGTGTTTTGTGTGTTTTGTGTATATATATATATATATATATATATATATATATATTAGATTAATTGAACTGCCTCATCAAATAGTACTGTCTACTAATGAGACTGTCTACTGTAGGGTTTTACTGTCGTTCACCTGTTATATAGACAGTTAGAGGTTATATAGACAGTTAGAGGTTATATAGACAGTTAGTTAGAGATGTTTTGGTTTTGTATGATTTATAAGATCTGTTGGTCATTAACTTTGTATAATAATTATAATTATCTATTAACCTTGTGTCTTTATGGTTGATCAGTATAACTAGTGAATACTGTCATTGAACTACTCTTGTGTATTTACAAATATCATAAATATATATATATATATATATATATATATATATTGCTTATATAGTATAACTTTGTACATAGATCAAGTGTTTGTTGTAAGTTTTAATCAGTTCTCTTTTGGTTTGCAGGAGTCACCTTTCTCATTTTCTTTTCCTCTTTAAACAAACCTTCATTGTTTTTGGGGTGTGTGTGTGTGTGTGTGTGTGTGTGTGTGTGTGTGTGTGTGTGCGAAATGTATATTATTCTAGCATCATATAGATTTCGAAAACAAATTCTGAATCCTGCGAAAATAAGCAGTATATGGTGACATTTCTAACTAACCAAGTTAAGAGAAAACTGTACATTCTTCAACTGGTCTATTACCTTTCCAGTATCTAATTAACTGTATGATTGTTGTCGGTTAATTTGTTGTTGGACTTTTTTAAATGACGAATCCGTGCTTTTTGTGTAAGGAAGCACTGGAAGATTAGTTTACTTTTCAGTGAATTATTTCGCATAAAGGTTATGCTTTATATATATATATATATATATATATATATATATATATATATATAAATTCTATCCTTACCGCCAGAAACTGTGTAATGTATTCAGAAACAAGCCACGCCGATGTTGGCTTGTTAAAATCATAATCTTTTGTAACATCGTTCTATTTGATATTAGCATCTACTTTGCTCCAGATGATCAACAATCATTCCGGATTGTTCTTATCGGAGTTAAGAGCAATCGTTTCTGGTCGGTGCAGATAATTAACACAACTTACCTGTAACACACGCGCACGGACGCACACACTGGTGAGGATGTTACACGTCTCGGCATGAAAAGGCGCACGTCTCTATATTTAATCACGTGTTAAATTTTCCAGACACGCCAGTACCGGTGCTTTCCCCCAGCTCCGTTTAAATCAAAACACACACAGACTATTAATATTATTAATATTGCTTTTATTATTATTATTATTATTATTATTTTTATGCAAAATCGGTATAATCTGGCCTACATGCTGCTTTCTGATAGAGATCGATATAATCACTGCAAATGCTACACTTTTTATGGTCTTTTTTCTTCTTTTCTTGGTAAATCAGATTGATAACAAAAAAGACATTAAAAACAATGAAAACTGTGTCGCTCAGATTTCTGGTTATTTACACTAATGGTCCCGTTCCTTCTAGCGGATAGTGCGTGCGTGCGTGCGTGCGTGTGCGTGTGTCTTAATCTGAAATGTGCTCATTGAACGTCGCAGTTTCTTACACGATTCTGATGTATGTTTTCAGCTAGACTTTGACAACAATATAGTACGTTAACTTGGCGACGACCGATCTCTCTCTGCGTGCGTGCGTGCGCGCGTGTGTGACCGTACCACCCTACACAAAGGTTAATCGGTACTGGCGGCTGGAGTCCATACCGCTACTTCCAGCAGCGCGAGCGAGGAGCGAGTTTGTGCACTCCGGTCGTTTGAGCTAATTTTGTTTCCGTTCGCGGAGTGAACGCGTTCATTACATAATAGATAAGGTAGTTAAAGTGTTTGTACTAGACGGGACGAGCCTTTAGTTGTTAGATTGGTTAACACTAGAGACCTAGATGACGTTATTAACGGCTTCTTTTAATAAAATGTTCGCCATTCGTACGAGACTGGTAATAATTATTTTATAGAAAGAAAGATAAAAACCAAACCCCGGCAGGCCCCGGTGTTGTTCAGTCCGGTCCGGATCTGGATATCTGTACCGCTCAGCGAGCAGACGACCCAGTTCCTGTGCTAACGATATTCGCTATCGGCGCTTTAAATTAAACAAATTGCTTTATCAAGTTCACAACGAACTACACTTGGCAAATCTTTGCCTATTAACTTGTGAGGTAAACATCGTTATAAGTTGGCCATTATTGTGTTTTTGTGTTGTGGGGCTTTTTAACAGTCGGGTTGCAGTTTTTACGTTTCATATGGCTCGGTAAAATGTCGATAAAATTGAAAGTTAATACAGTACCAGGTGTAGTACGAGTTGTAGCTGTAGCCAATATTATTATTAGTTGTTGCTGTTGTTGTTTAGTAGCAACCGTAGTAGTAGTAGTAGTAGTAGTAGTAGTAAAAACAGCAATATATAACGAGTATAGTAGTAGTTGAATGGAGCCACAGCAATAGATTAAAACGTTGCAACGCTAGTAGTGGTAGTAGTAATACTAGTAGTTGTACCACAACAATACATACAAAGTAATAGTAGTAGTGGTGGCAACAACAGTTGTAGTAGTAGAAGTAAGAGTACTAGTAGTTGCTACACCAATAGTATTAATAGCAGTAGCAACTTTGGTAAAATCAATAACGATAGTAGTACTGGTATTAATAAAGATAGTACTACTGCTATTAATATAGTAGTACTAGTATTAATAGCAATAGTATTAAAACAGATAATAGTACTGGTATTAATAATGATAGTAGTTAGTACTAGTGTTACTAACAATAGTAGTTATAGTAGTACGAGTAGTAATAAAGATAGTACGGTAGCATTAGCATTAATAATGCTGGTAGTACCAGTATTAACAATTAAGTACACGGAAATAAAATTCCTTCCAAGTACTAGTCTGTTATAACGATGAGGGATCTAGGTGTGTTTAACTCATAGACTTGTAATAATCTGCTTTATGTCTCGATTTACATGTAACGCGAGTACCAAGACCAAAAAAATAGGACTTTCAACTGAGGAGGTTCCCGTTTCAGGTAACTCGAGCAGAATGAAAGGTTTTGGACGGCTAGAAAGATACCTGTACGGTTGATCGTGTAAGTCTTTCGTAACTATTACAGGTGTACCAAACAAAAATCTAGTTCTGCCTGGAAACGTTATCACGGCAACACTGTTCTTCCCAGAAACTGATCACGTCACTTATTGGCTGACGCGCGATAGCAAACGGCGCCCTCTAAATTGAATGCCGCCTGTTACACCTGATATTAGGGGTGAGACCCTTGGGGTTTGGAGACCCTGTGGGACCTACTTAACCCTTTTTGAAAAGGGGCTTCAAATTTCGAGCTTTATCAAGACCGTTTAAAATCGTTTTGCTATATATTAAATATGTATACATTCGTAATGCGCGTGCGATACCATTGCCTAGGAGAAAACTAGCACAGACGGGGCCGTATATTTGGAATTCAGCCCTTTCCAAAGGGCTTGATCCCGTGTGTGAGTTGCATTGGGGGAAATATCTATTTTACAAAGCACCCAGTGAAATGTCGACGTCACGGGACGTTACCGGTCCCATGGGCACGTACGATCCGGAAACTATACGCTCTTACTCCTAGACTAGTAGATCAAATATTTCCCTTCCATCCTCACAGTTTACGTTCCCCTTCGGAAACTTAACAGCTGTCAAGTTTGACTGGGATGTGACATTTTCTCTTATCGTTAACATTAATAGCTAGCTGGAGAGTCGAAGCAGTTCGACACGAAGGCGATTTAAAAGTCAAGGTCGAATCTCTTCATCCGGATCTAAATCCGTCGAAGGCCAAAGACCAACTGGATTTGCCGGAAATATGAGGGGAGGGGTCACCGACGGAGCACGCTATCGGAAATCGAGCAAGATAACTTAATGGTCTAAGGATGAAGGGGTCTCACGGGAAGATGGGATATTTACCCCGCTGGGATCGTCTCCGTATTACGCATTTCTAAGAGGCCGGATTTCCTATAGTTTGAGGGCCCCAGAACGGAACAGTGGCGCCTCTTTTTCCACACTCGGGGGCACTTGGTAAACGAATCAATTAGCTTCGAAAACAGCGATAAAACGTCTGTCCGCCGCAAACTAAAAACCCCGAAAATAGCACAGTGCGCTTGTTTAGTAAATGTTGGAGGCGACTTGACGGGGGAAGGTGGGCTACCATCGGTGAGATGTTCAAGACGGGACAATCATTGACCAATTAACGGGCCCGTCAGACACGATTTCAACACCCAACTAAAACACGGCAACGCCTGGAGAGTAAACAAGAGCGAATCCATCCCGCTCGACGATGTCTGGATCCACACCTGAATCTGCACGTGAAGCCCTATGATGTAACACCCGAGGTGTTTACGCCCGATGGGCGTGAAATCCGTAGACGGGGCAGGCCGCCCACCGGACGAGGCGGTGGCGCGACTTTTCCCACGAACGGCGCTGACCAACAGTTCGGTCGTCTTCCGTGCTGCTGCCGCTGGTTGTTTCCACGCGTGAAAGTAGAATTCTTTTTAACGCCATAAATCCCGTCACGGATCCGGTTGTTTACTCCCGCGGCATATACTTCTGTACCGCGGCAGGAAGAGTTGTACCGAAATATCGCCGGATTAAAAAGATGTGAACATTTTGACCGGCTACGACTCGCTGTCTGTGGGTAGAGATGATGGAGAAGGTCAAGATTGCATCTTCCGACGTCGACCCGCGAGTCGCTAGAAATTAACCGACGTTGACTTCGTCGAAGGCTCGGCTGGTATAACGATCACGTGACACGATCCACCATTTGCCGCGGGTTATCGGCCACTAAGATTCTGTCGGAAACCTGGTCGTGCTGTTTATTTTAGAATCGCATTTTTGCGGGGGGCCAAACGGCCTCTCGTCTTTTCCGTTCGCCACCACATCAAACGTGACCCCCGGGATTGTTTATCTGCCGCGGA
Organism: Paralvinella palmiformis; assembly: GCA_025642065.1. Taxonomy (NCBI): domain Eukaryota; kingdom Metazoa; phylum Annelida; class Polychaeta; order Terebellida; family Alvinellidae; genus Paralvinella; species Paralvinella palmiformis. The sequence continues at coordinate 676,595 of JAODUP010000084.1, forward strand.
TAATAAAACCAACCAGAAATTATCTCTCGGCCATTTAAAACGGTCCCAGTTATACCCGGCACGGCAAAAGAAATGGAAAACGTGACACACCCCCACCGAGGGATTCTTTAAAATGGCGCCCAGTTCACTAGCAACCGAACTACACTTTTGGTTGCTACACTTGTTGTTCGTATTTAATCAAACGATAAATCACGATATTGGCGTTTTCATTTAAGCTGATACAATATAATACGTCTACCGATCTTTTGGCGGAGTGTTTATTAATAGCGACTCTAGGTCTCGGCTAGATAACGGCATTCGTATTACTGATTTTATAAGTTATCCGCCGCCACAGGGACTTGGTAATATAACTTGGTGGCCGAAAATCAGTATATTATCAAAAACTGTTGAGAGTTTTTGATAGTGTATACAATGCCCTCTATTTCCCTCGCCCCCCACCGAAATATCGTTTTTCTTACTAGCCAGGCCACGGCATACAATCGATTATGTTGGGGAGGAGACGCCATCCTGAAAAGTGGACGAAACACCCCCCCCCCCACATATAGTTCTTTTTATCTAGTCTACTGAAATATAGGGTTGGGGGGGGATTGACCTTTGACTCATTCGTACTAGTATCCATAGAGATTCTCCGAGTCCACATATATCCAGCCGTAGTGCGACGTGCCGGGTACCCGATGTTGGTGGACGCACTCCCGAACGCGAGCGGAAATTGGGTTTGTGCGCGTTTTGGTGCGCCGAAGGTTGCTCGCCGGCTATCCTGGGTCTAGAGAGATCCAGGTGTCCGGATTCGACGGGCTGCTGCCGCTGTCAGCGCTGTACTTGGCTAGCCTGTCTTCTGGCAGCCGCCGACGGATTTAGAGCGTTATGTCGACGATATAAGGCCACCAGTTCATCATTTCCACCTGGCTTCCGGTCTATTTCGGGAAGACTTGTTTGTACAAGCGGGCAGTACTACGCGCGCCGATAAGGTGAATGTCTGGACGGCCAGCTCGTGCCCAGCCTTCAAGTGTAACTGGCGCCCTTCAGGATCGGATCCGGGTTGGACCCCTCGTTTGTGCGCCAGCTTATCACGTGGTCAGCCGATTAGTGCCACTTGGACTGAGCGCTTTAAAACTAAAATTGTGCCGCGCTGCCACCGGCGATAGCGAGCTAAAGAGATTTGGTGATAGTGTACACCAAGTACTGACTAGAACAGCGTTTACAGTTCAACCTGTTAACGTCAGGTACTCTTGGACATCACAAACAGACAAAAAACTATATCGTAGTGATGCGTATTTCTCGGATTCACTATAAAATTCACTAATATTAGAGAGCAGGTGAGAGATTTTCAATAATCCGGTTGCACCAAGATCCCCGACCTCATCATCACGTGGACACCGCCACGTTCTGGATATAATCGTCGGGCGATAATTAACAGTAAGACAGCCGGGAGCTCGTTAGCGAAGGATACGATGCTAATTTACGCAGGGGTCGGATTGTTTCCGGGATTTGGGTAAGACGGATGTCAGGTGACCCGGTGTCCGGATGGCAATCGTTCGCCTCGCTAGTTGGCCCCCGTCCAACGCGGCCAGCTTTAAATACATCCGGGTATGTACGGCCCGAGAGTAACTCGTCTCCGTAAACAGTTCCTGTTTTCCTTTCTTGCCAAGAATCCGGCGGAAAAAAACCCGCTCATAGTATTGCCCGCTACACCTAATGATGTTCAGGTGATCAGCCGGTTAGACCCAAGGATAGACAGGGAGAGGTATATATATATATATATATATATATATAGAAGGCTGTACATGATAATAATCTCCAGAGCCGAGGACGGGAGCGAAACGAGCACCGCTTCGTACAATACCCTATAACCACACGCGTTCACACGGACACGCGTCAATTCGCGCTCGAACGCACGACGGTCACTTGCGGATAGGAAACAATTGTGCATTGTTGTTGTTGTGCTTCGGGTTGTGGTTCAGCGGCGATGGTCGTGGATTGTGGCTCGGCTTATTGTGTCTAGTAGCGACTACCGTCTCTCTCAGCCATCAGCGTGTGTGTGTGTGTGTGTGTGTGTCCGTACGTTGTCTGGACGCCGAGCTCGTTATCCGGAGAACGAACGTCCAGCGCCACAGGTTCTTCGCTTCCTAGGACACGGACGCAACTGGACCACGTTTTTTATTCGGGATACGGCGTCGTCGTTGTTGTCCATCGAAGGCCCGCCGATGTGATTCACGCCCCCTGGATACTATATACCGATTATGACAAGTAGATCCGGATGGCTGAGATGAGGATTATCCATTGTGTGGTGCTGTTCTCGGTGCTCGCCATCTCTTGTGGCCTTCCCACCGCCGCCAACAGACGAATCCGACGTCTAATCGGCGATCCCGACGCCGTGAACGACTCGACTGGGAAGGCTGCCAGACGTCATCACGGCCAACACGTCGGAGATGACGACGGCGAGATCCAGGCGAGCAGACTGGATCAACTGGCCAACAGGTCGACGTCGAGAACCGTCGACGACGTCGACGACAGCGAGATGGGCGAGTTTCTTTGGCGAAAGATAGAACATAGGGTACTGCATCATCTGAGGCGTACTGAAGAGAAACTAATGGAACACGTTGAAGACAAGACATCCGGACTGAACCAGTCGATTACCATTAACTACCTCTACAAGGTCTACCATTACCTCATCGAAGAGGTCGAGATCGGAAAGCGGATCGGAGAGATGCGCGCCGGGGAGATAGAGAAGGTAAGGAAGATCGCCGTCGAGCAGGGAAAGAAGATTGTCGCTCTGGAGAACAGCGTCCTGTCTCTACGACGGCTTCTGGACAACGTCACCGAGTCGCTGCGCAGCATGGACGCCAGCCGGCAGCCAGAAGGCGTCCAGAAAGATGCCATGACGTCGACGGTATCACCGAGTACGACGGCGTTCCGGATCAGGCCTCAGTTGCCAGCGGGTGAGTGTGGAGGCTTCTGTTTTGGGGACTTTCGGGATTTATTTTCGTGAATATTTATAATTGATGTACGTTCTACATCCACATAAACTCGGAGTATCTTTTTTTTCTTCAGATAATCGATTAGTCGATTATCTCATCTGTAATCTGTTGAGTATCGGATCAGTTCCAAATTAATCGCCTCATCTAATTAAATCAACCCCCCAGAGATCTAAACCGCCCACTTAATTGACTGCGATGACCTTTGACTGACCTAAAATATCATCTGGAATTTGGACCATGCGCGCAACGTTTGTGAATTTGTTGTGTACTACATTTTCGGGCACTCTGCGTGGAAATATTGAATTATAACGGCCAGTGATTCATAAAAAAAATAGCCATATTTTGAACCACATCCTGGTTATCATTTGGCAATAATATGGTAAACAGTACCTCACTGTATCAAGAACGGCGTTTACTCAATTAAAGTAATATCATCTTTCCAGAACAATTTCCCGCTAATAATAGTAATAGTGATAATAATATCCTAATTCTGACTCGTAAGTCGGGCTAGACACTGACGATGTTGAACTTTGTGGTTTTTGTCCGGCGTTAGGCATTCCCATTTTAGCGCGGTTTGTGACTGACTAAACCGCGCTGTACAAATATTTGGCGCGAATCCACCGCGCCTGCGCGCTGCCTCTCCCGCTCGCTGATTGGTTAATTGTTTGTTTGTTGAGGTTGTAATGATGACTTTATTTAACCCTCTGTCTGTTAGATTGCCACGAGGTCTATCAACTAGGGGGCATGAAGTATGATGGAGATTATTTCATCAAGATTAACCCCTATCTCTCGGATCAGCCATTTGAAGTCTGCTGTAGAATGGTCAATAATGCAGGTATTTTACAACGATAGCTCTGTTGTTAGCTGTTCTCTTAATTAATGTAATTGCTAGAGTGATAAAATTTAATGATAATAATAATAATAATTTGTTATTATCACCATAATGATTATTATGTGTGTCGAACTAGTGGGTGGGGAGCACACGCACACCAAGTGAGAGAGGGAGATTCACACGCAAAACATACTGATGTCCGTTATCGGATATAAACCCAGCATATTAATGTCGAACATTGATCTAACATTGGCGTGCATGGTACTTCCATTGCCGCCGACAACCAAATGTTCATCGATAACGTACCATACATAATTCCGTCGTACCACAGAGCCAGCTTTAATGTACGGTTGGTGTACATACATATCTGTCTCGCACACACGCAAACCCTGACGCCGTACGCGGCGACCTACGATTGACCTGGCATCTCGTCGAAAGTGTCGATGTTCTTAGTTGACCCCACCTTTAATGGTGGGGCTCGTGTTGCACCAGGAATTCGCACGTCTCGTTTACAGGTGGCCCGTGTCACCATAATGCGTCTATCATAGAGAGACAATGTGTCTATGGATAGATCCATTTCGCCAGTTCGTTTTTATTCGAATGACATCTCTGGCAACCTTTGACATTCGGCCATTAGTCACCCAATCGGGGAGGCTTGTATTTTTATCTGTTAAATTAAAATAGAAAGGAGGAAGATGAGAGGGGGGGGGTTATCGACTTAAATCATGATGATACCGGAGACATGCGTGTTATATTTCGTGTACCAAAACTCTGCTCTAGTACAATAGGGCCGGATCTGAGTTGCGCACGGGGGGGGGGTCAGTTGATTTTCCTTTGGCATTTTCGGATATTTTCAACTTAGTCTGAAATATGTAATCTGTTAAAACTGTAAATAAGGCTAAATCCAGCCATTTTATATTTTCACTCCGAGGTTTTTGAACGCTAATAACTACAATACGTGGATATTTTAAATGCGCGTACGCGGAGATTCAAGCCGCTGGCGTCAACCGGGAGCCATAAAGGGGATCCATGTGAAATTCGGTCTACTGACGTCATCAACAAAGTTCGGTTGTGTGTGTAACGTCACCATTCTCTAAGCGCCAACACTGGACATGGATACATGTATAATTAATCAGCCACAAGACGTCCCGGCAAAAAATAACCTATTACGACTTTATGTTTGGCAATGGAGTTAATAATTCTATCAACAAAAGTCTATTTTAATACAGTTATGTGCTGAAAAGTATTGGTCACAAAAGAAATTGCTTCAAACCTCAAACTGCCGGTTGAAGATACAACTTTTCAGAGTTTGTTACTGAGGTGCCACAAAAACATATTTGATCAAATGTCGCTGTGCGGGTGTCTGCCCCAGCACGGTCATTGCCGCTACACTACGCCAAGGATCAAGTCTAGCCCCTGACAATTTTCTGGATAGGACCCCCCCCCCCTTCCTCTCCTCCTCCCATCTGGCATGTCCGGACTTGTAAGAGTTTACGTGTTCAAGGTTAATTCTTGACTTAATAAATATATATCCCGAAGATGATGTTGCCGTGTGGATTGATTTGCTCCGTGCTTCGATGGTCAGAGGAAACACTTGGACGGTTTGAACCGGCTTATCTCTTTCTCACACTCAATCCTGTCGGCGAGTCAGTGCCATTCTGGATATATCTTTGTTACGAAGTGCGAATGAAGATCAAAGCGAATTACCGACGAGTCGATGGCGTCACGGGAATGCCCTCGTTGGAGCAAGAAACATTCGATGATTACAATAGACCAGAGATGGGGAGACCTGATTCTTGGAATCGGTCCCGAAGGCCAACTAGATGTTCTTTGTTCATTCTCGTGTTGCTCTCTATAAGCTGGCTCCGGTTAACCGGATCCGAGCAACACACGTCGGCGTTTGGCCGCTTTTCGTCAAAATATAACGCTATGGGAGTATTTTTAACCGTTCCGTTGAAGTAAATCCCTTCAAACTAAAACCTTGCTGATAAACACCGACGCGTTCCGAATTTGACCCGGCACTGGGAGAAGAGAGGAATTCAGTTTGCGCATCTGCCGCACGTCGACATGTTTGTCGACGGGATCCCAACAAACATTTTATACCCGTGCACACGCACTGACATGTCCGCGCATACCCATTCATCAAGGCAAGCGTAACGATGATGGATTATATACAAGTGAAGGCTTAAATTATGCCAATATTTAGCGCCATCTATAATGTTTCACGGAAACAGTCTATTCATCCACCCATCTGTCGTCCGTCCGTCTGTCTGTGTTTCTGTCCGTCTGTCTGTTTATATATATTCCTCTCGAATTAGTTCAACGTCGGTGTTTAAAAAAATAAACTATCCAGATTTTTGCAATTCTTCTCTAATGTCACTGTACGTACAACAACCAAAAAAAAAGCGTTCAACTGAGAGGGAGGGGGGGTCGCTTTAGAACCCGTTAGCACCCCTTACTAAAACATGCTAAAATAGCAATATAAACGAGCAAAAAAAGAGACTTTAGACCACCCACTCACTCGTACGAGATCACATCAAAACTCCAACACATAAAGTCTTGCGGCCCTTGATCATGTCAAATTTGTATTTATTTATTTATTTATTTATATTCGGAACGCAGAGTGGCCTTTTATCGGTACTGATAAACCTCACTGTGATAATCTACATCCATCCCGTGGTTAATTTATCTTGTCTGTTTTCTAGATGACGCTAGCCGTCAGCATCTATCAACACTAGATTAAATGGGGCGGGGCTGTATCATCAGTAAACACAGATTGGCAGCTATCTATGTTAATTTGGCGTTATCTAGCTTACAATAGTGAGTGAGTGAGTGAGTGAGTGAGTGAGTGAGTGAGTGAGTGAGTGAGTGAGTGAGTGAGTGTAACCTCGACTTTGATCACTGATCAGACATATGATCGAGGGAGCTACTCCCCAAGAAAACATCGGTACCTTGATTCGATCCGAAACTTGGACTAGACGTTCACCTCGCAGCGCTCTAGTTACTGCGCTATCTAGCCCAGCCATAACTGTTTGATGTATATATTCAATCCGAAATGATTCCATGCTATGAGAGGTTTATTACGATTTGACTTTTGCATTTATTTTTAAAAAAAACGTTCCCAAAATATTATAAGAAGTTCTAGTGACGTAAGTAATGGTGTTCCTTCTTTAATGGGAGGAGGCACTTTAAAGCTCAATGAGAAGCGCTCACTTGGCAAGATGGTGTACCACACACACACACACACATACATATATACACACACACCATCAGACATATTGTTGTTGTTAATCGTTGGAACACGTGCTGTATAATTGGCCACCAGGGCGGCATTGTTGCTCGACCGACGTCCGTAACCGGATGTAACACATTGTACAGCTGAAGCCACAACTTACACGACCTTGACCTGCATCCAGAACACCTGTTGTAGCCGAATTAAATATTTCGGAATGTTTTCCCACAGTTCACGGGGTGTGTGGTTATAGAGCTTCCCCACTCGCAGGTGTGTGTGTGTGTGTGTATATATGTGTGTGTGTGTGTGTACGTACAGTATTTTACTACTTTATTCAGGTTGGACAGTGATACAACGGCGCCGGGATGGATCTGTGGATTTCTACCAAAACTGGGAAGAGTACAAGGGCGGATTTGGAGATCCGAGAGGAGAGTTCTGGATCGGGAACGACCACATTTATGAGCTGACCAATCAAGGTCAGTATAGCGTGATGGGTGGTGCCAGCTTGTGTTGACATGCCTGGAACTCGGGGACGTGACGGGTGTAATGGGTGCAGTCGGTGTAATGGGCGTATAGTGCGCATAATCGCCAGAGTGGGTGTTACGTTCCTAATTGGTGTAGTAGCTGTTATAGTTATTATTATGGATAAAATGAAAGGAGTGGGTGTAATGGGTGCGCCATTCCACGATGATAAACAATAGAATAAAAAGGGACGGTATCAAAAGCTAATTTATAACCAAAGAGATGTCAGACCGCCGGCGGATCTAGATAGCAATCATAAATGGCATTTGTTTTATTATGAGAGAGTGCATGACGTGGCGGATCCAGGAAGCGTGATGGACGACGTCGGGGAGGGAATCGTTCCGGATCAGATATAATCGTCAATATGGATGACAACAGCGACGACGATATTGGTTTCCCGGAAAGGGACTATTTCAACCGCGATAGCTCCGAGCACTCATTGTCCTATTATCTCGCGGGGTGGGGGGCGGGGTCATCGAATGAGGCTTACGTTACTGTATTATCATCGAATATCCAGTAATAATTTCTCTGGTTGTGCATTATTTATCACAACGATTGTATATCATATCGTTGTTCGATTGTCAGTTACACAATCAATCAGCCGTTCCGGTAATGGCCTTGGAGCGTGCCCTTGCGGTGTCTCATCGCGGCCATCGTGCCCTTCCGGTACGAGTTCTGGAGCTCAGCAGAAGTCCAATTCCTGGATATCGTAGTCTCCGTGTATTTCTGTTGGATTGGCACTGATAGAGTAGTTCACTTTCTGGTTGGACTCTATGAAAACAAATAAAACAAACAAACAAACAACAAAACACAACAAAACAACAAAGACAAGACGATAAAACTCTGTCACAGCTCAGGGATGTTTAGTGAATTGATAGAAAATGTGAACACATGGTTTGCGTGCACATAACTAGATTGTTATACAGCTGGAATTAACCACACACACACGCACACACACGCACACACACACACACCGATAACTAGTGGTCGGCCTAGTACATGTTTTTTTTATTATTATTAAACCATACTAAAATAGGATAATGACAGAGAGAGAGAGAGAGAGAGAGAGAGAGATCCCAAAAACGTTAGTATAAATAACTTTATGACATTTTATAATTAGATCCAGCCTAGACATGACCCTATTACATCACATAAAACAGCAGGTGTCCTAGTCTAGAGACACACCTCTACCACCACCACCACCACCACAACAACTTGTTTTATTTATCCCACCACCCGTCATAAACATTAATAAAAACACACTTAATTTTTTCAAAAACTCGGTAAGTCCCGTGAGCTCCAAATAACAAAAATGACGCCCAGCCAGTCCCCCCCCCCCCCATCCCTAAAGCTAATATTAAGCCAGAAATTATCCAAATCCAACAGGTACTAATTACCGATAAACGAGCGATTTACGATGTCATAACTAGCGCAAGTATTTTGTATGGGAGTCGATCCGAGGTTGGCTGCGGGACGTCCCTCGTCCAGTGGATTTGCTAAAGTAGGATACGAAGAATCTTGTCACTTACCCAGTTAATCGTTTCGTACTAAATACTATACAGCGCTATATTTACAAGAATCCAGGCTTTCTTCATTAAATATAGCGGAAGATCATCAAAATAATGCTTGCAATCGGTCGATGTTTATATTCTGAAAAGCGCCCAGACGCCATACCGAGGGCTCACGAAAACAGACGAACTTTGCCGAAGATGACGTCAGTTATGGGAAGGCCCTGCCCTGTCAGTGGTTTTTTCTTCTGTTTAAGCTTTCAGTGGTCCCTTCGGTATATTCTTCTTTTCTTCGACTCTTTGTTGTAAAACATTTTAGTTTCTTTTGGCGCCGCATCAGTGACATTTAATGGACGTTTGTGTCCATTTTGAAACCGTACTTTGCGCTCGTCGTCTTCCGAAAAGCAACAGAGCCCCTCGACAAAAAATAATTGGCGGGAAGGAGGAGGTGTGAAAGAGAGCAAAAACGCATTGATTTCGACCGTCTGGCGATGAATTTGATCTGTGAAGGATGGAATTGTACATATAATTCTATAAATTACACAGATTATCATAAATTCTATCTTTGTCCACTTAAAGAAGAAAAAAAAAACCATCTTACGTTACATTATTTTCAATCTACATACACTAGGGTTATAATCGATTCCAAGAATTGATTCCTGCCAGTTCCGGTACTGATTGGATGTTTTATCTGTCAGCCCGATTTATCTTTATGATAGGTTATATCTTCGACTGCATTGCCTGATGTTGTCTCGGGATCTAATCTTGGATCAAGTACGGATTATACATTCTCCATACAAATGCTGCAATGTTTACACTATTCCATTAGATCGTAGAGAAACTAAGTGATCCCGGTACATAACCTCGGATCGAGAACTGATTGAATTATTCCATTGTATATCGTACTATGATGTAAGATGGATATCAGCAGATTTCGTTGGTTTAGAACAAGCCATATCGCGGTCTCTCTCATAATTCACCCCCCCTCTCTCTGTGTGTTGAAAATTTATATCTGGCTAACATTATTTATTAATTAAATATACAAGTGTTGTTTGTTTCTTGATGAAGTATACAACTTACAAGTATTATTTGTTAATTGATGAAGTATACAAGGTTTGTTTGATAATTGATGAAGTATATAAGTATTGTTTGTTTGTTAATTGATGAAGTATACAAGTATTGTTTTGTTTGATTGTTAATTGATGAAGTATACAAGTATTGTTTGTTTGTTAATTGATGAAGTATACAAGTATTGTTTTGTTTGATTGTTAATTGATGAAGTATACAAGTATTGTTTGTTTGTTTGTTTGTTTGTTTGTTTGTTTGTTAATTGATGAAATATACAAGTATTGTTTGTTTGTATGTTAACTGATGAAGTGTACAAGCATTGTTTGTTTGTTTGATAATTGATGAAGTATACAAGGTTTGTTTGATAATTGATGAAGTATATAAGTATTGTTTGTTTGTTAATTGATGAAGTATACAAGTATTGTTTGTTTGATTGTTAATTGATGAAGTATACAAGTATTGTTTGTTTGTTAATTGATGAAGTATACAAGTATTGTTTTGTTTGATTGTTAATTGATGAAGTATACAAGTATTGTTTGTTTTGTTTGTTTGTTTGTTTGTTTGTTTGTTAATTGATGAAATATACAAGTATTGTTTGTTTGTATGTTAACTGATGAAGTGTACAAGTATTGTTTGTTTGTTAATTGATGGAGTATACAAGTATTGTCTGTTTGTATGTTAACTGATGAAGTATACAAGTATTGTTTGTTTGTTAATTGATGAAGTATACAAGTATTGTTTGTATGTTAACTGATGAAGTATACAAGTATTATTTGTTTGTATGTTAACTGATGAAGTATACAAGTATTGTTTGTTTGTATGTTAACTGATGAAGTATACAAGTATTGTTTGTTTGTATGTTAACTGATGAAGTATACAAGTATTGTTTGTTTGTATGTTAACTGATGAAGTATACAAGTATTGTTTGTTTGTATGTTAACTGATGAAGTATACAAGTATTGTTTGTTTGTATGTTAACTGATGAAGTATACAAGTATTGTTTGTTTGTATGTTAACTGATGAAGTATACAAGTATTGTTTGTTTGTATGTTAACTGATGAAGTATACAAGTATTGTTTGTTTGTATGTTAACTGATGAAGTATACAAGTATTGTTTGTTTGTATGTTAACTGATGAAGTATACAAGTATTGTTTGTTTGTATGTTAACTGATGAAGTATACAAGTATTGTTTGTTTGTATGTTAACTGATGAAGTATACAAGTATTGTTTGTTTGTATGTTAACTGATGAATGTTTGTTAATGGTTGTCATTATTACTCACTTGGCTTTAGAAATGTCCCACGATAGAGACGTTCTCTTGTAGTGCTATCCACGTCCTTAAACATGTCGGCCATAAAGAACGTGTTTTCGTCATCTTCATCCCATATGACGTCACCAAGTAGAACGTCTTGGACCTTCCCGACCGGAAGTGGTTGACCTGATGCGATACATTCGTCAATGGAATCCGTTCTCGACCTCTCTTTAGACCGATTGCGGATTGTCTTCTCCGATCCGTGTTCTAGAGAGTTTGTTGTATCTTTAGGTTGTTGTTGTTGTTGTTGTTGTTGTTGTTGTCGTCGTCGATGTCGTCTGTTGTCGTGGTAGCCATTTTCGGAGCTGGATCCGTCTCTTTTCTCGCTGATTTCGCTCGGTCCGAGATTACTGTCCCGGTCCCCTGGCGTAGTGGACCGTTGGTGGCGTTCTGGAACAGGGGCGAAGTGGTCCGTCTTCTCATCCGGCTCCTCTCTCCGCTCGTCCAAATCATACGAACAAGAGTCTTCTCTCATTATGCTCAGCATTCGTCGGCGTTCTTTATAGACTTCGAAGTATTTGACGGTTTTTGCCGGTTTTTCCTTCCGTTCGTTCAGCTGATGGCGAAGATGTGCGGCATCGTTATTGACGCGAAACTCTTTTGGATCCGGTAATGGCCACATCGATTTCAGGACGCGATTCTGAACATCCCAAACACCACAGCGGCATTGTTGATGTCCACAGCTCATCGGGAGACGAGTGCCTCGTCCGGCAAATGTTCGGTGGCGACACATCGGAACACCAATTCTGGATTTTTCCACCGTCCATACCCGCATTGCGTCCTCCTGATCAGCGTAAGCCGGTTTGTCTGCGTACATTTTAATCATAAGATCCCGTATCCCGTGAATCAAAGACTCCACGTCGACGTCAAACGTACCCGTTCTCTCTGATTATTACAGCGTTTCTCTAGATCCGAACCCAGTGGTCCTATTTCTGTGAATCTCTGCTAAACACCTGCAGACGACGCATAACGGCGTGTTCTCGATGGCATTCAAATCAACGGCGTCGTAAAATAAACACACGAGGGCGTCGCGCAAAGTGGCAGAGCGACGCCATAAAAAGGCCAACTTCCGCCGAACCGTCGCTTTTATTCACGGAATAAATTACCTCCTTTCACGACAAATATTCAGTAAACAACGAAGAGAGACGGTTTATTGTCCGGATGCCCCTTTTCGGCTTTCTTTTTATTTATTTATTTGACCGCCAATTGTTCGCCGGTCGCATTCAGCCCGATATTGGATCGCGAATTTCGCTCTTGACTCGGCGATAAAAGGCCGAGAATAGTTCCGAGACCGATATGCCAAAAGTAGTTTATTTATATTTACAGTCTGCGTGCGTCCGATTATGTGCGAACTTTCTCCGACAATGGAGTTCTCACGTTTTTGCCGTCTGCGTCGTTTGCTGCCTGGATACTGGTCTCTCTCGTCGGTGGCCTCTTTAAGCGACGCCAGCCAGCCCCCCCCCCCGCCCGCCCGCGGGGCACGGATGATCCAGTTCGTGTGTTTGATCTCCATGCAGCTCTCTCTGGTTCGTAATTTGTTTATTGTAATCGGTTTATTTATTGACTGGTGGCTCGAGGCTCTATTTGGGTTGGTGGTTTGTTTATTCTCGTATCATTAGTGCAGTTAGTACTGCACCGCGTCGTGAACCGCCAGGTGGCGAGATCGAATCCTAACGTTATCCGTGTTCGTCAGAGATGTTTAAATTGGTCGGCTCATGACCAGCTCCCATGCTGAACAGAGCACTCACTCACTCACTCACTCACTCACTCACACATAATGTTAAATACTCAGCTATTCTATGGGAGTCAATAAACCATGGTATCCGATACGTGGCGACGTTATAGTTTCATCACCGCATTTCGTTGCGACGTCAGAATATTGGGTTTATTCTGGATATTGGCCGACCTGAGATCTTGTCGTACTGTTCTTCCTGATAGCCCACACGGATGGGTGGGGGGGGGGGTGAGGCGAGAGGGGGTGCAGGAAATAGAAAGAGGTAGAAGCCTCTAACTTCTACACAAATGGATTTCATTTGGTCGGCGGTACTCGGTGGGTGTAACGATAAATAATACCTGAATGGCATTTCGGTTCGTTAATCCTGAAAGCGAAGATCCGGAGAAAGACATAATTAGTCCGACGGCTTGTTTTTATTTAGACAATCACAGAAGGAGGGCCTCGGCAAACGAACCGGAAACGTCTTCTTCGGTAATAAAAGTGCCACGTCGACTCGACGTGCGGTACTTGTGGTGGTTCGAACTGAATTACCGGTTAGCCGACCAGCTCTGTCTAGGTTCATGATGAACTAACGCCAGTTCAGAGTCGATTTAATCGGGATTGAGTGGGATATCGTAGTAGCATTCTGGCTGCGTTTGATTTGGTCATCGTGCTGCCACAGTGATAACTGAACGACTTGACTATGACGCGTCCTATCAGGGGGGGGGTTGCCTTTTCTGTCTACGAACGCCATTAATTAAAGTATTGCTTATTGCTTGTTTGGTGAAGGTTTTCGGAAAGATTCGCCACGTCATCTCGCGATCTAACAATATGTTCTTAATTAGCCGATTCGAGGTTATCATAGTAAACCAAACCAAGGTTAGAAGCATTAATTTGTTCCGTGCGTGGCATCAGTTAAAGACCAAAAATCCGGTTAATTCCATCATAATTGCTATAAATATAGTGGGTTTTCCCCCCGACTGCGAAACTGCGTCGAATGAAACAATGTGTAGGGCGTTTTATTGAAGTTGAACCGGAATCCAGATTGGAATGTAGCTTGTTCAGTATAAAAACGTGATATTCAATAAATCATTGAGAATTCTGTAATAAAACAGCGAAATAAGTTGCGTAGAGGCAGCTAGAAACAAGGCTGCTTTTGTTATGGTATGGTGAGATAATGAGCGGAATTTGGATGCACAGATTTAACCAATCATGGCTCTTTGTATGTTTATTTTATTTTTGTTGTTGTTGTTGTTGTTGTTGTTTATAATATGACTAGATCCGAAAACAAGCAAAATTTTCCGTTTCTGGCAAATGTGTAATGTAAGCGTTTTATGAATTTTGAGTTTTAAGTAACTTTACGATCAGGTGTAGTAATGCGTGAATGTCATGAATATATATGATCATGCTAGATTATATCGTCGTCTTCATCATCATCATCATCATCACCACCACCATCATCATCATTGTTAAAAATACGCATAAACGTATTACAAATGATTGCATATTAATGGTTGCCTAAACGACAGATGACTACATGCTGCGCATCGAGATGGTCGACTTCGATGGGCGTCATCATTTCGCCGAATACGACCACTTCCGGATCCTGGACGAGGCGCACGACTACCGGATACACGTTCACGGCTACCACGGCGACGCCGGCGACTCGCTGACGCCGGCCTGGAGCAATCACGACGGGCAGGCGTTCTCGACGTACGACCGAGACAACGACGGCCGCTTCTACGACAACTGCGCCGAGAGGTTCCACGGGGCGTGGTGGTTCCGGTCGTGCTTCGAGTCGCATCTGAACGGCTTCTACTACAAACACGGCGAGCACAACGACTACTTCAAACAGAACGGCATCCAGTGGAACACCGTCGGCCATCATTACTCGCTGAAGTCGGTCGTCATGATGATCAAGCCGAACAAACAGTTGGTCCACACGAAGGAAGACGAAAACATCCAGCTCTCCAACGACATTCAGTAGCCGACAGAGGGCGTTGGCGATCCGGCCACGCACGAGGCAAGATCCGTCGAGGGTGTTGGAGGGGAGGGGGGGATTCATCGGAGTTTGATCGCGGTAAATTGATCCGACCGACTTCTCCGTATGAACTTGGCGCGATCCGGAATATGTTTGTTTAGCTGCGCGTCTGGTTGTGGCTGCGCTTGGCTGTCGGGATCTGAGCGACGGAGGCGTATTGGCGAGCGTGCATTCGAAGTTACGCGAGACTGCAGAAATGAAATGAGCCAGTTTCGTTGGTTATATGGGATTTCATTAATGGCGTGGGATCGTTGAGATTCTAGAAAGGTTCCATATTGAGAAAAATAGAAGGTAGAATACCTATACGATGACATAATAAATAAATTGTAATGTTAATGTACAGCTTGTTTACTTAACACAAAATACAGTCAGATTATACAGTATAATGTTTTGTTCGATAATAATATAATTTGTTTACTGAAGACTCTGTGTATGTGTGTGTGTGTGTGTGTGTGTGTGTGTGTGCGTGTGTGTTTATATATATATATATATATATATATATATGCAATAACTCATGTATGGCCAACTAGTCGTTGTTTTGTTCATAGTGAAATTAAAATAATGTCAAAACAGTTGTAGATACACAGGCAAAATATTGTTTGCATGTACGTGTGTGTGTGTGTGTGTGTGTGCGTGGTGCGTGCATGTGAATTCATACCTCATATGTTATCTGTAGTTTATGCTATAGGATGAGCACTGTAGATAACTTAATGTACAGTCACATTGACCACACAATGGAAATTGAAAAATAAAGGATGTTATAACTCTCTCTCTCTCTCTCTCTCTCTCTCTCTCTCTCTCTCTCTCTCTCTCTCATACACATACATACACACACTGTGTATGTGAGTGTTTACACGCACTGTGTATTATTACAGTAATGGATGTTAACATAACAAACACTAATTAGGTCGTAAACATGTTAAAACTCTCATAATAACAATAAGATAACGTCTTCTGATGGCGACGATAATATTAATATAAACAATTGTACCATCAATTATTATGAAAATGAACAGCTTTAAGGTAGACTTGAAAAATATTGTAATAAACCAACGGTGCACACACCCAGTTAACTTCATGTACGATGGTTACTGTGTTAAAGAAGATGGTGACAACTGACAATGATCCTGTGTAGATGCCACACTGTCACATCATCCAAATATCTCTGCTTCCCATCAGATGTAAATACTAATTAGAAGTCGTATTTTGCCATTTCATGCGGTTATTGTGTGATCACGAAAAGGCGATATAATTGATATATCGTAGAATAAACCAAAAATACTTGATCAATATAAACTGATTGACCACCTGCATCGGCGAGTTAATGGTATACTCCATTTTCGAAATGGGCAAGAGATATAGACAAAATCATTAACTAATGTTATACCTTCTTCACGTACCTTCACATCGCAAGTGGCGTACCTACCTTCTTCACAAATATAATTACAAAATAATCGATGCGTTAGCGATGTATCATTGATTAAAATCAAATTCTGCTTCATTACCGAGTTATTTGGGTACAATAGGGTTATTTATTTTATCACGAAATTACCACGAATATTGGGATTGTTTGGTGGCGCCCCCTTCAGTAAAGAGCGTTTTCCTTTTGGGCTTTATAGATGGTAGCAAGCTGTGATTGTCGTACACGTTTGCTCAATTCAGTTTTGATCCGGGAGACTAAATAGAAGATCTATTAATTAAAACCAGATGCAAGTCGATCACAGATGGCGAAACATGCTTACGAGTTCTATTAACGCGATACGCCGATCCCGTTTCCTGTGAGATCCGAGCGGTCGAAAGGCAAATCTTAATGGTGGGTTAAATAGCTCGGCTTTCAAATTGTCAATTCAAACAGGCCTATTTACGGCCCATGATATTCGGCTCAAAAGAGCATGGTTTCATGGTCATGATAATGATTGGTGTTTTACGGCCAAAAAGAGCATGATTTAAACACACGTAAATACTATATAGAATAGTTTAAAATAATCTAAAATATTTCGTTATTAATTAAAGTGAAATAATTTTATTAAAAACTACTTTCGTTGATTTTATTAATTTAGTAATCGCATAAGAAATGTCATTGTTTGCATTCATGCTATGGCAGTTAGTTGACTATTTAATTCGAATAAATGCGAAAATAAAGTTGGCGGAGAAAAATTTGGCATTTTTGTACGACAAAGTATAATAAATACCCTGTGTTCCATTTTAGTCAGTGATAACTAACACGTACTCGCCGTACAGTGGCCATTGTAGAGGGATATCGTATTTTCCATCGCTCTGTAATAACTGTTCTCTTCACACACACACACACCATATAGACTTATATAATTATAAACATGACACACGAGTTGACATATAACTGACAGAAGTGATAAATATCGAGACATCAGTGACATGGTGCCGTCTGAGTGTTTTATTTATTTTTTAAATTAACAAAAAGTCCCTAAAACGGAACGGTCGCGCGGTTAGCACAGTTTATAAATGATTTTACCGCTTATTATTGAACGCAAAATGCGTTATTTGAATCTTATTTTGTTCTATCCAAGTTGTTGTGCATGTATTTACAAAACACACCTAAATAAACATCATCTGGGGCGCGACCTCAGTGGAGACCGTGTGTCTCATCCATATGCGTACAAATTTGTGATAATTACTCAACAACACATTTGCTTACTAAGGTTCGGACGGCAAAACACGTTGATGCGGCTAATGCATTATCAAAATATCACTGGCCAATTATGAGCTACAGAATATGAGCTGTACCAGATGGTAGTAACTGAGTCTTCTAACACGTCACTGATCCGTGAGAATTCAGTGTACAGCCAGAGCTGAAAAGATAGAATACAGGGATATCATAACGGTTTCATCATTGTGCTGTTGTTATTTGGAAGTGATTTGTAATGTTTTTTACCCCAATTGTTGTCTGATAATGAACGCCATTTCATGTGATTACCATTCTCCTTTGCGACAGGAACTCTGTTACATCATGATCTATAAATAAATACATTACAAGAAATGAAGAAGCAGCATTTTTCGGCAAGGTATTCTGGGTACGAGGATGAGGTAGGTCATGAAATGTGAATTATATCTGATGGATTACGAAGGTAGATTCTGTTCAGTGAGTAACACTGGGTGTTCTAATAAAGTAAAATAGAATATAGTCTTCTTCTAATAATAATAATAATAATAATAATGTATATTTAATAAAGCGCCCATACTAGCAGGAGCCATTCAAAGGCGCTGTACAAATAATATGTAATATAATAATACCCCAAATAATATGTCTGTTAAAAACCCTGTAAGTGATTTAAAAGATAAGTATTATTTATCCGTGAAAGCGACCTTGAACAGGTATGTTTTCAGAACAGTTTTTCAGCTAATTCTTATTATCTGCCGACAACCTATTCCACAAAGTGGAGGCTGCAATATACGTTCTATGCCATATTACGAGGCCCTTCTAAAACCTTTCCTATAATCCCTCACTACAAGACATGATCAACTCTCACTATGACGAGGAACAACTAATATATAGAGGCTAGTGTATTGTCAAAGTGAATGTGTCGAGTTGTATTTGACATTTCTACGTATAAGGAAAATGTACGAATTATCATAGCTACCCCATAACCCCCCCCCTCACACACACACACACACACACACACACACTATCTTGTAATGTTTTCATGGCTTCCGTACGTGGTTAAATTTAACACATTAAACTCTACATAATCACCTCAAATAGATCGATTTCCTTGTTTATACTTCTATTGTTTACTACTTGGATACCACTACCGTACACATTCTAGATTCCATAGATCCTTATTTTATCCAATATTTCGAATTAAATCACAAGATGGGAAATTCGTTGAAATGAAGCTAAAAATATCAGCATCACAACTTCCATGTATCGAGATTACGTGTGTTTATTGATTTTGTCTTATATTGTTCACTATTACACTAACAAATAACAGCTTATTTTTACTATTTGTTTAGCTTACCGTCAATTAAACACCGGGTATTAAACACTGATCTTTGCGAGCATTTCCCGGGAAACACGCGAAAGTTCAAACACTTGTTTCAAATTTGGTCCCTACATTATTATAGTCTGGCTGACTACCAATCACGGGGGGGGGGGGAGGTAATGGAAAATGGGAACTGAAATACCAGGAGTCAGCTCGCCGACAGAATATTTTTTCATCCGTGGAGTGTCGTAACAATTCACTCCACTCAGACGGTTCCGCCATTTTACTGGTCGATCAGCAAACCAGAATGTTTATTTTTTCGTGAAATTACTTTCTAAACCGTTTCGGAAAGGTTACACGTCGTTTCAAACCCGTAACCTTTGGCATCAAGTAGCAGGCACTTTATATCCAGACCATCTTCCGAAGTGTAATATGAATACGGCCCTTAGACATTCATTCACATGGCAAGCTTTAATTCAGCACGGCATTCCATCCCCCTAAACCATGCTTAAGGTATGGCGTTATTAATCGGTTCAATTTGTATGAATCATAAATAGATATTGATCTTTATTCATATAATATATTCATAGTATAATACCCGTATTAAGGTCGTCGTTGCGACAGGTGAATTCTAATATATTTAATATCCTATGAAGTTAATTACTTACCGTCTGTCATTTTACAAAAGCGAATACGAATCAACAGAAATATGACTTAATTTCATATTTTATTCATAGATGTATAGAGGAAAAATTATTAAAACTATTTATTGGGGAACCCCCCCCCCCAATCTGATGTTGGTTTGCTTGATGAGATCACATCCTATGGGTTAACTTCTATAGTAACCGCTCTCGTGCTATTTATAATCGTGTGTTTCTACAACTCTGACAAGTGACGTGCTGCATGCGTAAAGTTCGGCGGAACTGTTGATACTGTAATGTGAAACTGGATAAGAAGCACAAAGATGAGTTTATACCGAATCCTTTATTCGTGAATAACCGTTTTGACTTGATCATGTCAGTGCGGTACCAGCTGCAAGTCTTCTCTGTCTTATGCTTGGTGAGTGATTGGCTTCATTATGAGTTCATCTCATCATCTTCCCAAGTAACCGACTGAGAGTTCCTTTGTTTCTTTATCGGCATTTTCAAAGATTCTACAAAAAAAATTCGTTGATTATCACAGTTCAAGCATGTAAAATATTTATATGTAAAATCCGTGTGCAAAGGTTTTTTTTTGTTTACGTAAAGGCCAACACGTAATTAACAAATTTGTTTGGTTTGTTCAAATTTGTTCATCTCAACCATCAATTATAACCAGGAGAGACATGTTTTATCCACCCAAAGATAGGTGATATGTTACGTGTACAAAAAGCTGCGATTTCCATATTCATAGAAATATAGGCTACACTATGCCTGGGTTGAGGTAAGCGTAATATATTACATTTAATTAAACGGACCCTTTATTGTTTTATAATTTTATATAATTGATATATATATATATATATATATATATATATATATATATATATATATATATATATAATACAGGAGTTTAATTAATAGAATTGTTTTCCATATATAATAATCTTTTGGTAAAAACTAAATAAATACAAACAGGCATGGGGCGATTACAGGACCAAGTTAATCGATTACGGTTACTTCAGAATAAAAATGAGTATGATTACAATAATAATGAATGTAATCGATTACGATTGTGATTACATTTCAAGTAATCATGATTACACTCATGAATACCATACAAACGTGAATGTGATACTTTTTAACTCATCTACATACATAATACAGATTTAACTACTAAATAAGATAATAAAAATAACCCTGAAGGCAACGACCGAGCTGACCAACTAGTGGCAAGAAGTCATCGAATATGCTGAACACATCCAACCATCTCATTGACAGTTTCATCTCGAATCAACTCGAATCGATCTACACAGACCACACAGCATCACCCAAAGATGGGTACCAGACCACCACGATAGTTGGACATAACTTGCTTAACAATAGACTGGCCGACATCCAACTCAGACCACTACGTTTCTGGTCATATACGCGAAACTTCACCTGTCCGTCATCCCTAGCACTCTACGGTCACTGCCAAGTAGCGTACAATCCGGTACATTATCTGTCCAACTGCCCAAGCACACCGGATGTCCCGAAGAAGACTAAAAAATGTCATCTCCTCCCCGAAGACTACAAACTCCCAGATCACCTAGCAGCGTTAATTTTAATAAAATTAGCATTCCTACAAGACTACATCACCCCCACTTCTCCACGAAGATCCCCTACAAACACCATCATTCATCAACAATAAAGTCACAACAGAGGTCAGCACCAGGTGGCTGTGTCCAATAGGCGACAGCCAGTGGTCTCTAGTCTCTACCCCAAATTTCAACAAGTGTCTAAATAAAAACAACAGAGTCACAAATGGTTTCCACCGTGTTAATTATCTATTACAGAGTAATAAATGTCCGTTCATGTCTGATTCAATACACAAAACACTTAATAGAATCCAGATACATTTTCACCATTACCAACCATTCTGAACTATGCCAGAACTTTATTTGAGTAAACCAGCTAGTCAAATACCTCCTCTTCACGATGCCCCTAGCATTTGTTTGCTCTCTATTCATCACTTGATCCAGAAAACAACTCTTTATAAAATCAAAATAAACATTCTCACAGTAGATCATAATAATATTATAATCTTTTATTACGTCATTCCCAGAACATTCACGCCCTAGTTATACGACAAAATATTCGCTCAGTATCATTTATCCCACTAGCTGATTCAGGGCCGTCTTAACGCATGGACCCAATGGACACTTACCCGAAGGCCCAACAAGCATAGGGGCCCCACAAGCATAGGGGCCCATGCTAATTTGTGTATGTTGGGCACATTTAAGTAACCCTACACCCTGGCGTGTTAAATACTAAACAGCATGGGCATGCTGGGCAGTTGCCCGGGGATCCCATGAGTATAGGGTCCCGATGCTAATTTATGTATGTTGTAACTTGCTGTGAGTTGTTGTTTAGGTAGGAGTCCCAGGGCTCTGCTTTACACGGGGTCTATAGTGTTATTAAGACATCCCTGAGCTGACTTAGATAATAATGATTGATATACATATTAGGGCGTAGGTGGAGGAACCTCTACCTAAGGGCATTACTGCTGGTATCCTGCTTCAAATAGTGTCCGGATTATGTATGCCAGAATCCGGTGTTTTATCTTACACTTCACTTCATTATTGTTGTAGGTCTCTCGGCCTATTTATCTTACCACGTGTACAAAAGTTGCAGCAAAACAGCAACATTTCTTTTATTATGATTAGCCGTGTACTTCTAACCCAGTTTGACGTTATGATTCTGACAATTGTTCCGGTTAATAAGCGACTACATTATGATTATCATAATTAACAGGTTATTAATTATTTTTATTTATATGCTTTCAGCCAATTTGTTGTGAAACAAGCGTTAACTAATTTGGAATTGATAAAACTGGCTTCTTCGTCTGAAGACCTGATGTGGGACAGACGATGAAATGGTTCCGTGAAATAAATATTAAGTAAGTTGTGGGACCCACTTTTTACCGGCGATATATAAGTTTGCGTTGTAACACCTTTCAGTAACATGTTCGGCTTGGACGAAGTGAAACCTTCAGTCAGATCTTTGGGTGGAATTTATATTTGATGCCAGGTAAAGAATGACAGTGGTGTATTATATGTTACGTGCTAATTTATAATTTGTCTCCATTTTTCCCTTGATGACAGTGTTTAGAATAGGAACTGTTTAGCTTACAGAAAGGCCAAATAATCCTCCTCTCCAGGTTGTAATTACGTTTTCTGGTTACTACGCCTCACTGCAATATCGTGCCAGATGATTTCACCCCATTTTCTAACTTCGTCCCACTAGGTTTAGAACGTCATCCGCGTCACCAAATCTCTGCCTAAATGTTGCTGATTTTGCAAAGCCAAATTTGCAGTTTTAGTTTGCTGCAAGTTACAAAAACACATCCAGTGTATATTTCATTATGGGAATTAGGAAAACGCAGAAATGTTTTGAATCTTCATCAAATGGTATGTTATCATGCCATAACATTGCCTAAAGTTAAACCCATAATCATAATGATAATAAAAATTTGTAAAAACTGAGAAAGTGGATCATACATTCTCTTGATTATATATTTGGCTATTTCTTTTGGGTACAAATCCTTAGATTGATATAATTTTAATCACAGATAGGCAATTTTTTGTCTTTTGATTTTTGTTTAGAAAGACTAATAGTAATAGTAATGAAATTCTATAGATCAGCTTCATAATTTTGATATAATCACCATACCTTCACCATACCCTCAGGACATTATGCCTACATATTATGTTATGGATGATTTGTCTTTTATATATCATCCAGAAATGTCAACAAGAATCTGAAATAATGATTATGATTATTATTAAATATTGTTCAGGTATTATTTGTCATTAAACACAATATTGTCAATTGTTTTGAAACTAAATGTTAGTTAGTAAACAGTTATTGGTTTTATATATATATATATATATATATATATATATATGTATATATATGTGGGGGGAGCTGTGTGGATTGATTAATTTTAAACATGTCTACTTCAACTAGAATTTAGTAAATTAATTGTTTATGATTTTTCTCTCTGTGATAGTTTAATGTAACCATATGAAAGAGATTAAAATTTATCATATAAATGGGAGAGATCCTGTGGTGGCACACTAAACATAGTAGACTTTCATCAAATTAGATTAATCCCCAGGGTTGCCTGTGTCTGTGGGATAATTTTACTATCAAGAAAAGATTAACCTGATAATCTTATTTTCTTGATATAGAGATATGTCCTAGATAGGTCAAGTGTAGAGGCTAAACAAACCAATGATTCACTCATCACATCTATAAATAGTTCATGAAACTGATGTGGTTGCAATTTCACAACTTTTAATATTTGCATAGCTTAATTACCATGGCAATTCAACTTCTTTGAACATAAAATATGACATAATAATGACAGTTTAATTTTTGTTTGTGATCCATAATAATAATCTCCTGGACACTCTTCAAGATACTGATAATTAATGAATTCTGGATAATATTTGTTAATGACATTTTTGGTTTATAATATTTATGACTCATTACAGCTTCTGCCACATATCTCATTTCAGATTATCCGATAAAGATGAATTATTCTCGTTTTATCAATGCTGTTAGTGCAGCCAGAAAGCCATCACCAATCCGAGTTCTTAGTGAGTTGTTTAGTGATAACCAATGGCACAGCAGATTATAAAACTATCTACATGCAGTCTTTAAAGTACATGTAATTATAATAGATTTTTGTCCTAAAGTTGTTTTTATCAGTGGGTGTTTTGTTTTGTTGTGCAGCTGCCATTTTGGCAAAGAGTCCTCCATCTATGATTTCATTGGCATCAGGAGCACCAAATCCAAAGCTCTTTCCTTTTGCGGAAGCTACAATTAAATTACGGTAAGCTACGGACAATGAAGTAAATATTGAAAATTTTATATCTTGAACAAGGCTATGCAGTCATATCATTTATTTCTTCTAGTGTGTATGCACGTCCAGTTTTGCCTTTGAACTAGTGAATATAAATCTTAGAATTTTAGAAATTACCTTGTCCAATTTTATCAAAAGACTTACATTTCTTAGAACACCTTTTCAACATTGCCATAACATCAACAAATCTTCCCATTTATAGACATAATAACAAAATATAAGGCTGCTAATATCTGTTTCTAATATATTAGAAACAAAATATATTAACAGAATTAAAGCACGTCCTTCAAATTCTGGTCAGTCCTTAAATTTTATAATATTAAAATCCAATCTGGAAATGACTTAGAAAATGCCAAAAATCTATTTTGACCTGGAAAAAAGGTTGCAAAAAAGTGGTTGTATGTGTAAAATCTATTGCAACAATTTGTTTTGACTCCATTGGCTGCTTTATGAAGCAACACATCAGGTAATTAATTATTAATAGAACTCTGGTCAATCAAAGGAAGGAGAACAACAATTTGGTAGCATCAGTAACCTATACATTTAATATATTTTATGAATTTAAAATACCAAGATGATATTTAAATGCTATAAGATATCTTACCATAATATATAGTTCCTTTGTTTTGGAAATTTATGAGCCATTTGATAAAATTTGCATTCTGTAAAACATCTTTTAAAAGTTAAAGATACAAGTTTTTAATTTGGAACTCCAAAAATGTTAATTCCCCAAGTAACAAAAGTTTGAGATATGACTTGATCATCCCAAGTCATTCAGTCTGACTTTCCATTACAGAGGGTGTCGTATATATTTGTTTTTGCTCACATTTATAGTGAGGGAAGCAGAATCTGAGATTTGTTTATGTGCCCAATTCTAAACTTGGTATGTGCACCATTTGCAAAGGATTACATTTGTGAACAAAAGATTTAATGATGAATATGTATTGTACACTACTGATATCATCTGGATTATGGTACAGGCAAAGTATCTACTGGATTAGTTCTTAGACATGTCTGAAGTAGAAACAATTCTTTACATTAGTTTAATATGTCTGATTATGATTGTAGAGATGGAAGCAAACTTATACTGGATGAAGAAAGAATGAATGTGGCTTTGCAGTATGGAGCAACCCAAGGGTAATTGTTAAATGTTTTGAATTGAATTAAAAATATCGAATGGATATGAAACTGTCTCTAGTTATTATCTTTCACATATCACAAATTATAAGCTATTTAAAAAAATATATTACTGAATCAAATATCTTTGTGGATAGCTTTAATTTTTTATATATATATTATAAACCCACATGTAAATATAACCATTATGTTAGACACATTGTATTAATTGGAAGACAATATAATTTTTCCATACTTCACATGTTGATGTTATTTAAATATGTCTTTTGCTTTAATATTATGATTTCAGATAATTTAAGTGCATGCAGTATGCTTTTCACACCACCGAGACAATAAATTTATATTGATAAATTTCAGTCAGGCAGATCTTGTTAACTGGCTGAAAGATTTACAGAATATTTTACACAAGCCGCCATCAGCAGGGATGAAACCTGAAGCAGGTGGCCTTGATCTTATTGTGACAACAGGATCTCAGGATGGTCTTAGCAAGGTAATCTTGATATACTAATTTGTTAATTAAAAGGGGGCACATTGTTTGAGATGTTTTAAATCACTTAAAACTGTGTTGACTGAATAGACTATCTTGTTAAATTTAAGCCAGAAATTACAAATGAAGTAATTTAAAGTCCTCTATTTATGTAAAAATATAATGCTATGAATTCATGGTCTGTGCTTTTTGCTCAAAATTGTTTGATATAAAATTCAAATCTAAACCTGCTTATAGATAACTCAGTGGGAGTTAAACGAGTAAAAAAGATAAATAAAAGGATTTATCCTGTCACATGAAAAATATAGTTTAAAACAATCCAAGTTCACTTTCTTTGCAAGAGGTTAGTAAGCTCTGGTAGAGTAATTTGCTGTTAAACTCAACATCAGAGTTCAAATCCCAGTGTTGGCTATGTTTTTGGAATGTTTCCCTGGATTTTACCCCTCAGCTAAACATTAACTCATTCGCAGCAATCATGTGAAATGAAAGGTTTTTATGGTATCTTAAATACATGTTTTAGTACATTATTTAAGAGTCTTTTTACTGCTTGCTGCATGCGAGCCATTATTACTTGTAACAACTAATAGTTTAACATGTAGTACAATTATACCCATTGTTAAGATTAGGTAATGAAAGTGACTTTTGATCACTTGTCATGTTATTATTATATTAAGAGTAAGTTATGTTTTTCATGCTGTGTCATGAAGAACAACATGGAACAAACATAAAATAATCATCTGCAGAAACTGTAGCAAAAGAATTAGTATGTTAGACATTTAGTGAGTGTTACACACATATGACTCATCTTACTTTGCTACAGTACTCTCTTAATTGATAACCTATTCTCACTAGTGGTTAGTTGTTGATGGGTGGTGTGGAAGGAGACTATGGGGTATGAATGATATTTAAAATATCTTACAAGAAGTCATCTCCGATTATGACAGTAGTACTAAGAAAAGTCCATCTTGTACATTTTAATATTACTGTACCATCTTAAAATAGCTAATACAGAAATCCAACTTATATTACAATTAATTCAAAGTATGAAGGCTATTAATAGTATTATAAATAAGAAAAAATCCCTGGAAAAATGTATATGACATTATTTCTCATCCCAGATCTAGCCTTTCTCTCTAAGCCTGGTGAGCATGACTTGCGTTGACGCAGCTTCATCTTCCCCTTGAAACACTGCCATATAGAAATTTGTCAAGTAATTTGGTGCTTAATTTCTCCTTTTTTTTCTTAGTCAGTTTTATGTATCCCAATTTAGCTTCATTACATTATACAGTATGTTATGAAATAATCATATTATATTTGCTATATCTGTTTTTTTGTAAGTTTATGTTCCACACTTTTTAACAGGCTTTAAATATGGAAAGAGCACTTTATAAGGTATAATAATAATAATCATAATAATAATATTGACATTTAATATATCTTAACTCATGTGTTTGGGGTGTCTCTGTGGTCTAACAGTAGCATGTTGGATCATAGTTCACTACCACCACTGTTCGAATCTTGGCATGGGCATATCTGAAGGTTGTTTCATCTTTGACTTCGCTTCATTACCTTTGGAGATCACCCGACCCATTTAGCCTACCATGTGCACAAAAGTGGCCATAAAACATCAATCATCATCATTATCATCATCATAACTCATGTGTTTAAGTGTTGTGTGTATAAGTTTAAGTATCTAATTTTCTGGTACTTTATTTTCAGAGTTTTGAATCATTGATACATGCAGGAGATAATGTTGTGGTAGAATGTCCAACATACGCAGGAACACTTAGTGCAGTAAGTATGAAATGTTACTGTTCAACAATGCATTTTTTTGTTAAAAAGAGTGTTACCTATTATTAAGTGTATTAAAATCTCTATTTATAGATTTATCATTAGTCATTTTTGTTTGGATACAGTAGGCCCCTGTTATAGTGCAGTCATAGGGAGTCCATGTATTCACCTTGTTTTGCACCATCCTTTGAAGATTACTTGTAACTATTTATTTCATAAATGTTCCCAGTAATTGTTTAATCATTTGTTGACTTAAACATAAATATTACTTCAATGTTTGTGTGGAAAATAAAATGTTTTTGCAAAATAGCACAAAAAGTAACAGCCATGTTGGATTGGTAATATTCATTCAATAGAAATAGTGTACGTTTTTCAGATGAAGGTAGCAACTGATAAAATATTATCAGAACAGAGGTCTTTTATACACATAATATGATTCCTAATTGCAATAAATAAAACATATGCAATAGCTGTGAATTAACCAACAGAATCAAACTGATTTAGTGGGTGGAGTCACACAGTAAATGAGGGTTGTAGTTGCACTGTTTGTTTGGCTGATTGAGCCAAGGTGGTGTGTAATTAAGTTTGTGATCAATAAATCTACTAGTGGGTAATTTGTGGCCATTGGCTATTTTTTTACATGTGAATTACAAACTGTGAAAACGCATTCAAATTATGTTGAAACCTTTATCAGTGGAGGATTTCATGCCATTTAGTGTAAAAATGCTCTGTTGTGGATTCCACAAATTGGGGTCCAAGGTCTGGCCATGTTATATCAAATTTCATGTTATAGCAGACTTTGGTATAACAGGGTGCTACTGTACTTTTATTAGTATAATATTTTTAACATAGCTACATATAGCACAGCATTTGTTCAACATTATCAACATAAGCTTTAGCATTTTAAACAGACCTTTACATGCAGGCATTTATCCATGATGTGGATATCGCTAATAACGTATAATGGTTCTAGTTAAGACCAATAGGTTGTAATCTACTTGCTGTGGCCACTGACCATAATGGTATGATACCCGATTCACTTGAAGAGATCATGTCACGGTGGAAGCCAGAAGATGCTAAACATTCTGAGTGTCGTATTCCCAAACTGGTATATACCATACCTAATGGTGTCAACCCAACTGGTGCCTCTCTGACGCTAGACAGGAAACAAGCTATATACAAGGTAATAAACCTTTTTGTATAGTAGAAAGATAGATACTAGAACAGACTGACCATGTGTGTATTTGTGTGTGTGTGTGTGTGTGTGTGTGTGTGTGTGTGATCCTAATTATTATACCAGTATAAATAAACTTCTTGTTGTTAGTTATTAATTCATCCAAAGAGGAATATTTTAATTACCAAATATACTCGCGTATAAGTCGTTACTTTTTACACTCCAAAATTGATGCCTAAATTGAGTGCGTCTTATACGCAGGTCATACTAAAAGGGAAGGTAATATTTGGCATAATTTAGGGGGAAATACAATACTATTGTTTTTCAACATTAATAATGAATATATGAACAATAAACAAATATTATTAGGTGTGTTTTCTATGTTGTCTTTCAAATTGAAACCTTAACCATGATAACCGTCATGATCATTTAATCCGATGGTCTAATTAATGACGTGATCACAAAGACTTGTCGTTACTATTGAAATATGTGAGTGGAAGATGGACAAACAATACGTTAATTATTTCCAAAGCTGGCACATGGGAACCTTCTAATAAACTACTTCAAACAGCATTACAGAAATGAAGGCACAGCAGCAGACAACCTAAAGTGGCCATCGTTACCTATCATCACACAGTGAGTGAAAATGGTCTGGGAATAAATTGGCCCCACCATTATTACCAAATCATTCAAGAAGTACTCTATCAGCAATGATTTAGATGGCATGGAAGATGATGTATTGTGGGCTGAACAACATAACAAATCTGACACTGACTCCGACAGAGAAGGCGAGGACATATATGATGACATGATGATGCACAAACAGATATAACAGATGTTCAGTGAAGAGAGTGATGATGATAAATGTTTTAGTTTTGAATCAATATTACTGATTTTAGTGCATCTTATACACAGGTTCGAATCCAGGGGGGTTTATTGGTCCAAAAACTGATGGGTCTTATACGCCAGCATATACAGTATAGATAACTATTTTGATTCAAGTTTTTGCAATCATCAATATTGTGTTTAGGTGCAACAGTATTAAAGTGGTTGAAACATTATGATGTACATAGTGTGTAGATGTAGTTAATAACTGTGATACTGGATGAGAAGTTTTGATCTTAGATGATAGTTTGGATGCTCATTGTTGTCACTTTGTGATAACTGCTGAAATTGTATTGAAATAACAAAAATGGCATCCACATCGTTCTTGATTTAAGACGTAGTAAATGTGGGCTTTTAATTTTGTCACAGTCTGGCACACATTACCAATTATTTGTTGACATTTGATCAGTTTATTTATTGTTCTGATCTGAATACTGCTATAGTGAGATTTAAATTTTTTTTATGTTAAACGGTTGTGATACAGAATCATTATAAATAACAAATTATTAAATTTACTGAAACACAAAATTTAGAATGGATTCACCAAAATCCTTCAACATGTTTTGTTTCTTCACTTACTGATACCCAATAGCCACAGACATGCCAGTAATAAAGGAAATCGGAATTACTGCAATCATAATCTCAAATTTGTGATATTTCAGTTCTTACTTTTTCAGATAGCTCAGAAATATGATTTGTTAATTATGGAAGATGACCCATACTATTTTCTGCAATTTAACAAGGTGAGTTTTTATCATCTCGTATATATCTGGAATTCAATACCCTCATACTATTGGATAATGTATAATGTTTTAGACAAATTTCTCTATGCTATGGGATACTGTATATATATTTTTTTACATCGTCAAATTGTCAAGTTAATTTCATATCTATTGTAAATAAGTATTTGTATCATATTGTATTAATATCTTTCATTTTACATTCAAATCCTTCATTAACAGTCTGTTTTATTGTGAGCTTAATTAAACTATTACTAGATTGTGTGATATTGTTAGCTCTTTGTCAGACTATCCTGGGCCGATCAGATTACATGCAAATTTTTAATTTGCTGATAATGATTATAATTTATATACCAGTGCCAGACACGGGGTGTCAATTCCATTTGGTCAATTCCACATCAAATTTATCAATTCCAATTCAATTGATAAATTTCAATTCCGTTTTTTCCCAAATGTTTTACCTACTACTTTTTACCATGAGTAGGTATTCCGAGTACCTACTACTTGAAGTACCTACTTGGAATACCTACTCTGAGTAGTTTATATTCCAACTAGGATTGTCATGGAAGAAATATTTCTGAATTAAACAATTAAATGGTAAATTAATTTGTGGATTCGATTTTTTGGTTGTAGGAAACTTCAATTCCAATTCAAAATTTATCAATTTCATTTTTTTAAATTGTCAATTGAATTGACGCCATGTCTAACCAGTACTAATTCAAATAGAATACAAAAGTTCTTATCATTTAGCCAAGTGATAAGTCTATAATTAAATTGTTCAGTGAGCTTAGCAATTAGATAACCATAGAAGATAGATTATTTTATAATATCACGTTATACATTTTATAATGATAAACAGCATTTATTTCATGAAATTATCTTGGTAGAAATTTTGTTCTCAATATGTTAGAGTGGTATTCATTGTTTTACAGCCAGTACCCAGCTTTTTGTCATTAGACACTGATGGCAGAGTTCTTAGATTTGATTCCTTCTCCAAAGTGCTTTCATCTGGGTAAATGTGATTTTTATATTTAATTATATCTGCACATTTACATATTTAGATAGATACGTTTGTAAGGCTATCTGGTTTTATAATTTCATTTTGTAGTCTTCGGGTTGGCTTTGTTACTGGACCTGGACCTTTAATTAGTCGCATACAACTACATATGATGGTATCAGTGATGCACACACCTACACTTTCGCAGGTGAGATATATCATAATTTAATAATTTATCTAGTTGTTTAGATTTTTTGCTGATTTTTGCTGAATGTTTTGAGATAATTATTGATCTGGCAGCTGGATTAAGAGAAGGGTGCCGTTTTAGGCTAAAGCTTTGAGAAATTATGTACCCTGTAATTTTATGTCTTTTATGTGCTACCAATACGTGTCATTATACCAAGCCAGTTTTGTCTGAAATATAATTATCATAATGATGTGGAATTATATTTGTTATTGATTATAGGGTTACATTATGATAATACAGTATGACCCTGTTATTAAGCACCCCGATTTAACACGAAATCAGATGTAACACGATATACCTTGAACCTAAATTTATTCTGATTCCCTCACCAGTGTTGGTCAAAAACAGTGGCACTGTAATTGTTTTGGCATGTGAATGTTATTTGATTATCAATGATTTTGTTCCCTTTGAAAGTGGTGGAAAGAGAACTAATAGTGCATTCCCATGGAAATTCAATTTCTTGCTCTCAGCAACAGTTTGGTTTACATGTTGTTTGTCACTGTCTATCCAACATGTGTCACAGCTGGTGATGAGCAACATTCAAATGGGACCACTTGATGTTTTATAGTCGAGGAGGCTCCTGTCACTATTAATGTGTGTGTGTGGGGGGGGGGCGCCTTCACATGTTGGCCACACTTCTTCCCTTTTGTGTCGTGCACATCGATCAAAAGAAAACAACATGTCAATACAGTAATGAGGATAAAAAGTAGCAGAAGCAATGGTCAGATGCAGTGACAGATGGACACAGGGCTATCTTGGAGTCAATCACCATCTCATGAAGGCCAGTTTGCATTCATGACGTTTGCTTGTGGGTAGCTACAATGAAAACCTTTTGGATCATTCAGATTGGAAAATTTGTCCATCTGAAAAGCTGCTTTCCTTTTGTTTCAAAAGTAGATTTCGATACAGACTGCAGTGCAGATGTTCTCCAAACATAAAATATTATAACAAGTAAACAATATCACATAATTCTCAATGCAGTAAGGAATTCAAACTGGCACTAGCAAGTCATTGAACACCCCCACACACATCAAGCTGACTGAAGATTTGCACACATATTTCAGTTGTCTTAATTTTGTTTTTAATTTTTGCATACAAAAAGGGGGAAAAAAAACATTAAAAAAAGAAATAAACTTTATACTACTGATCAAATAAAAAAATCAAACCTCAAGTTGCTAGGAGTCTACACTTCATGGATGGAAATCACAAGAACAGAAGCTTTGTGCATACCTGTGTACAGTTGAAGAGCGAGCTGGATTAAAAGCCGAAGACTGTCATGGACGTTAACCTGGATAATGCTGTCAATGAATGATTGTACAAGCTCACTCAGAAGGTTTGCCAAGCCGAGAAGTTTGACAAATGGATCACCAGAGAAACACCGGAATTCAAGACTAACTAGATGAGGAAGCTGAACATGATGAGCTAGATTTCTGTGGCTTCACAGAGGAAGATCTATACAAGGCAGAGAAGAGCTCCTGCAGTGGCATTATGCTGATGATGAATATCTAACTTATGAGCACTCATCAGATGATGAGATTGTTGGTAATGTAACAAGCATACACAAGTGGAATAGGTACATATATTCCCGCTTGGTTAGATTAAACCAATTGACTGAAAATTGATTGATGTTTGGAATTACTCGTTTGATAATTTAGACAATGCCTATTTATCCGTTATCATAACGCGCCGTACTGCAGCTCGGGAAAGCGACTTTTGCAGAGCATTTTTGTCATAATGGCCCCCCGAAACTTTCTTGTCATAATAACCCCACACATGTTTTCTTTCCTGCCCTCGTTGTTTTACGCGCCATCGCCAGTTGCCGCCCCTATTTCTTAACTACAGATTCACATCAGCATGGATGTAGTGTTAAAGTATCCGTGTACAATTCGAGCTCATATTATTCATGGATAATGATGACTTGGATAATGTGGAGCAGATGGTCGATCCAAGGCTGCGTCATTTCTGACTAGGAAATATCAAAACATAGATGACACGCATAAACTAAAAGATGAGGAAGAAAATTACCAATTTACATACCTACGCATAAATATTCACAGTTTATTCAGTACATTTGACCACCCGGACACCATAGTTGATAAATGTGAGGGACCTGACATAAAACAATTCTGGATGACCAAAAAACAGCACAATATATTATACCAGGATTTAACTTGATTACAAATAATAGGCAGTCAAAAGCCAAGGTGGGTGTAGTAATTTATGTACTTGATCAGTATTCATACAAATGCCACCAAGACATTGAAATAAAAAGAGGAGACTTTGAAACTATATTTATCAATATTGAAAAACATAATATTTTGGTGGGTGAAGTCTACAGAATTCCTAACACAAATGAACCAATATCCGTGGAGATATATAATAAGTTAATAACTAACGTTATGAACACAAAACTTGATGTGATAAGGATTCTCCAATTACTTATCATATGTAGGAAAGAACCTCGCAGCTAATATTCCCAATGTTGGTACTATCCCCCTCACATACTTATCCAAACAATAATCAATAACAAATAGTATATACTTTACTCCAACATATCCAGAAGAAATGTTTTGTTAAAAAGATAAATCTGGCTTTATGAGTACCAATTTCCTGGATTATAAATATATCACTTGAAACTGGTATTGTTCCCACTTCTATGAAAATTGCTAAAGTTATACCTATCTACAATGCTATGGCCAAAAACCTATTCTCAAACTACAGACCAGTATCTTTATTGCTGAATATATCCAAAATTCTGGAAAAAAATAATACATAAACAACTCTATAATTTTCTCGAACTAAATAATATCCTCTACTCAAAACAGTTTGTTTTCAGCCTCATCTCACAACCACTGAAGCTGTGACAGGTTTCTTTTACAATGACGCACTCGGATCACTTGACAACTGCAAGTAAACAATTGGACTATTCCTTGACCTCTCCAAGGCCTTTGACACAATTGATCATGAAATACTCATAACAAGCTTCATCATTATGGACTAAGAGGTGTGCCCTTGGAATGGTACAGGAACTACTTAAAATAGAAAACAATATGTTCAGATCAATAAAGTAGCCTCCAACAAACAATAAATTAGCTGTGGAGTACCACAAGGGTCAGTTCTCAGACCACTTCTCTTCCTGTTCTACACGAATGACCTACACAAAACAATACATCTATAACAGGTCGTGAATTATCCTTGTTATTTAATATTATGAACGATGCTTTAAAGCAGCTTGCCATCTGATTTAAAACAAGTAAACTCTCGTTAAACATTGATAAAAATAACTACGTAATATTTACACTAAGTAAAACAACAGGAATCGAGGATTACAAGCTAAACATCGATGAGAAGCTAAATAATAGGGTAGGTGTCGCAAAATACTTATTCATTCGTATTGATTACAGTGGCTCAAACATATATAACATGTTGCGAAAAAAATCTCCAGCAGGCTATATATGCTCTCATTTCATCCAAGAACATTCTACAACAATTGCACATACAAACACTATACTATAACCTTGTTCACCCTCACTTAAATTATGGCTGCCTGTTATAGGGTAAAAAACATACGCTCAAAGATTGGAAGTGCTTCAATGAAAAGCTAGTCATGCTGTTATGAAGTCCAAATACAATGTCGCGTTTTAAGATCCCCACTATTCAAGAAAACAAGTATACTCTAACTAAGTGAGATTGATAATACACCTATAAGTATCTTCCTGTACGGCGACTATACATCATCAAATCTACCAAACATCACAAATATTCTCCTCTAACAACAACATCCATCTATATCGGACCAGACATTATAACAATATCCACATCAACCAGAGACATTCTGGGACAATAGCACCATTGTCCACTTACCTTACTAAACCTACATACAGATATTAAAAATTCGCTCTCAGACAATGTATTCAAACGCAAAATAAAAACAATACTACATTAAAGCATACTGACAAATTTATATATAAAGTTGAAGGTGTTGTATGACAAAAATAGAGAGTCTGCTGCTTTAAATCACAAATCATTATATGTATTATGACAGCCTTGGCACTGGGACCCACATTATCCTAATTCATTCATTCATTGTGT
The DNA here is from genome assembly GCA_025642065.1 of Paralvinella palmiformis. Classification (NCBI taxonomy): domain Eukaryota; kingdom Metazoa; phylum Annelida; class Polychaeta; order Terebellida; family Alvinellidae; genus Paralvinella; species Paralvinella palmiformis. Next base: position 712,861 of record JAODUP010000084.1, read on the forward strand.
GTACAGCGTGATAAAAGCGCCAATTTCGCACACTTCCAAAAAGCACCAGATGCTGTTATTATTGTAAAATATTCTTTATTGGCGGGAGGTGTCGGGTGATGGCGTTCAACCATTTGAATCAGTTTCATTATGTTATGCGCATATTTCTGGTAATTTTTGTATTCTCTTAAATTCTTTTCACCCATATTATATTATATTTTAGATTATAAATATTGTGACAATTATACAAAATATTTGGGTACAGGTTACCAGCAGCTGGTCCTTTTTTTGTGTTACATATGTCAATGCTATACCTATTTTAATGTGGTCACAGCTACATGTATCTGAATCTATATACACAGTCAAACATTCTACGCACCAACTGTAAGTATTATGAAAATATACCTTTACAAATGTTTGATTGAAATAAAACTGCTACTACTACTACTACATACCAGAGCCAAAAGAAGACGAGGAAGAGCCTCCACCACCTGAGGTGTCTGAAGCCATAGAACGCCTTGAAGTTAGCCTTTGTTGGTTAGAGTCCCAAGAAGTTGATCACATAAACATTCTCCACTTGAGAAGCATTCTTAATTTTGCTCACATTAAATAAGATGCTGCATTCAAGCAAGCAACACTTGATAATATTTAAAGAAAAAAACAGCAATTTTTTAATGTTCTCTTTTTTAATAATTAATTTTTTTATTTATAGATACATGTATAACTTTGACTTCAGAAACAGTCAAAACAGAAGTTATATGGACCTGAACAGTCGTTTTATAAATGGGGTCATACTGTATATCCATGAATCAATGTAAGACTTTCCATATATATATATATATATATATATATATATACATGCACACACACACACACACACACATATATATATATATATATATCCATAAACTAACTGGAAAGTGTTCATTGGGTTCTGTTCTGTTGTCTTTTGTATCTCTGTATTAGATATTTTAAAACTTCCTATCCCCCAAAGCTTAACTGCTTAAACAATTATAATTTACATAATATTATCCAAATGTTATGTCACCATATTACAGGTTATGGTTGGTGATCTATTACATCAGTGGGGTATGGATGGCTTTAAGGAACACATAAAACAGTGAGTTTTCACATCAGTTGGTGATATTCCTCTCTGATTTTCATTCAATCCATGGCTACAGCTGTTAGCCCTTTGTATTCCCTAGCCGATGTTTATGGGAATGAATGTCATTGTAAGCCTGCGTCTGAGATGGAAAGTTTCATTCATAGCTTAAATGTTCCCACCTGGTAAACTCATTCCCATAACGAGTTAAGTCTTTCGGATATATGTCTTAAGTTTAGCCAGTTTTGAAGCTAGGTTGAGTAATCATTCGGTTCAATTCATGACATAGACATTATACAAACTGCAGATAGACAGCTGTACAGAAAGCGCAGCTGGACGTCTTCATCATTCGGATGCTTCTATTATTGTTTTCTAAAATTCCATGATGTCATCCTTGTTCCATTTGCAGATATATTATGTTAATGAGGCTGTTATTTTACAAAATGAAATAGTCATCGGTATCAAGATCTTGCCGAATCCCTGTGGGCACTCCAATAGCTTAATGGTAGAGAAATGCCCGACATTCCTCCATGTCATAGGTTCAAATCCAGCTCATATATGTTTTTGTTGGATGTTTACCTATGGAGTTGTCCCGTAAATATATATCCTGTGTGGGATCAGTGTCGAGGCTAAACAAATCAACTAACCAACCCCGTCGTATTGTTGTCTTTGGGCATTTAATGTTAAATTAATGAATGACAGTCTACTCAATATGGTTTATGATAATAATATCAAGTGGTTATTGTTAATGGTATCAGTGATAGCTTTGTATCTGTGTCTGCATTATGAGATACATCTTTTAATTGGTTTAAATTATAATGACTGTCTGTGGAATTATTAGTTGGCATTTGTTCATTTAGATTTTATTTGTGCTGTGTGTGTGCATGCATGCGTGCACACACACACACACACACACACACACATATATATATATATATATATATATATATCGCATGTTATTTTATTTCCTACTGGGTCAGCTATAGGGTGGTATAGTTTAGTGTATTATACCCAAGTTGGTTTTAGTCTCATTTAATTTAGTTCACATTAGTTTATTTTGGGGCCACATAATTAAGTTTAGTCTCATATAGAGCAGTTTTTAGCATGTTATGTTTCAATCATCTAGGTCCTGAGATCAAATCCCTGTTTTGATTGAGTCTGTGCAATGGGTCATCGTGTACCAACATCGAGGCCATACAAAGCCATCGGTCATTTGCTCCAATTAGATCTGTAACAGTCCCATCTGCGGGCAATCCAATGGCACTGTGCTGCATAACTTCAGGTTGTGTGGGTTCGAATATGACTCATCCCTGTGTTTGTTGAGTTTGTCACCCTAAGGAGTAGCCCCTCAACCACGTGTCTCACCGGTGGCCAGTATCTAGGGTAAACAACTCAAATCGGTTGAGGACAAAAATCTCATCTGCCTCACCATTGTTTAACTAGACTGATGTACTACGTACGCTGTTCCCTGGTCCAGACTAGTCAAATCGGCTGTGTTATTGTCTACTCTAGTTTAGACTAATCAAGGTTACTCTACTTCAGTTCAATAATCAGGTTTACGTTGTTTTATTAAAATTGAATCAGTCCAGTTATACTGTGGTTTGTTTAAGTTATAATTTAGCCCAGTATATTATTATTTATAGTCTAATCCGCTCCAATTTAATTCAGCTTTGTATAGTGTATAGTGTTGTTCATCTCCAGTTTGTCGGTGGACATTTATAGCCCAGTTCAGTTTAATCTATTCTCTGTTTTTGTCTAGTCTAGTAATATCTTGTCTCGTCATAAATTGTTGTGAAGACGATTCACTTTTTGTTAATACTACGTTAAATTGCTTTGTTTAGTGTTGTGTTATGATAGGCAGCTATGTTATATGTTTATGTGGGTATATTCTATGGTTTATTTAGTATTTGTGTCATCAGTAGTGCCATATTAGGAGATTAACAGACAAAAGCTTGATAAGTGCTGCCATCAGTGGGAAAGAAATGGCATTTTGGAGAATGTTTGCTAAAGTTTGTGCTACAACATGAATTATTTATTTATAGCTTATGAGAATATCTTTTTTTGAAGCATAACACATACACACACACACACATACACATTGGATTAACAAGATACGTTGTGTTTTTACAGGGTGGTACATTTTTATCAATCTAGAAAAGACATAATGGTTAATGCAGCAAAGAAATGGTTGTCAGGTAATGTATTGGAATGAGTGTAATTAAAACAAATATCTGATTATTAACTTAATTATTTCAAATGCGGTGAATAATGTGATGAATAAAAAGCGAAATAACTGAGAACGAATCTGACAACTGTTATTTATCCCGGATACCAATGTCTCGGTGTGTGTTGTTTAGTTTTCTCTGTGATGTGGCTAATACTGTATGGTGTGGTCTGATATGGTGGTATAGGGTGTTGCATTATATGATTTGTGGTCTGGGGTGATGTGTGATATGGTGTTGATGTGATGTCGTGTTGTGTGAGATGGAGGTGATCCTGATGGTGTGTTGAACGGGGATTGATTTACATTATGCTTCCAGACCAGTGCCTTTGTTTTGGCTGAGACATATGATGTCCCACAAGTCCAAATAATGACTGCATTATGTTAAAGCACACAATAGTGTGTGTGTGTGTGTTTGTGTGTCAATATATAATGCATTTTTATATAGGGCTAGCCGAGTGGGATGAGCCTGTAGCTGGGATGTTTCTTTGGCTAAAACTGAAAGGTATCAATGACACAAAGAAATTAATTGAAGAAAAAGCTTTGGCCAAAGAGGTGAGAAATGATCCTAATTATAATAATTATCAAATATTTGGGTGTCTGTGTATGTGTGTGGATGCACACTTGATTTGGATAAATTTGTATGCAATTTGTATATAATTTGTAAAGTATTAAACCAATCATGATGATGGAATCCAGATATATCCATTTCAATGAATCTGTTAATAATCAGTTTTTTATTGTGTCGATTTGTTCTATTACATAATTAATTTTATCATATATTTAACAATAGGTACTCCTTGTTCCTGGATGTGCTTTTATGCCCGACCCAGATGCCCCTTGTTCTTATGTGAGAGCTTCCTATAGTTTAGCTTCTGATGAACAGATAGACCAAGTAAGTGAATGCATGAATGCTTGTGTAAATGTTTATCAATGGTTATTTTGCCTTTTATTGAATGCAGTGAAATACACTTGTAATGCCTCATCCTAGTCAACAAATGTTATTATATTTGCCATATGCATTATCCAAAAGTTTGTTTCAGCAGACAAAGGTTTGTCAGTGTGAGTACAAACATAGCTATTATGTATTCAGTTTTGGTTTTATGATAACTAGTTGCAATCAACGGTCCTTCATATACATCACCAGTTAAGGCCAGGCTTCGGGGACTCCTTTGCACGTTCTAGCAGCAGAATGATAAAAATAATAAGTGTGAAGGTTCCTCTGATGCCCGTGAACACATTGGTAATACTGGCTACTGGTGATTTACGTGTAGCCATTGATGAACGGATTCAGAGATGAGGTATTCTATGGTCAGTTTTCACTATCTTTAGTAGCAATCCACAAGCACGCTGTCATGAAATGACTCTATCACTGTCATGTGATCCAATACTAGCTCACGTCGTGTGTCTTCGGTCATGTGATCATTTTGTAGGAATTGGTGAAGCTAGATAGGAATATCATTTATGATCTTCAGCAGTATTTCCATGGGCCAGATTATCATTGTCCATCATTTGACTCTCTCTACTATGTACATCTTCATCAACAATTATCTGTATGTTGTCACTTGCCACTGCCATTAGTGGTGACATGGACATGTCATCCACTGATGATCCTAATGCTCCAGTCTCAGCCGGATGTTGACCATCTACGTTCACCTTTAGTAGCGACCAGGAAGAAGGCCCGTGATTGATTTGGTTGGCATTAGGCAGCACTGGCACCACGTTATTTCTTTGTTGGCCTTTGTTTCGGTGTGGAGTGTCATAGCCGTGTTGAGGTATCTCGTGGGCCAGAGTGTTTGGCAGATTCAGTGACAATGTGCTTCTCTTGGGACGCGATATAGGACACAAGTAGACATGTGATGGCAGGTCGGGCCTGTGGTATGGTGAGAGGAGGTTGGGCGAAGGTATGGCCAGCTGGTATGTCGGCAGTGAGCCATGATGATACGGCGGATGGAGACGACCATCGGACTTCCTTCCACCAAATGGGTCTCTTGCCTTCGACTCGTTATTGGCCATCACGTCATCTGATGCTTCTCTGTGCTCCTTTGATGGTGATACGATCGATGATTGGGAATCCTGTCTTCTCGTTTGCAGAAGTGGTATCATCTCCTTGCTTTGAAACCCATGTGTTTCGCTGTTCTCATTTGCCATGTACTCATACGATTTAGCTCCCAACAGTTTGGCCACATCCATTCTGATGCACTTCTGGTCATTGTTGTCATCTTTGCTGCTGGCCTCTGGATTGTTTGTGTGTAAGTTGAGGTACTCTACATTTGAATACTTCTTAAGTTTACCATCTAGGTTACACGAGTCTTTCAGGAAGTTGTTCTTCCATCGATCCTTGTCTGTGTGATCATTCTTATCATATTGTCCCTTCTTGTAGAGCGGTACCTGGACAACATCCTTTGTACTGTTCAGAGCCAATGAAACCAAACCAAGCTTCTCCTGGGTTTGATGTTTGTGCGAATTGAGCGCCCAGGTTGTGTTGATGGTACAGCTTGTCTCCATGGACACTCGGCTCTGTGACTTGCTGCACATTGGGCAAGAGGGCGTATCAAGAGCCTGCAGGCATACATTACAGACATTCACCTGTTTCAGCTTCTTCTTTGCAGCTGGCACCAGATCCAGCGGTTGGCTCTGGATCCATTTTGCAGTGGCTTCCAAAGCAGCGATCTCCTGTTTTATGTGCATTTCATGAAATGACTTCCTGTGCGTCGATTTCTGACAAAACTCCTTTTCAGCCAGCTTCTGCTTGTACTTTTCGATGAATAGTTTGTCTGAGGACGTCCACCGATTCTTCTTGCACTTGGCCTTGTAGATGATGTACACGGTGACGAAGAGCAGAAAGCTCCCGAGGATGCATGCCGTACGGATACCATTCGCTGGATCGTAGGCACCGACATAAAGGTCGGTCGGATTGCGATACTCCTTGCGCATGTGGAATGTCTTAATGTTTTGATCCAGACGAGACTGTGAATGTTCACCGGTGCTGTTCACTTGACAGAGATCGGTGCTGTTGGCCAGTTCTGTGCCGTTGGTGGCAGTATTCGGACATGGTAACCAACCACTACCATTGTTAGTTTGGTAACTTTTGAGAGTGTCATTCAGACGAGACATGACCAGATCATCTTGGAGGTTGTTGATATGGAAGACTGTTAGTCTGACATCGTGTAAGGAAACGTCTCACTGTTCATCCTGTAAAAAGAAAATAATCGGTGAATTATACATTTTAGATCTACATCTCGAATTTATTGTTATTGTTGGTCCTAGTGGGAGTGAAATATACAAAAACTGTACTGATTTTCACAGAAATCCCCCCTCTGTATTTGTGTGTGTGTTTGTGTGTCTGTCTGTCTGCCTACATGTCTGTCTGTCTTTTCTCCGTCCGTCCGTCCGTCCGTCCGTCCGTCCGTCCGTATATGTGTGTGTGTGTGTGTGTGTGTGTGTGTGTGTGTGTGTGGTTGGATGTCATGATGTACTGCAGACAGATTGATGACCAGTCCTGTATGCCAGACCTCATTTCTCCGTTCATTTTAAGCCATCTCGCCGACGGCAGGAGCTTTCATGTTTTGGTCGAGAATCAGAGACATTCTCCTCCCGTCGTGACACCGGCCCTGGGGGGCCATAGTCACCGGTGGCAACTATCTCTGGAATATTGTGTCAGTAATATGGCAACCAACTAGATGTTAGCTCCCATCCACCCCCCGTTCGTGATTTTTCATAATGTTTATAAGCCGAATTCTGTCTCCGAGATGAAAAGCAGAGATCTCATCCTATATAATTGAACTGAGTATTTTCCGTTTACTCTGCAATTAGTTTTGTGGAAATCTGTTGCCATGGCAGGTGTTGATAGCATTTGGCAAATTTGTTTGCTTATATTTACTACTTACATAAATAACTAGGTACAGATAGTAGGTGTGATGTCTGGGATAGCTTTATCATGTTGGACCTGTCACTGGAATTTTTCTTGCTGTGAAGAATGACGCCACCAAACACCTCAGATGGCATTAATTTCGGCTGGTCTATCACATGTGTCGTGATTATTATTCACTCACTCACTCACTCACTCACTCACTCAGTCACTCAGTCACTCACTCACTCTGAGGGCACCTCCATAGGTTAACTGGTAACAGGGTTGGCCACAGATTTAGAGCACTAGGGTTCAAACTCATGTTGGACTCTGTCAGAAGGGTGTTTCATTTTTCACTTCACCTTATTACCTTTGTAGGATGCTGGCGCCATTTGGCCTACTGTGTACACAAAGCTGGCCGTAAAACAGCAATATTTACATTTTTAAATATATAGAAACATCACCCATCCAATTTGTCAATAATGAATCACTCTGTGGTGGTATGTTATCAAAGGTATAATATCAATATTTGATAGTGACAGATCACTACTCAGTTTCTATATGAGATATAAATATATATTAGTTGATTGATCATGTTTTCAGTGAAAAGATTTAGGTGACAGACTTTTTGTTACATTCTCTTCTTATATATATATATATATATATATATATATATATATATATACGCACATACACACACATAGAGAGAGAGAGAGAGAGATAAACACACATTGGTTATCAATCTCACAATTATAGAGATAATACTGGTATTTCCATAATGATTTCTATGCAGTACTCAAGTTAAACAAACAAAAACAGCCGAAATTCGCTTCTCGGAGAAGGTGACCTTTATCCAAATGAAGATCACCTTTTTCCATCTGAAAGAATACCTCCACCGTTATTCATTCCTAGCAGCACCATTTTAGACACAGACCTGGTTAAGTCAGTCATGTTTATGGCCCTCATCGAGCCAAGAACCGGTCATTATGGTAAAATGTCGCTAATAATGAGCCGTGGGAGATTTGCGCTTCGTGCAGACTGATGTCTTTAATTGAATCTAGACGACGTTTATGGTTAGCACTCAGAGTCTGTTGGTGAATACATCTGTAAGACACATACCAAGGTAATAAACCTTCACAAGGTGATAGCTCAGTAAGGGAATGATGAGACCATCAGGCTCTGAAAGCTTTAACCAAATGTTGTGTCTGTCTGTCTGTCTGTCTCTCTCTCTCTCTCTCTCTCTCTCTCTCTCTCTCTCTCTCTCTCTCTCTCTCTCTCTCTCTCTCTCACCCCTCTCATTCTATAATTTGGCTGACAGGGTTCAGTTTCCGTTAGAATTCTTCTAAATGTCGTCATTTACTACCCAGCCTCAAATGCCATGTAATCTGTATTTGTTTAGTTAAAAGGTTCCACACACACACACACACACACACACACACACACACACACACACACACACACTCTCTCTCTCTCTCTCTCTCTCTCTCTCCACTCTCTCTTTTGATTTGTCTATCTATTGGTTAGTTAAGTCATTTTGTCAGTTGGTGAATCATTTTCTACAGTTCTTAGCCATTTTATCAACGTAAATATTTATTTCATAAAATGAAATCTGTTTTGGTGAGTAAAAAAACAACAGTATTGCGTAATGTTACACAAGTTGTATTTTAAAACTTCAATGCTATTCTAACACATTTCTTGGAGAAATAGCATGTGTTAAGTTACTGCACTTAATCGAAACAATTGTTACTTTGGCTGCTTAATCGAACAGCTACATCATCTATAGATAGTTCCAGCTTAGATGCTGAGATGGTCCGTAGACGTATTTAGAGTTTTAGTTAGTATTTTGTGTGTAGGTATTTTAAACTGGATATTTCGGTCCTATTCTAATACATTCCATTGTAGTTCCGCTATTACGCTAACTGTTGATGTAATGTAGCAGTTAGTAATGTACATATAATATATGAATATTCATTACTAAATGGTGTATTAATGGAGCACCGAGATGTTCTCATTGTTTATATATTACAAGTACTCGAAGTACCTTCGTAGCAGATAATCAGATAAAACATCTCGATGAAATATCCGAACGAATTAACCTGAAATAGATAATAAAAATTCAATTGGTTAATATTGCTTTTAGTTAACTTCAACAATTCCAGATACCCACTATACATATTATCCCACATTCGGCTGTTTCAAATTAACCTGTAATTTTATGAGGAATTGAAATCGTTTTCAACTTGTATTTATGTTTTATTCTAGTCGAGCACTTTAAAATGGCCGAACTGATTGTAGCACTTTTAACACGGGTACATATTGTTGTCGTTGTTGCCGATGGATGGATAGAGAAACATTTCTAGATTAACTGCAGTCATTTTTGTGTTACTAATAGCTGTATGTAGGAGGTTGGTGGAGGGTGTTGACTGTTACGTAGACATGTATACAACATTATACAGCCGTGAAAGAGCGATGGGATTTTGTCATGCATGCATGCATACACACGCACCAGCGCATGCGCTCACTCGCGCCATTCCATTCTCCGTATATCAGTGACATGGGGCATATGGACTTAGACTGCCGCGACATGCGGCCTCTAGCTGATAGAGTGGCAGATGGGATGAGAAAGGAACCGGATTCGAAGCCATTGACTGTCTCACCGCTCATTTGTCCGAGCGGTAGTTTTGCTGGCCATAAATGAGGATCTGGACGGATGAGATGAGTTAATGTCGATTATGTGCCCGTAATTAACATGCGGGTCAGACCGTCGCCCTCTCATCCCGCGACCCCCCCCCCCATGAAGCTAATGATGATGATGGTGCTGTACTGTCTGGCTGTCTAAGCTTCCCAAATTGAAGCGTAAAGTAACTCCGTGATCGAGTCTCAGGATTGCTGGATTTGAACCATAAACAAAACAACATTTAAAAAATGTCCCAAGTTAACGCTGAATCGTTGAAATCCAGTTGACTTTGCGAGACACGTGGTCTACTGAATAACTAACTTCTGTTGATTGTTTCATCGCCAGCATTTGACTTCGGTTTGATTTCTCGCTTTATATAACCTATAATTATATCGATCATTGTCAGTGTGAAATGAGTGACTAAAAAGATCCCCATTTCCTGTCACTCTCAGTACAGAGAGATGGGCCCTTGAAGCTCGGAGAGTATCCGCTGTCAGAGTGTGTTTTTAAATGCCCCACAAGGATTTTAATCTCCATTTTAAGTCAATCAGATTTTGTTAGCCTCGGAGTTGACATCATAATTGGTCTGAAAGATGGAAATCCTCTGACCATTTTTACTGCGGCATCCTAAAGCGTAATCAGATCGTAAATCCAACTTCCCATCGATTTAACTAGCGCCACGTGCCTTATCCAAACTCAGATAAATATCTTATAATCACATTGGACGTATACTTTGAGATATAATCGAGTAACTTAAATATTGAAGATTACCGTGTGTAGCTGACTTGAGCCAAATATTTTCATTTGAGTATCACAACAAGTCTGTCTGGATTTCAGCCCCATTACTGGTGTTTTAAGTAATCTTTTAGAGAGTATATTAGATGTTAGTGTGTGTGTGCGTGTGTGTGTATGTGCGTGTGTGTGTGTGTGGAAAGGATTTCTGATGGTCAACAATTGTTTTTTAATTCTTTCTATCTCTTTGTGTAGGTGTTCATCCGTTCATATTAGACAGTTCATTTACAAAATAAATAAATCAACGAATCATACGCGCAGATAATCAAAGAATACAGCTAAAGATTTGCCCATTTCTTAATGTTGCTGCTTGGTTAAGGGAAGAGTCAAAGAAATGTCGAGCTCAGATGGCAAAAATATGATTATTCGTATAAATGTTTATGTATAGATAGTAACATTAACACTCTTTAAGTAGGATTCATCCATCAAGAGACTTTCAGCCACCGACATTTAATGAGTAATGGGCTCGACACAAAACTGTAGAGATTAAAGAAAACTAGAGGAATAGATGTATTTTAAAAACTTTACCGAGACAGCTATCAGAGAGATCACAGAAGATTTGATATAAATAACCTGTTTTTATTTTATCTTTATCTACTGTTTGATAACTCTATTTCTACTATTACTGTACAGTGACTAGAGCATAGTACATACCATTGTGTTTTGTGTGTATTTATTGTTGCTCTCGTTGTTTTATATATATATATATATATATATATATATATAAGAGAGAGAGAGAGAGAGAGAGAGAGAGAGAGAGAGCTTACACTAAGGGATTTTATTGATGTTGCTCATAGAATTATTGCTTCATACATTCTAGCCCGTGTTAGGTGGACGTCCTTGGGATCTGTCACACACATAAGTGTGTTTTATAATAGGGTAATCTATCTCTCTAAGATAACACATAACAATTAATGTATTCTATTGTTACACCGGTGTTATAACATCTACTGGTTGCTGTTCGTGGTCTACAGTTATCTACTCACTGTCAGTAACCATGGACCTCATCTCTGTTGACATCCTTTATACTTGTTAAATAATATATGACCCGTGTTGGTCTTGTGGGCTTTGATGTTCCAGCATTTTGTGTTCCTATCTGATCATATCAGTATCCATTTGTTTAGAAGCTTTGTGATGATGAGCTGCATACTGGGAATGAAATTAGTGTGTGTGTGTGTGTGTGTGTGTTTGTGTGTGCGACCCCGGTATTTGATGTACTGACCATGGATTTGAGCGTATACTCTGTTATATATATATATGTGTGTGTGTGTGTGTGTGTGTGTGTGTGTTGAATGCACTGTGTGACATGTAGAAAGTGGAAGTGTAATCCAGAACAAAGCAGTTCAATATGCTATATCTTCACAAAGCCATGTCTCGTGATATACAATATCTTCTGGTGCAATTCGTGATATCGAGAATGGGTCGAGTGTGATATTACGTTTTTCATTATTCATGGTTTTCTTCATTCTCTTATTATTGTCGTCGTCATCATCATCATCATCATCATTATCATCACTTTTGTTGCTACTATTATCATCACTTGTCATCATTGTTACCTTTAATTGTTACTATACACCATTCATAATTACTTTCATCATTCATCCAATAGAATCATAACAGCCACCACAATCATCATCATCATTCAATAGCATTGCTATAACCACTAAATATACATTATTATTATTAAATCAATAGACAAAGTTCAGTACAGTTTGTGACAGGAATCTAGCCCTTAAATTGTTAACTTAATTAAAGATGGAAAATCTTAGAGAACTAGAAAAAATACCCCCCTTCTGATAGAAATAACCACCATTATCGTTTGAAACAATAAGGATTGTGTTTCATTGCAATTCAAACACTCATACTCAAGTACCATTCAGGCGGTAAATGGATACACTGCTTAGTGTTTTTGAAACTCTCTTGAATGCTTAACTCTGCCTGTGAAAATCAGATTGTCAAGAAGTAATCCAAACGAAATTAATCTGAAAATTAACGATGCTTGTACACAGTTAAATGGAATTAATACCAAGAAAGCTACTAGGAAAGGTTGTGTGATTTTGTACTAAATTTGAAAGGTGTCAACAAATTTGATTCATTTTATGCGGCGTTGGTTCAGTTTGTAAGTGGAACCTTGATCCGAGCGAACAATTCAAAGAGCAATCTCATACCACGGCTATCGCTTATGGAAGCTGTGGGGGTCCGTGGCAACCCAGTTAGTGGGCGGGGTTATAAGGCCGAGAATCCTCCGACACGTGTATAATTTGATTAACAAAGATGGAGTCTATCCAGGGCCCGACGTGGATGAGGAGACCACTGCGAATCATCTTGGTTTTGTGTTAGTAATGATAGCTTCATTATTATCTACTATCATCATCATCATCATATATGACAATGACGTTAAAAGATGTCAAGACTGCAATATCTAGTAAATAGACAGTTATTCTTTGAGCATCTCTGTGTAAACAATGTGACATTCCGGTCAGCGTTATCGATATTAAGGCTCCAGACTTAATCTCTGTGGAGAGTAAATTCTCTCCCCGAGTTCTGCCCGTGATCGGAATATTTCTCACACCCAACAACCAGGCCACACCCATGTTGTGACATCTCCCAGGAGAATCACGGCGGAAATTCTTCATATCCGGCCAGCAGATGGAATCTGAGAGAGGAAGACTGGTCACTCAAGGGACGTGTCTGCTATCAGGATGGTGTGATGGTAGATTTGGGGGTGGAGCGGTGGGTGTAGGTGGGGGAGATCTGAAGGTAAATGGTACCCGAGGGCAATTGGGCAGCCGATGTGAGGATGAATGTCTCCATGGTAACAGTGACGCCGTGTGGACGCCAGTAGATGAGATTCTTGCGGGATACTGTTAGATCTTGGTCCAATGTTTGTGTGAGAAATGTTACATCTGAGTGCTCTTTATGATGTAATGAAGTCATCCAATACTCTCTAGCGATATATAGGCATATATGTGTGTGTGGGGGGATGAGCTGGTACCTGCCTGTTTGTCTCTGTGTGTGTGTGCGTGTGTGTGTGCGTGCGTGCGTGCGTGCGTGTGCGTGTGTCCAGGTGTTGATTGTGATAGTGCTCAGTGGTTAGAGTGTAGCATTGCAAACAAACATAGACGGGTTTCATTCTAAGTGTGTTACCTGTATTAGTGGAGGTTGTTTTCGGGTCAGAGGACTGTCCTCAACCTTATAAGTGCCACACGGATAACCAACGCCGAGGCGTCAACTCATTCACCCAAATACTAATGTAGGAGAGCAAAAATGGCAGCCCAAGCGCTTTAGCTTTAGGGATGAAGACTTCAGGTATGCAAACAAAAATCCAGAATTTGCAAATTGGCGAGCTACAGTTTTAAGCATTTAGCCATGGATGGCTAAAGTGATTGTTTCATTTTAAACTAGCCTCGTTCTAAATGGCTGACCACCTGACTACCTAAACCTGGATAGGACTACAGCAGTGTTTTAGCCATAAAACTATCAAGCCGTTCAAATGGACGGCTTGTGAATGATGTGGACAGCTTAAAAATATAAAGGAGGATATATATATATATATATATATATATATATATATGTATATAATTATACACACACACACACACACACACATTGTATAACCCCCCCCCCATAAACAATTTGGTTTTCTGGCTAAAAGCCTGGACTGCTTTAAACTGACAAGATTATCATTGTGACACTAAGACGATGATGATTAAAGAGGATGTACTATAATTTGAGGATCTCTAACTTGAGGGGGAAAGACATATGTGAGACAGTAGCAGCAACACGGCAATAACAAGGCTGTGTGACGAATGAGACTTGCCATAGATAGAATATGACAAGGGATTCTCAGGGTAGTAAAGATGAAAACGAAGATGAAAACTGTTACACCCAAGAGGCTCCCAACACCAACACTGCTAAGCTTACCTATACCACAAGTGGAGACTATATCAGAACTTTCTCTCTGATACACGCGCGCTCGCGCACACCCAGTCACCCCCCCCACACACACACACACATGCGAGCGCAATCCAACAGATGCACTCATATATACATGTACTCACATACATACATATGTAAACATGCTGTATTATTCAGTTTTTGGCATCATTATTATTTTGGCAATAGCAATTTAATTATTGCCACATACTGGTATTATATTTCACGAGCAACAATTCGGGAATAACATGTTTCATATGCTGTTCCCATAAAGTGCCCCCAAAAGACCAGATAGTCACATAAATCAACAGCCACACCCTTACCCCGTTGACGAGATGGTGGTGCACTTAACCGATCAACACTGTTTTCTTTTATACCTGGTCAAAGTAATCTAGCTATTAATGGGGATTATGTTATTTATAATGCTGAATTGTAAACTTACACCAGAAGAAGAAATAATACGGCTTAAGGTTCATAACACTTGACAAAATTTCGCGTGTGTGTGTGTGTTTGTGTTGTCTGTTTGGCTTCCAGCAGATCACTGCCCACCAAGATCATTGACAGTTGGTCTGTAGAAAATGATAGATGCTGGACGAGGTCCATCTATTATAACAGTGATACAATGACGTAGCGTGATAAGGTGGCTTATGCCATGAAGTTATGGGGAGCTTAGTGGGTCTAGGTGGTAGATTCTTGTGGCTCAGTGTTAAAATGGTACTGACAATAAATATTGAGGTTCTTAGTTCAAATCTACTATGTTATCAATCATAAACGAGTAGGTACCAGATTAGATGGCCATGGATTATTGTGTGGAGTATACACCTATAATTGACACCAAGAAGCATTATGCTCTCAGGGATGTTGAGGTGTGCAGGTTGTGGAAATTCAACTTTTTGAGGGAGTGATTAACAATGTGATATTTACTACAATGGCCTGACCACAATGTAAAGTCCACAGAAGAGTGAATCGTATTTCAGTTGTTGTTGTTGTTGTTGCTGTTGATGATGATAATGATGATGATGTTGGTGGTGACGATGATAATACCTGTATATATTACTTAGGCACTTGCTAATGACAGCCATTTTTCTGGTACAGATACTGTGACACATTGTTAACACCTCATATTTAATGTTTGTGTACAACATGTTATATTACAGTTACATGTTTAATTGCAATATATAATCTTGTATCACAATTGTAACACTTTATAATGGGATCCACATATCATGGTTAATACCACAATAATGATATATGTTCTTTATAAATTAAGTTGTTTTAATTCAGACAGGCGCCATATATTAATATTGTCATTTTAATGGAATGTATGCACTCACTCCAATATGATAAAAGCCACTAGAAAGCCACAGACTCATTGCTTGATTATGTTGACTATAATCAGACAGACAGTTGTCATCATAATGGAATATATACCGGTATGTCATTACCTGACAGCAAGCGGAGCGTCTTCGTGGCCTAACTGGTAGCGCAGTGGACCACAGATCAATAGTATCTGGGTTCAAACTCCGGCCTGGCTTATGCCAGAAGGGTGTTTCATCTTTCACTTCGCCTCATTACCTTTGGAGGTCGCTCGGCCCATTTAACCTGCCGTAAAACGTCAAGATTTACATTTACCTGACATCGAGCACTGAGACTGTCCAGTAATAAATCTCATTCTATTTTTAAACATATGTAATTAACTGCGTAAATCAAGGGGATTGGGGGGGGGGGGGTGATGTTCTGTTTGTCAAGTCGTTATTTTCTCATGTTGCATTGCAATTCTTTATTGCCGAATGATATCCACCAGATTTTTGTTCCATTTTGGTGATTCAGGGATTCTTCTGGATTTCTTCCTCATCGTTTACTGACCGACATATAAAAAGTGTTTTGCCAATCAAATGAATAATTAGTATCTGACAGATTGAGTGAATGAACGAGTGCTTTGTTAAGCTTTCAGGTTTAGTTTTACCTGGGACGGCATACGGTGAGTGAGTGAGTGAGTGAGTGAGTGAGTGAGTGAGTGGGGGGTGGGTGGGTGGGTGGGTGGGTGGGTGGGGTTGGAGTTGGTTTTTGGGTTGGTTGGTTGGTGGTGAGTGAGTGAG
The DNA here is from genome assembly GCA_025642065.1 of Paralvinella palmiformis. Taxonomy (NCBI): domain Eukaryota; kingdom Metazoa; phylum Annelida; class Polychaeta; order Terebellida; family Alvinellidae; genus Paralvinella; species Paralvinella palmiformis. Next base: position 729,517 of record JAODUP010000084.1, read on the forward strand.
TGAGTGAGTGAGTGAGTGAGTGAGTGAGTGAGTGAGTGAGTGAGTGGTTTGATTAACACCTGCTACATATAGCAACCGCCATTATAGGATATATCCCTAGGAAGTAACTTCCCAGGGATATATCCTGTACTCTAAGTTGAACCCTGACCCAGAAACATATTTCATTTTGGTAAATTAATAAAACAAGATCATTATCATGTTGATGGCACTGATTGGGAAGATGTCATCTGTCCACTTGACTCAAAGATAGTCAGCAGTTTATCAAATCATCAAAAATACAATTCTCTTATTACAAACGGGTCAAATTTGGTGGCCTTAAAGCGGTCAAACTTTTGGCAGCTGTTATTATAGGTCAACGGTTTGATCCCCAAAAGGGTCGGAACTTTTAGAGGAATTAAATCCTTTGCTCAGATTAATGACCACCTCAGATGGCGTTCCAATTTCAATGGATTAAAGATGGGACGTTAAAGGGTCGTCACGCTAATGATCATATATGTTGCCTATCAACATATTAATCCCAATCCAGCTCATTTCTCCTTCGTCACCTGTTCACTTTAGACACCATTAACAAAAGGTGTCTCGGTGATGAGTCATTGTAGTCGGAGTGAGCCATTTCATTATTGCCACAACAACTCCCGAGACATTTTCATCATTGCCGCATTACGAGCCACGATTTACAGTAGACGAGCGAGCCGTACTTTGTAGCCATCTGTCATCATGGTAATATTTATTCAGAGCCTCTTATTAAACAATGAACGTTGATATTAATTGTTTTAATCAATTTTAGCCGATATATTATTGGTGCTTGTTATCATCTAGTCCGTTGACCAAGTTGTTGACATTCTTCGGTACAATATAACATTAATCCGGATAAGTCTCCATCCAATGCGTCGTCTACGGTTTTATCTTTATTTGATCTGGCTGTTGTATCTATCAACCTGCACCGAGTTACCTGACGTAGAGAGATCTCATGGACTCCTCCGGCGTCTTATAAGTCCCTGTACGACGACGGCCTGCTTCAATTTAAATATCGGCCCCATCTTCAAAGGAAGCTCCCTAGCCATGCGTTGTGTGCTCTTTCCTATGCTGCTGGCAGCATTTCGTTCGGCTGGTGTTTGTCTTGTTGTTTACACACCAAACAATCGTTGATCGGCTGTATACGATCTGATTGATGTGTTTAGATTAGGCCTTATAGTGTATGTTATATACGATATAGAGGATATATTTGAGAAGTGTCATCATTTATGCCAGCGTTTATCTGTTTTGTTCTAGTTTCTAACTCTCAGCTGCCAATTATCACATCCTCAAAGTCAATGCCTCGGTATCCTTTTTTTTTTGGTTGTATTTGTGTATGATATCACTATTATGCTGTATGATTCAGCCATTTGTATTCATTTTGATATTATTATTATTATCAAATGATATTATTAATAGTTATATCTTATGAGCCCAAAACTAGTACAGTGCTAAAATGAATTATGTCAGAATTGCATACATACTCAAATACACGCACCCGCAGACACCAACACACACACACACACACATGCGCAGAACATTCAGATTGTTTATTTTTATATTTCCCTCACTGGTAATAATAAGAAGACCACGAACCTGTTATGAAATGGGATTTAATATTGAAAACGTAATAAACTTTAAATATAATTTAACATAAAGGATTAAAAGTGTTGGTCAATTTCGACCTCTGTCATAGATGTTAATGTGGGTTAAGCCTGCATTAGAAGCGTAGGTTTAAACAAAATTGTTTAAAGCGGAGTTTCTGTTTGGGTAGAATTATTTCGATGTGCTGCATCAGGAGTGAGTCATAAGTAACTGAGATACTGGTGCGGATTTCTAGAGAAGTTTCCTCCAATAAACAGGTGAATTCCCGGTGAAGGATTTGGACGCGTACAACAGACCTGTGCACCGGTATGACCTTTACTGGATATGAAAACGCATCTGCAAGTCGAACAAACGCCAGACGCTGACTAACGGACACTGTTTAATTGGCAATGTCTGTATAATCCCTGACATTGTACTTGAGAATTATGTTATTAATACAGTCCGGATAGTCTGCCTCTGAGTTGACATTTCGTCAATAGCCTTATCTCATCTAATTAGTTCGGTTGTCTGGAGAGGTTTGTCTGTTATGATGTCACTTAATTAACATTAATGACACCCATATTGTTTATTGGCAGTACCTGAGTGGCAGTAGCATTCTTTATTTTAGGGACTCTGTATTGACGACAGCGTACGTCAATAACCATCTGGTTATGGTACGGTGTCACTGACGGTGCTAACAGTGCTATATCAGTGATATTGCTAATGGTATTATACTAATAACAATGCTAATTATTCCATTTCTTTATAACACTGCTAATGGCACCGTGGAGTAATATTGTTAATGGTACTATATAAAGAAAACTGCCATTCAGGCTCTGTATATATTAGTAGATTATTAACACACACACACACACACACACACACACACACACACACACACACACACACACACATAGTACTCTACTAATGATATTCAGGTTTCAACACTACCAGCAATACTATCAGTAACCTTAAAGATGGTGATATACGTATCAGTTCTAATTGTGAGATTAGTCGGTTATATTAATGTCAATTAATACTTGAGAATGAAACATCCTCCCATAGATACAAACAACAATGGGATACCACAGCAAGTTTGTGCAGTTTGGAGCACTATTTTCTACCATATAAGCTAAGGAGTATCCTTAACGTTATATAAATGTTCACCATTGTATCAGATACGGTCTCCCCCACTTTACAGTAGAGAGGAAATGAGTGATGTGGTAGTTATAGTAGTAGCAGCAGCAGCAGCAGCATAGTAGCAGTATATTGTATATTTCTCCTTCTATAGGAGCACCCGAAAAAGCCCGTAGAAAATTATGTTTATTCGGCATCGAGAGAAAGCCCCCTCACTATGTTCATAATACTATGTTGGCTAAAACGTTCATTGTTTAAACAGAACGGGAGCAGTACGTTCTGAAGTAGGCTTACTAATCATATAGTACAGTTCTACACTTATCTGCCATCAGCCAATTAGCCACTGTGTAGGTGTGCCCGGGAGAGGAGGCGGGTGATTTCTGTACAGCAGGGGTTTGGCCATCTTCTACTGGCCAAACAGCATACAACAAGAGCCGGGCGGGCGGACCAAGGTCTGACATGCGTCATCAATGGTGTACGGATCAGTGTGACCTAGCCGAACTTCTGACAGTTATATAGGCACTCAGTTTTCTTAGCTTCATACTTGAACTTAATAAGGCAGGTGGTCTGTTTATTTTGTTTTCGGCATATCAATATTGCACTGAATGCTCAGAGGTTTGGCATTTCGGCGCAATACAAGTTCCTGTTTTTGCTATTTAGCGTACTCAATTTGTGTCCTCTTCTTACAATAATGAAACCATGCAGTTCATGTTATAAAGTATAACATTCCACACAGTTATAATTTTTTTGTGTGTTAAGGATTTTACAAAAAAATATTTTGGAAAGTACACAACTATTTGACGTATAATATCATGAAATTTGTCTTTATCTACTCTTTAACAGGGACAGTCTCACCATGCCTGGTCATGAATAAAACAGGATCTTTTGCATTTAAAATTACATTTTTTAACAATAAAAATTATTTCCATATTAATACACAGATTAACTACTGTGTGTTCCTATTTTTCTTCTGAGAGATTATGTGGGGATTCTATGAGTTATGAGTCATTTAGTAATTATGATATTTGTAGTGTACAGTGTTTAAGTATAAAGCTGTGATAATAAATACAAGTCCGATCTTAATTCGGCATTCGATGGTTGAAAATAACATCTTCAGCCAAATTGTATCAGAAGTATGAGTGCCGGTTTCCATTTACAATAATATTGTTTAATTTAATTTCATGTTATACGCGTTCACATAATTCTCCCCAACACGACAGTCAGTGCCCAACATTTCTCGGCAAACCGTAATATCTTCCTCTTAAATAAACTGGTTATTATGGCCAAGTGAGTCACTGACGAGTGGATATTGTTCCGAGTTGGGAGTCTTTGTCGTTATGATGTGAGCCGCCATTGTTATGAAACATTAATGCACCACTGGAAATCTGTTTAATCATCCTTATAACATTCTCTGCTAACCCGAACAAGTCAAATAATGAGATTGTAGACAAGAAATATGGAGGGGGAGGTGGAAGGAGCGAGGGCTCCGTCCAGGAAATGACAATGTCATTTCTCATCCCACGATAATGTTCTTTTTATACACAGAGACCCAAACATGGGTGCAGATACTCGCACGCACACATGTACACACACACACACACACACCTGTTACTATAGTTTGGGTCTGTCCTTCTAGTGTCCCATTATTAACAGAGTCCCCAGTCCCAGTAGTAGTAGCAGGTTCCTGTTGTTGGAAAAATAAATAAGACCTACAATGGCCATTATTAGGTTTGGTACAGTAAGTTCATATCTGTATCCCTGTACTATATAATACACCCCATTAATATACTGATCCATGTTTTCTAACGTTGTTGACGTTGACAAATAGATCCATGGTATTTACTATTGTATCAATGACTCGAGATCAATCTAACAATTATGGTAGATTTTATTGTTGATGATTCTGATTCGTCAGACATGAACCTTGAACTGAAATCACCTTTTAAAGACCACATTCAAATAATTATATTGGACTGTTTTTCACAACTAACTCCAATTAATTGGATATTCTCGATCGTGGATTTGAATATCTGTTCGTAATCGTGCCTGGCTGTATTACCTCTACAGTGTCGTGTTATATCGGTCTGTGTCATAACAAGGAATCGACCTGTATGTTAAAGTGTTTTTCCGTTTTAATTGTGATCTCTAGTCAATAAGTGATCGACCTCTAAATATTGAGGCAGTCTCAATTTCCAATTAACTCGGAATGCTCCGCTCAAGGATGCAAATATGTGTCTGTTGATCAGATGTGCTGATATCATGAGGCCAGATGTCATTACCGTATGTCACTTATTTCAGCAATTATACACGTTTTTATTAATTTAGTTTCTGAATAATATTTTATTCACATGAACATTTTTGTAAATATCCAAGAAACACTTAAGAACAATAAGGTTTCGTGATGGAGTATAACTGCAAGTCTGATACCTGCTAACCTTTGCATATTTACAATACATTTGCACATTGAAACAAAATGTCCGCACATTTTTATTTCTTGTTTATTTTAGCAAACGCTTGAGGGACATGATTCTTTAATGCCCAGGTAATAAATATTACAGTTAATTGGAGTCTGGTTAAACAAGATTTAGATGTTATGTTGTTCAGAAATTGGTTGCTGAAACATATTTCAAATTTCACTAGAAAGACTAGCTAATAATAATAATAATAATTTGTTTATTTATTTCAAAATATGAATTTCGTATTTGTAATTAAACAAGAGTGATAGCAATGATACTCCGACTAAATACAAGTATAGCATGTTTTGTGAATAATAGGAAAAAGACTACAGCTGATGTTACTAAGATATATGACTTGCTGCCATAAATACTTGTGAGTCCGTACTAGAACCAGTATTAATATCGGAATATTCTCAGAACTCCACCTTTGATTCTGAATTTTTTTCTAAATGGATTATCATTGGCAACAGCTGCTTATCAATAATACTATTGTATATAACTGGTCGTTGGTTTATCTACGTATGCACGATCAAGTACAGGCACAGTAACAAATACATGAAATGTTGACTGACTGGAGAAATAGCGACGTGTTTAATTTTAGTACTGTTTAGTTTTTTTCTGATCAGAATATGTCAAAGTACATGTGACACATAAGTCAAATGAAAAACGCTATACAAACGAAATATTAAAAAAATCTTAATTCATAATATTCTTCATTGCCTTTGAAAGGTAGCATATTATCAATTAACCTATTATACTAATCTCTAAAGAAATCCATGATAGGAGATTTAATTTTGACATTCAGTATCTCTGACATTCAATATCTCTGACATTTTCTCCACATATTGTTTATATAATAATAATAATGATGATGATGATGATGTTACTGATCACGAAAGATTAATTGTTGTGTCAGTGCTGAGCCATCTTTATTTCGTTTATTTAAGCCAGCTTCCTTGTTAGCTGCATTTTAAGGCAGTTTGTCCTTCTGGAAATATATTATACAACGTGGGAATAAAAAACAACAACTGATGGCATCTTAGTTTGATTTCATTTGCATCATTTCAAAAGCTCCTCATCAACCATCCATTCATTTGCCTGTCCACAAAACCAATTTCTTCCTTAAATCTCCACAAGTTTCTCAATCAGCTGCACCGACAGATCAAAAGCGCTTTAAAGCTTCTTCAGACACATTTTCGCCTTAACTTATCTCTGATGTAGTACCACAATATTGTCAACAAAATGCCAGTTTTTAGTATTCATCGAAGCCTCTTCTCTGTGTCTGTGTGTGTTCCTTGTTTAACCATGTTTGTTGTTGTTTTTTTTACTGTGGGGTGAGTAATTGATTGATTGGTAATGGTTAAGCTCAAAGTGTTACTACAAAAGTGTGGTTAAAAAGGCTAAAGGCATATCCACCGAAGTGTTGTATTGATATTTTGAAGCGTTACGGTTTGTTTTGGTGAAGCGTTACATAATGTTTATTATTTAAATGACACAGACAGTGAGGTGTACTCGGTCGGTCATGACCGTTGACATCATCACCCCCCCCCCCTGCTCTCTTCCCTCCATTTTAATTCTCTTATAAGTTGGTCATCTCTTATAATAAAGATACCTATATCAATATAATAAATGTTTGCTTGTGCCAGGTGTAGCTCGTCAAATATTGTCTTTGAGACTTGAGTGGACTTTTGAAAAATAGCACGATTCAAAAGTGAATACAATAAAAGCATACCGTCGATGATGTGATATGGCAATAAGTTAAGTCTTTAGATTTCCTTCCTATATGTTAAGAAATGGCCATAAAATGACGCTGTTTTAATATTTGTAAAAATGACTGTTTACAACTGAGACATTTAGAAACATAGAGATATTGCCTGAACTTTCATCAGTTTAATGAATCTTGTGTGCTGGAGAAGAGATGGGCTTTGCTCAGTTATTCGGCAGCTATACCAGTCATGCTGTCAGGCTGCTGACAATACACATGGTAAATACTTCACTGCTGCTCTTCGGTTTAGAACTGCATTCCTGTTGCTGCTAATTCAACAACCTTTTTTTTCCATTTCCACGAACTGAATGCTGATCAATTAATAATAGGAATGCCAATTTCAGCTGGGGAAATAATTGTAAAGTCTAAATGGGAGCAACTCTCATATGCTAATGTATTAAAGTGCCAATAAACATTTTATTGTAATGAGTATAAATAAAATAGCAGTTTAATGTGACTAGCTAATTACAAATATTATAGTTGTACACACTCCAAACTTCACCAACAGTGTTAGACAATACCTACCAGTATCTAGATGAACACAAACTTTGTGAATAATATCATTTATCAGAGAGACAACCTTTGTAGGATTATTTGATTTTAATAATAATAATAATAATAATGCTGTATATTTAATCAGCTGCTCTTACCAGCAGGAGTCATCACAAAGGCGATGTACAGTGATACCCCAAATAAGATATATGTGAAAACCCGATAATAAACATGAATGATAAACATTAATTAACAATGAAAGTACAGGTGAAAGGATAGACGACCACCATCAGGATACTGCAGCCACTGTCAAGGATTGCTATCTGCGATGATGATACGTTTAACAGACAAAATACTCAACAGATGTAACAGATGACGAATGAAGCTGGAACAATGACAAATAATGGAAGAGACAGCCGGAGTGTATCAGTTACAAGTAGACAGTCTTTTTCTTTGTTCTCTTCACTGTGGCCTGCTTTTATTTCCATTTTGTGACATGTATGGAGTGTCGTATGTCCTTTTTTTTTTGAATCCATAGATATCTTCTCCATAGTTGTACCAGGCCACCAATCTCTAGGACTGTTCTGCAAATGGTTGCCTAAATCTGGGGTGAGGGGGGGGGTCTTCTTTCTTTTCACCTCATTGGCCTCTTAGATTGCTTACCTGGTTTAGTTTATCGTGTATAGAAAATTGGCCATAAAACTACGGCAATGCATGGTTTCTGTTTTGCAATTTAAGTCTGTTGCACGCAAACTACTTCGAGTGTGACAGATTTAAAGTTGTTAAAAATTTCAATATTGAAGATGTTACTATAGCCCCACTGGTGCGTCATGGTTGGCCACACATCCATAGTGCCAAGGTCCAAATCCCGGTCTCTAGCTTAACGTGAATGGTGTTTCATCTTTCACTTCAACCTCATTACCTTTAGAAGTGTATTTACTCATTTACAGATTTGCCCCCAGGAGTGCACAGAATTGCTGTAAAACAGCAACAACATTTTCTATTTCCAAAAGTCAATAGTCAGATAGGACTTCTGGAAACTCGGAATACGTGACTACCAACTGTCACAGTTAAAATACGATGTCTACCATGTCACTCGGGTTAACTAAACATGATTTATTGCTAACCTATTACTAGTGGACTTATTGCTCTGCTGACGGTGCTGCCGCACCGAAATCAACTACTGGTAATATACCCTGTCAACAATAATATGTATTTATGCGTCTTCCCGTTTTTTTCTTGGCTTGATAATATCATCAGTTATTGATTTATGACCCTTCCAACTTCTGTCCTGGCATGACAGCCTCGGGTTTTTGGGAGATGATAGGTACCTATGGTCAAAACTGAAAATAATCTGATTCACAGTAAGAGAGTTTATCTCGGTTTACAATCGTGTTTGTTATATCATAGCTGTAATGATGATGATGATTGATGTTTTACGGCCACTTTTGTGCACATGGTAGGCTAAATGAGCCGAGCGACCTGCAATGGTAACGAAGCGAAGTCAACGATGAAACACCCTTCTGTTGTCCAACGCACTGCCAACTAGACCACGGAAGCGCCCTTAACGTAGCTGTAATGACTGAGTGGCGTACATCTTTTAATTGATCTATAGAACTGATTATGATCTTTGTATTTTTGACTAAATCTAGTCGTTATGGCCAGATATTTGTTTCAGTATCTAGATACCATGACATACAGTAAACATTGATATGTGTAACTGTTGTGATGTCCACAGAAATTAGTAGTATTATACCATCATCAGTAATACTAACGTAGTAATAGTAATGTTTGTGGTGGTGGATAGGCCATTATTGATGTTTGGGTTCTGCATGAACCTGTACATGCATATGCACACGCACGCATACACATATACACACGCGCGCGCGCTCGCACACACACACTGGTGAGACATTACACTCGTTTCAGTCTGAAAAGTTAGTTGCTCTGGAGTCAGTCCCATGATTAATCACCCAGAGTTTGAATTGACAATTTGATATTCTCAGTGCCAGAGTCTTAACACACACACACACACACACACACACACCCAGAGAGAGAGAGAGAGAGAGAGAGAGCATGTTAATGACCCCTGTTACCGGGATAACTACCAATAAATTGTGAGACTACATTTTCTTATTCAAAACATTGGTGAATTTTCCTAATTTTCTAACGCACTGCAATTTACATTCAATGGAAATATGATCTGCAGCCTTTTCAATAGCAGCCGACGTCCGACGCTAGACGTCGCCTATTTCACCTCGTCGCCTATTTTATCGGCAGACAATCAGTCGGCTACTTTGGTTTTGCCGAAAAGGTGGCCTAGAATGGACCAAAAATACTCCACTTTATTTCAACTTTTCACGGGAGAGCCCTAACCGATAACTCCTCCCCCCTTCCAATGGAGAAGGGCCACTGTTGTGTTTGTGTGACTACCACTACACCACGGCCAATCCTGCACTCAGTCATCAGTTAGGTGTTTTGTCCATTCTCTGAGCTTCGTGCTTCTTAGATGATGATGATGATGATTGATGGTAGGCTAAATGGGCCGAGCGACCTCCAACGGTAATGAGACGAAGTGAAAGACGAAACAACCGTCGGATATGCCCACGCCGAGATTCGAACACGGGTGGTAGTGATCTGTAGTCCAGCACGCTACCGCTAGACCACGGAGGCGCCCCCCCCCCATTCGTGCTTATTAGATCTAACTTCTTTTTAGTGGAAGCATTTTTCGCTTTCGTCACGATTGTCTGGCGTTAATATGATCAGAAAGTGGCGCTAATTCAATATAGACAGAAGGTGTGAACGAAACGGGCAAAGCTGGCAGCAGTCAAAGCTATTAATTAATTGATATTAATTGGATTTAGGGAGGGGGGGAGGGGCACCACCCATAATGCTGCCCGCTGAGCGAGGTCTGGAGTTACCTTAATGGCAGATGCTGTTATCTGTAGCTTAATGGCATTGGCGATGAAGCATTAATATTTATTATTATAAATAATTAGACATGGCCCAAATGTCATCTAGTCGCGATGGTATGGCGGGTGAATGATTTCATGGTTCGCTGGTTATACTTATTACATATGCAAATGCGATCACCTTTTTAACGGCGAACTGGTGAATAGTTCATAGATTCTATAATTTGTGTGTGTGTGTGTGTGTGTGTGTGTGTGTGTGTGTGTGTGTGTGTGATCTATTTCAGGCAATGTTTGTCAACAAGCCGACCGCAGTGCGGATATGTTTGAGTTGTATTACGTTTTCGTTTTTTTCTTTCTTGAACAATAGTTTCTTTTTCACCAAATGCATTTATATTTATTCTGTGAACCGTTTTCATTATTAAGGTCAATATACCGTACGTCGGCGTGTTGTTCTAGGAGTACTGTCTGTCACGTTCATCATCTGGTATTGTGAGAATGGTTTGGAAGGCTGCGTCAGTAAAATACAAAAATATTGAACATGCACGGATCAATTTAAGTATAGAACACAGATCGGTTACGTCGAACACTAGACTGACAACTTGTACATGAAGTCGGCTAATGGTATAAACTCACTCCCATTATTATCATTATTATTATGGTTTATTATGTTATGAATATTGTCTAGGGGACGTCTTCTGTTAGCTAATTTAGCTAATTATGACAGAATTGGTGATATTATCTTCCCCTCAGTAATGATGTTATTGTAGAACGATGATAGGGAATGGTCTGATTGTGAAGAGAGTAGAGGAAGTGGCCAGGTTGTGTGTGCGTGCGTGCGTGCGTGCGTGCGTGCCCACGTTTTCGTGTCTTCCCAGCTGCATGTCTCCGCATTTGTACAGAACCAATTAGCCATTGTTAACGAAGGTAAATACCATATTGTAAGGTTTCACTTCACACTGACAATAAAGTGTTTCTCTAGTAGGTCCTCCGTCCAGGCATCTATCCACATTAACAGCAATTTAATGGTGAAATAGCTAGATACATAGATAGATTTTTGGATTGATAAATAGATAGAGGAACAGCAGAAGAGAGAGAGTGGTATTTGTCATCAGAATGAAAATCATGCTCAGATCATTCTCTGAAAGTGAACTACAGTTTAAAAACACAACATTTTACTGTGTAGATACTATTGATAATGTAAATAGAGAGCTTACGTCCTCGATTTGGTGACAAAATGTTTTTGGAACATTCTTCACATATCAGAAAGATTCCAGCTTTTGCCATTTGATTCCCATTATAAAAGCTGCTACGCTGAGATAAAACTTTGATGGCTTTTTGTCAAAAGACAACAACTGCCATTCGCCATAAACGATCGTTGTTCGCTCGACGTAACAACGTTTAATGTCTCATGGCAGCTATTTCTCGTTGTTGAATTTTGTTATCTAGTTTTCTGCCGGGCTGCTGTTTTATGATAAACAAGCTAATACATATCACTGTGGATTTGAGAGTATGGAATTAGTCCACTCTGACCTCCTGTACATCACAACGGGGTCATCTAAAATGAGCCGACATTAAATGACCCGTCGGGCCGATCACAGTCTCGTTAAACTTTACTGACTCACTGTCACACTCACTCACTTAATTTGCTTGGCTAACAGAGTTACTGGGTGTTAGGTTTACATTTCAGAAGCGGATTAAAGAGGCAGAAATTTTGTTTTTGGTGAACTTAAACACATCGGTGTGATCATTTAGTATTTTTAATAAATATTTTCTTATGTCTCTATTTAAGAAGAAACAAATTGATTAGATTTTGATATGTTAACATAACTACATGATTATTTCACTTCTTTTTCTGTTTTTAGATCATAACCTGTTTTATCTATCGTGTAACATTCATTGTTTAATGCTAGAAGCTGAAGTTTGTTTTGAACGCAGTCTGTCTGTCTGTCTGTCTGTCTGTCTGTCTGTCTGTCTGTCTGTCTGTCTGTCTGTCTGTCTGTCTGTCTGTCTGTCTGTCTGTCTGTCTATGTGTGTGTGTATGTGTGTGCGTGTGTGTGTGTGTGTGTGTGTGTGTGTGTGTGGCCGTACTCTGATATTTAATTGTAGAGGTATGTATTATTATGTAAAAAAAACAGCCTTGTGAACGTGAAAATTGATTCCCATACATTAACAACAGCCTCAAATAAAAGTACCAAAATTTAACTGTAACAACAGGAATCAAACCAAGAACCTTCAGAGAAGTGTCTACCAGTGCTATTATTTGAACTGTCACACAACATTAAAGTGTTTGGAAGACATCTTCCGGTATAGAACTGCAAACTTCTAGGTCAAAGTTGAAATATCGGTGAGCTTTTAACCCTTGACCTCATATCCCAGGTTTGACCATCTCAAGTCAAAACAAAACCACTCATTCACTTCACTAACCATTGCAGGCGTGATGATTGGAGAGGCCATTTCCAAAGAACAGAGAGTTCTTTTTTTTATTGTGAGAGAATGGCTTCTGGTTCCTCTTTTACAGTATCATTATTTAGCTGTCTGCTTGTGACTGTTAAGACGCCTGACGCATTATATGGTAGCTGTTCGGCATACCACAAGGGGACGTAACCTGATATCTAATAGGTAATTACTCATCACGATAGTAGGTCTTGATGGGAAGATGGCATGCGCTTAATTATTATAATCCTGCGATCCATCATCATCGGAGTGTGGTTTGAAGTGGGGGTGTTTTACCTGTAGTAATACCATTTGTTTGTAAGATAAATACATTGCACTCGGATTCCTGGAGTCTCACCCCTTCTGTGGAAAATCACGTTTTGACATTAATGAAAGTAGTTTGTTAAAATCTAAAATTTAAACTTAATCCTATCTAAATATAACCTATGTATACACCTCAGACAGACTGGAATAATTTAATAGACTAGGATGGACAAAAGCAGATTTATTCACATTTTCCTCAAAAACTAATTATCTAAAAATGAGATGAAAAGTTAGACATGATAAATTGCTTAGTAGTGTTTCCCCATGTAAATATCAATCAAAATTGTGCATAATATATATTTAACTAAGGTCTCGGTGTTTTTATATATGTACCTGGTGTTTTATGTGATACAGTTATTCTTGTTTTCACTGAATTTGCGGTCAAAGTCGAGATTTTGTACATAACGCATTGTGTCTACTACAGTTACACTTACATACTGAATCAAAGGATTTTTAGCATGAATAAGACCGAGATGTTTATTTCACTGAAGCACCATATCATCTATATTTGTGGTAGTACTTACAACATTAATAAAACCATTCAAGGATTAAATAAAAAGTTTTCGTGTTGGTCATTTATATAGAGGGCAGAGTAAAAGTGCGCTACCTGAAAAAATTAAACAGTTTTTGTCTTTCCAATTATTGATTCTGAAAATATATTCAAGATATAAAGAAGTTCACTAACAGAGCAAGGGAGTTACTATATTTTGAATTTTTAACTCGTATGTCACATTCTTAGACTCCAGTTTCATAGAATGATCCATACATCAGTCAACGTCAGCCTTTTTTTAATGGTGGCTGCGGAACTACTTTCCACTTTTCTGTATTATTTAACAATATTGATTAATATATGTACATGTTGTAAATACTGTAACTATTTTAAACAGAATTGCAGTGAAATTAATATTGTATTTAGTATTTTCCATGGTGTTCCATTGAAATTGAACATCCTTTTGCGTGTCACATTTCTAGTTGTAATATAACATTTGCGGTGATCGCAATAAACCGAACTATTAATTTATACGAACATTATAATCATAAAGATGTTACGGTAATGAAGATTCAAAGCTAGAACTACATAATATCCGTGACTCAGTAATATGTCAGCAATATACAATTACTACTACCTGACATTATGTCTGAGATGTAAACAATATAACGGTTAAACAAAGTAAACATTCACTCAGATATTTCTGATTTGGATCAATTATATTAGTTATTAAAATTGAACTATCATCTGGCAGCACAGCTAATTTAAGTGTCCAATATCTTTGTACGTCCATCCAGCCGTCCCTTCCTCCACCCATCCATCCACCATTCTGTCCCCCCCCCTCCAAGACACACACACACACACACACCATTTGTGATTATCTGTTATGGTGTCTTTATATCTAGGCTGCTAAATTAGACAAACATAGGTTACATTCAGACCAACCATCCTTACGGAATGATATCCCAGCAAATACCAACATATGGTATATCGACTTCACATGTAGAATGTATCATATATATATATATATATATATATATATATATATATATATATATATATATATATAGTTGATCAAAGTAAACATTCGCTCAGATTTCTGAGCAAAAACCAAAGAGTAAATTGATGCCACTTTTGCTGATGGTAGAGTGGTAAGAGCACTGCGTTGGAAGCATCTAGGTTGTGGGTTCAAACCCGGCTCATACCTGTATTTGTGGGATTTGTTTGTGTAGGTGGTCGCCCTCTCTGCCATACGGTAAGTCCTTGACTTTTGTTGATCCGCTTGCTGATTTACTGAATTTAACCGATCAGAGTAAATCCCTAAGTAAATAAAAACTAAAATTAATCATGGCCCCGGCAGAATAACAAAATAGATGAAATGTTGTAGGTTAATGGGTGGGGTCGACCGGATGTTAATAAGCGATGTGTCTGCCGAGAAGCTCAGACACGGGACAGTAAGTCGTTTTGGGCTAATTTTGTCATTGTCCCAGGTTGTTGGAGTGTATTACTTATTATGTTATTTAATTATTTATTTGTTATTATATCACGAGAATGTCTTTAGCGTATAATCATTATACTTCTGATATTCTCCTTTTCGACCTTGTACGCATTTAAGTTTATTAAACGGCATAAACCTCCCCACTAATATTATCTGTATAGATTACAAAGAAACCCCAGTCTCTCTCTCTATCTATCTATCTATCTATCTATCTGCTTTTCTGTCTCTATCTATCTATATATCTGTTTCTCTCTCTCTCTCTCTCTCTATTTACCAGTTTGTTTCTTTTCTTCTCCCTCCCTTCACTCTATCTTTCACTCTATCTATCACTCTATCTATCTACCTATTCCTCTCTTTCTTGATCAGGACTTACTGTAGTTTTTTTTACAATAGTCATAATTTTATTAATGTTTAATTTATTGCTGTCTTATATAATTTTTTCATAATGAATGAGGTTTTCATATGGGTACAAGTTTTTCAGGTCAAAGTGGCATCTAGTTTTTGATCAAAGTTTTTGTTTTATTAAATAAATGCTTTATCCAGTTTCATGCTACTGAAGTTATTCTAATGGTTACACTTTACATTTATCTAATATTATAATATCATAATGTGCCAATACCAAAAATTGTATTAATCCAATATCTCTTCTTATAGATCTTCTAGGTATGGCGCGGCTATAAAACGCTGCTCACTTTTTTCCCCAATGAAGATCCCAAAGTGATATCTGTTTTCCCCTGAAAAAATATGAAACATAGAAAACCACTAAAGGTAATGACTGTGATGCGGTCAATGAACCGTGTACCATGACAACTTACAGTAAATAAAACTAGCTGGAGTTGATGTTAATTGCAATAAAAGCATCGGGCAGAATTCTGTGCTAAGCCAATATGATGAAGTTGATCACACATTATTGGTAGTTTTGATTATAAAAAACCCGCTACCCAGAAACGAGGCTTACGTTGTCTGTTTTTATGCGAATAAATGATTTATTGATAAAAATATGCATCAAGTTTGCAGATCTGTTGAGACATGGCATAAAGCAGCAAAACCATTATGGTGAATGTATTTATAATTAGGTGCACACGTGCATACACGCATTGATGAACATTGGTGTTTATGCATCTCTTGCATGCGCAAACAACACCATAGATTAAGCACTGACCAAGACATGATAACATCTTCACAGCATTGAGTTTAGCAATCACTAAAGAGTGGATTATTATTATTATTATTATTATATTACAATTTGATCACCGGTATTATATAATGGCCTTTGTCCATTTGATCTAAATCTTCCATTTCTACGACGGTATCTTGCCCGTTATTATCATTGCGTGATATATGATGGTTCTCCATATTTTTATTTAATTTATACACTAAATTACTTATTCATTATCAGCAATCATTTCTGTAGTATGATGAGAAGTAACCTTAATCTCATGTCTGTTTTATTGGGTTCAGATTAAGTTTAATATGAATATATCTATTGGTATTCTGTCATAATTGAGATATTTTCTTGGCTTGATATTTTCATGCACACACGCACGCGCGTGCGTGCGCGCTCGCGAAAACACATGGACACACACACAGAGAGAGAGAGAGAGAGAGAGAGAGAGAGCACTGTTTTACACCTCTCCGGTATCCTGTTGTTTATTTCCATCAGATGATGGGAACCAGACAGGTGTTATAGTTGTCATATGTTAGTCTAATGTAACTAAGGTTTCTACCCTCTTCGTGTTATTATGGGACATTTTGTTATTTCACGGCGACATATCTACGGTAGAGGCTAAACAGTCCCAGCATCTTCTGAAGGGACCGAGATGAATTGAACGATGAAACATCTTTCAGGCTAAGATCGGGTGTTGAACTGGACATTTTTGACCAACTGCACTACAAAGTTGGGATGCTGAAATCTTGCTCTTAACAATATCGTTTTTAATTATAATGATATTGGGTACGTCAGTGTGGACTGTTTCGCTGCGGAAAATATAGTCGTGCACCTGTCATTGTTGTCTGATAGATTGTCGTGGACCTGAGGTTCAGATCAGCAGCATGTCGCTACTGTTGTGGATGACGCCGATATAGAATACGTTGTTGTTGTTGTTGTTGTTGTGTCTCATATTGTTGTTGGCCACGTTAACGTGGGCATATTAGGATGAAGGCTGAATGTGTGAAAAAGAAATATTTTCGGGCGTGCACAAAAACACGGCATGGCTTCAGCGTTAAATGCTCTGCAATGAATGGCTAAACGGCTCGAGCTTTTATCGAATTGGCTGAACGGCTAGACTCGGCTAAGCTTGTGGTCGTGGACGGTGTCATTGTTGGTTGTATTGTTTGTTGTCGTGGCCTGTATTTTTTTATCTCTGATTTATGACGCACTACATCCAATCAGATCATCTTAGTTGCTTCTTCGGATATAATCTCCCTCACACACACACACACACACACACACACACACACACACACACACACACACACACAGAGAGAGAGAGAGAGAGAGA
This sequence comes from Paralvinella palmiformis, assembly GCA_025642065.1. Taxonomy (NCBI): domain Eukaryota; kingdom Metazoa; phylum Annelida; class Polychaeta; order Terebellida; family Alvinellidae; genus Paralvinella; species Paralvinella palmiformis. Next base: position 747,124 of record JAODUP010000084.1, read on the forward strand.
GAGAGAGAGAGACACACACACACACACACTCATGCAGGCACACTTATGTGCACGAAGGCATGCATGAAAACACAATTTTGGCAAAGTTGTAAATAATATAACGCCTATTTGCTATTACATGTTTTAGTCAAATATAAAAGAAAATATTTGAGATATGGAAGAGTAAATCGATCAGATTGTTGTCATCACAATATGAAATATGGGTAAGAAGTAAGGTCAAGGTCTTGGTCTCTTTGGGGGGCGCGGTTATGGTATTGCATTGATGTATACAGTTGAGCAACTGTAGAGTGTGAAATATTACAATAGATTGTAGCAATAATTGTGCAGTTGGCACTTTCGCAGGTTTGTGTTGAAGCCGTGAGTCAACGGGTAAGAAAAGGCATTTAGACGAGAAATTATGACCCGAAACTATTAACGTGGATCAATCAGCACCCTAGTTACTGTTTTCCTTTACGGTTTCAATTCTGGCTAACAGCCTCCCGTTAGCCATTGTCCCGTGACGTCAGCATCACCCTCATCACCATCATCGGTCTCTGCATGGCCTAACTGGTAGTTCGGTTGGCCGGGCCACAGACCTCTAGCACCTGGGTTCGAACCTCAGCCGAGCCATGTCGGATGAATGTCTCATGTTTCGTCTCATATTTAGCCTACTGCGTGCACCGGACTTGTCGTGCGGCATCATCATGTCATGCGGCATCATCATGTCATACGGCGTCATCATGTCATACGGCATCATCATGTCATACGGCATCATCATGTCATACGGCATCATCATGTCATACAGTGTCATCATGTCATACGGCATCATCATGTCTTACGGCATCATCATTAACATAAACCTATTAAACATTTATAAGGCATGCTAGTTATCATCATCTCACGCTGGAAGACTTCGTTGTTTTTAACTGGTAAAGATTTGGTGAAGTAGATACTGGGAGATGCCTGGAGATGATGATGATGATGATGATGATGATTGATGCTTAACGGCCACTTTTGTGCACCTGGTAGGCTAAATGGGCCGAGCAACCTCCAAAGGTAACGAAGCGAAGTCAAAGATGGAACAGCCTTCAGATAGGCCGACGCCGAAATTCGAACCAGGTGGTAGTGATCTGTGGTCCAACGCGCTACTAACTAGACCACGGAGGCGCCCGGGAGATGCCTGGAAGAATTGGTTCCGTTAGTGAGCAGGCACCGGGCTACTTGTTGTAATACGATGTTGACCATTTATGTCTGTAGTATAAAAATTAAGATTTATGGCAGCCTAACTTGCGCTAATGTTTCATCTGAAGTACGACTGATAGAGTAACATTGTCGCCGAGCTAACACATGTTTCTCCTATTGTAATCTATTTATTCGTCCTTCCATTTCGACGGCTAGACACCCATCTCTGACTAAATGCTTGCTGACGGCATCAGTTTATCGAGCACGTTTAAAACCGGAGACAGCGTTGGATAGGGATGTTGCCTGTAAGAGGTCGATGTGAAATGGGTTAGACTATAGGACGTTTCTGTACGGATTGATGTCTCTGTTAGCTGTCCGTCGTGTGGTTTTGGGGCAGACAAGATCGGGGGTTTTTGTTTTTGTTTTGGCCTGTAGCAATTAAAGAAAGCTAGATATTGATCGGATGCCGTTGTTCGTTTGGTCCAGGTCTAACAACCAACAGGCCGATCCGGAATTGATGACAGATTATTTGTTCAGCTGCTCACGTGACCAAAACCTGGATGGCGATGTTGATTGCCTGGATGTTTCGGGGGGGGGGGGGCATCATCAGTGGCCAGACAACAGTTGTTTTTCACTCTTCCACGTCGAGTATGATCCACCAAAGATCCAGAGATGACCTTTCTTAGCATCGCTTTTGCTCAAGTGTTTGACAAATGATCCAGGCGTATGAATTGATCTTTGGCTAAATTGGCGTTATAGTAGCCGACAGTTATTATTATTATTATTATTATTGTTATTAATTACGGGAGAGAGACAACTGTGACACATCTGTTAATTATCAGCACCAGATGCTATATGTAATAAGCTCATCTATTCACATGACTCTATCTATTATATATAGCCTACACTGGAATGAAGTGTCAGAAAGACAACTTTTAAAGGTCAAACTCATAATACAAATAACCTCAGATAAGTTGACAGGTGTGCTATGTGCTATCACTGATGGGTTTTTTCTTCTCTAATGGTAGGGTGCATGTTTACGTGTCTGTGTGTGTGTGTGTGTGTGTGTGTGTGTGTGTGAAATATTTCCCTATGAAGTGGCCTCTCGGCCATATGCGACCATATGTGACCAGCACCGAGGCTAACAAACCACACACACACACACACACACACACACACATGCGCACAGGGTCATATGGATAATTATAATGTTTCATCACCATTCTTACCCTTCTAATGTAATCTATTGGAATAATATGAGTGAATTATAATGATGATTAAAAATAGTCATCCACAGACTTATCAGGTTAAGAAGACAACAAAGGTAATTAGAACATCAGCGTAGAGATGGCATAATATTGTCTGGGAGGACACTCTCTATAACATTACAGACATATGCATATTAAAAAAGTTTCAGATCAGATTCATCAGTTACATACATCATACGTATGTTATATCAGAAGGTTCTATCATATTAGGGCTCTGTGAAAGTTGGGTTGTAGGGTTTTATGATAGAAACTGTTAGATGACTAGCTCTGAAATGTAGATGTTTTGTACGCTTTTTTAAAATATTCATATTCTATTATTTTATTCCCATCACGAAGTTCTCCGAGCTGTATGTGGGCGGGATGGGTGAATGTTGTTTAACGACACATCGGCACAATTTAGGTTATTCAGTGTCCTCGTATGTGGGCGGGCATGGTCCGTCCGTCCGTCAAGTGTGTGTGTGGGTTTTTTTTGCTTTCGTGTGTGCGCGTGCGTGTGTGCGCTCGCGTGTGTAAGTAGGTAAAACCCTAATCATTGGCTCTTCCAATCTTAACAGCCATAGCACTTGTCTTGTGTCATCTACCTGTAGTACCTACCTGTAGTATCTACTTATTGTTCTACCTGTTACGGTTATGTCATCTCCTAACCTGTGTTTCATCCCATTTCATTGCATCAATTATCATTAACATCGGCTTATAACATGTCAGAAGCAACCCTAGTCATAATTAAAGCTTTTTAGTGACTGGTCAAACGTTACACGTTTCGTCATGAACAGTCGCTTCTCAATATTCAGTTCCCTGGTGAATTGTCCACAGTTGATATTCGCGTGATTCGTGATTCCCATCCCACGCTGCTAAACCACAGACGCGCGCCCCCCCCCCACACACACACACACACACACTCGCTCACTCACTCACTCACGTACACATATGTGTGAATAGGTATGTATGTGTGTGAAGGCGTTAGTTGTCACTTTTTTCTTCCTGTGACTTTACATTTCTATACAATCTCAATTATGCTGTTTAATATGTAGAATGTCTGCCGATGATATGTGATGTAATTGTTGTATTTTCAGTCCTGATGTTATACTGGATGTTGTCTATATCATACTGGTTAGAGAACCGTATATTATACTGTTAGCCACCTAGCGGTGACATGATGATTGAGTTGTTTTTAAATGGGACACCTTATAGTAGCCTAACATATTGATTTTCTAGGAAACTGAGAATACTTAAGAATTGGTCTAACATGGTAGCTAGCAATACAATAGTGTGTGCGTGCGCGCGCGCATGTGTGCCTGCCTGTGTGTGGGCTTGTATGTGCGTGTGTGTGTGTCGTGCGTGCGTGTGAGAGATAGATAGATAGAGAGAGATAAATCCACTTGTGTATCTTTCTCTAAGATGGCCATTTGTTTCTATGTTAATAACATCATATTGATATTTTGAATATAAAAAATATTTTTATACATAATGGAGTTATGATCAAACATTGCACACTTACCGATCATATCATATTTCAGTAATGTTTATTGATTTGTCACTTAGTTTTATTATTGACTATCACGTGTTTCTGCGCCAGGTGCTTGAAATATCGGGCTCATTATCATTATTTATCTTGAGGGGGGGTGTAGCAGGCTGATACACCTTTTGTTACTGTTCACATACCTGTATTGTGTCTTGTCTATGGCCGCCATATTTAGGATTGACCAGAATGTTCTCTTTGTAGTAAAACTATTAATCCCTAATTATCAGCCAACAAAGATATTATATAGAGCATATTTATTGTGCCCATCACTGGAATGTGGGGAGGTATTCATAATATATATATATATATATATATATATATATATATATAGTTTTAGCTTTTAGTACAGCTACCTTTATTAAATCAATATATTTTCAGTTTTGTTCAATATTTAGCTGACGTATATTATTACATATTATTACGTCTCATACTGGCGTAGATGTCTGTTTCAGTCATATTCACCGACTGATCGTCTGCTTCGGTCATGTTTACTGACTGATCCTCTGCTTGAGACACGTTTTAACTCCGTGGTTTGTTGACTGCTAAAGTGGTGTTCATTCGTTCTTGGTGTGCCAGATTCCTGCCTATCGGGATATTGTCTGCCGCAGACCGATCCGTCGTCGTAGTTAAACCGTCTCATAATTTCATCTCGCACTATTGGCCGCCATCTCTCTCCCTCTCCACGACATTTTCACATCATTAAGTCGACATGTCTGATATATTGGTGTCGTGTAAACAGATCGTCAATCGTCGGCTGTACCGAGTGGTCACAGCTGTCTGTTGTTATAGCACAGCTGTAAATTAGACCACCCACACCCTCCTTGGACAGTCTGAAGCCTAGTGTCGTAAACCTAGACGCCGGTTGGGTGTGGGGGGGAGCTCTGCCGACTAGACACGGACGACACCTGGAAGGCCAGCACCGGATCGGACACACACACCTAGCACCGCTACATGATCAATTTCCAGCGTCGGGATCAACGTCTACTAGCTGTCCCCTGATTGACATTTATAATGCTAGGAACATCGGCAGGGTGTGTGTGTGTGTGTGTGTGTGTGTGTGTGTGTGTGTGTGTGTGTGTAGGAGGGGAAGTATTGGAAGAACAGCTAAAGTGGGGCTTTGTGTCAGCTGGACAGATTACGTGTTTGTTACAGGGAATGGCCTGGTGAGTGAAATAAATGAGCATTTAGCCATGTGGATCTTTTGTCTGTCCGCTAGCGACCAGGTTTTACTAGATTCTGGATATAAAAGAACGCCATTTGATGGTGGTGGTGCGGGGGGGGGGTGGTGTTGTGGTGGTATTATACGTTACAGAATAATGGTATAATTGTCCTGGCATCTCTACGAGTGTTGCTGTAAACACGACTATAATTGTCCTGGCATCTCTACGAGTGTTGCTGTAAACACGACTTAGTTGAGTCGGCCAACTGTTGAGTGCCGACCAGATAAGACGTGGAAGGACCACCCTCCCACTCTCCATATCGTATTTAAAACGAACATGGCCGGGATCATCAAGTGTATAATATTTAATTATAATTGATTGTTTATCCCATTGTTGGCGTGATGTCATACAATCTGACTTTATATTATTTTACAAGTCACTAAATACGATGGATTGTGACTTGGAATGATCGTGAAATGGTATCCCCCTCAGTCGTCACTGTATGTGTACATTTATGTGAATATGAACGCGTCCATACGTATGCATGCACGCACTCACGTACAGGGACTGGTGAGACATTACACATGTCTCAGCAAGAAAAGTCGCCACTCTGGATTCAGTCCCCTGAAGAAACGTCCAGAGTTTGAATTCACGGTTCGAGATTCTCTGTGCCTGTGCCTTATTGTACACAGCTAAAACACACGTACAGCGCTGAAATAATGCTTGATAGTTACTATAACAGGGTGTTGTTTTCCACTAACTCTGTGCCTTTGTAGAGATGCAGATCCCGAAAGATGTATTAGATTTACGAACAAGTTTGCGAGATATGTAATTAAAACCACGTGCAGGTTATTTTAGCTATAATGGATGAGTTTCAGCTGTGAAGTCTGTGGGGGGAAAAAGCATAAATATCTATCTTTCTCTATTTTATTATTTCTTGCATTTACGGTATCAGGAAAGATGAATTTTAAGGTATTTAGGTTTCTACTGTTGATGAAATATTTCCTGGGAGTAGCTTAAAATAAGGTTATTTTATTTAAATCAGTGTGTGTGTGTGTGTGTGTGTGTTGTGTGTGTGTGTGTGTGTGTGTGTGTGTGTTATAATGATTAAAATCTTATTTCCTGTTACATGTCAATCGTGGTTTAGACCAAATATTGATCTGAACTTGTAAAACACAGTCGCATTAATTAATGGTCTTTATCGACATGAAATGCCATTATATCAGTCACCAGTGATACCTGGCTAGATTAATAACTTCCAATTTAACCGCTGTCTGTCAGCACACACTGAATGCTAATCTTGTCATTATCACCTGAGAACCTTACGGTGTCATATCAGAGCATCAGTCTGATTGGATCACGTACTGTTTTACTAACCAATAATTCATCTGCATCTAGTATAACCTATTAGTCTATTTTGTTATTATTCTCCCATGCATAGTTTAATGTACTGTAAAATCTTTCTGTTTCTAGATGTTATCTGTATTTCAAACTATATAGTCACCTTCATGCTAAATTCCTCAGTTGGGTTTTTGAAGAAATAGAACACTCACTGAATCATTCATTATACATACTATGTCTGTTAAACTAGAACATTTGTACGAGTTTTTGTATTTTTTATCAGTTCTTGGTCATTCCGTGCGAGCGTATTCTCTCTCTCTCTCTCTCTCTCTCTTATATATATATATATATATATATATATATAGAGAGAGAGAGAGAGAGAGAGAGCTCACCCCTGTTGTAGCTGAACGTTTCTTTTGCCAAATCGGTATTCCAGTTAGCCACATATCTATTTTAAGACCCTGATTTCGAGTTCCTGGCCTAAGTGTGAAGGATGTTTCATCTTTCATTTCCCCATTACCTTTGCGGATCACTGTGTTCATGTAGAAATGGTTGTATTGAGTTCTTTAAGGCCAATGAAATATCATTTTATTGGCCATGCCTCCTGTATTGATATGATAAAGTGGTATAACAGCATCTTGGACATAACGCAGATGAAGTCTCTTGAAAATTGTAAATCTGTTCTAAAAACACACCTGTTCAATGTTGCTTTCACAGATAAATAATACTTTTCTTTTAAATCTCTTATAGGGCTTTTACAGACATATTATTTAGAGTATTATTATATTACATATTATTTGTACGGTGCCTTCGAATGGCTCGTGTATTAATAAGGGCACTTGATTAAATATACACTATTATTATTATTATTTAACTTCATCTCCGGTTATTGGGAATTCAAAAATTATGATTAAACCACATCTAGTGTAACTCGTTTAGGCTGTCAGTTAAAGTGGTCTGAATTGATCGCGTATATGATCTGTTAAGCGATTTGGTATGTGATTTAGTATGTGTGATTGGCCTGTCACTGATGATAATTGTGCAATTTCTTTGAATAGTATCATTATTTATTTTAGAATATTTATTATTGTTTAGAAGTGGATTTCAACTAGTTGAAACTTTATATTCTTCAGCCCTTAAAAGTTTAAATTAAATTAGCCGTTGGTTATAATTTGATTTTGGACACTTTATATTTAAGGTATTACTTGTACAGGTACTTAAGGCTTTGAGTGATTGCTGCTATTAAAGGCTCTTTACTAAATGTACGTCACGGTGATGATAATTATTATTATATTATTATTCTTATACCAGGATAATTTCATCAACATCCGCTGATTTATGGATATGATTCGTAATAAATGATTTGTACTTCATACATTGAAGGTACTCAGGTGGTAACTTCACAGCGCGGATCATTGCCAATACTCAATTTTGGAATTACCTAAACGAGTCCCCCCGTATACTGTGTAGATAATATCCCACACTCAGAGGGTGTGGGTAGGAGAGGTTAGGGTTATGTCTTTACCTTACCCAAAAGATGTCTGCGTGTTGGGTGCTGGAACACCCCGACAAGTTGTTTGGTGACTTTTGTTAAGTGCCGCACTTAGCTTGATCACTATTATGTGTCAAGGATTTGTCTTAGACTAGCAGTTAGCCATACTTCGTACATGCTAGATAGATAGATAGATAGATAGACAGACAGATAGATAGGCAGGCAGGCAGCGTGTTTTAAACAGCAGGAAACACTTGTGTTATCGTACTGACAGCCTCGTACTAAGAACGTTAGCCGCTCAACTGGCAGCTCCGTTTTAGCGATAGCTTGAAATAAAACATTCTGCTGTTTCCTGAACTTAAAACGATGAATAAGTACTGTGATGGGTGAGATTGGCGAGATGGCTGGTGAGTTGGAATGACTTATGGTGGTTGTGCGAATGAGTCAGTCGGAGAGTGAATACGTTTGTCGGTGTGCGTAAGGGGGAATGAGTCGATGGCATTAAAACATTCAAATGATGTTGTGTGTTGAAAATTGTTGTTTCAGATACGTTTCATACCTCGGATCTGTTGATGTATTTGCTTAATGATGCAGCGAAAAGCGGTTTATACTCTCTGATGCTATTATTAACTTTAAATACAAGCCAAGCATTAACTGTCTGAAATGAGATGTCTAGCTGGTGTTTGGAGGCTGGGAATGACACCACGTGATAGTTCTGTTGATAATAGACACCATCCGACCTACACCTGGTGCGATCAGTGGGCGTTTAAAACATCGCCTTTAAGGCCGACGTGGTGATAACTTGTTGGTTAAGTTTATCATTCTTAGTGAGAACCCATCACTTCCGCATCTCAACACGGAGAGCACCAACGCTACGGTTACTAGGCATGAATCATGTTCTCCGACGAGTACAAATACCATTTTATGGACTCATCCATTACAAGAATCAATGTTGGCGTCACTACTGTGTTGGCGTGAAACTCCGAAGTATTTCCATGTTGATCTGCTTCGTACGATTCCAGCAACGCCAATAAGATAACGGGGAGTTCATCGTGTGTATTCGTCTTATCATTTGTGTGCTATCAGATTGCACATTTTAAATGTCGACAATACTGGATGGCAAGCGCCGTATTTCTGCGGCACTCTCAATTAAGCCAATTATTTAACGTAATCATTTCAAAAGGGGGCGCTTCCATGGTCTAGCTGTAGCGTGTTGGACCACAGATCACTACCACCCGTGTTCGAATCTCGGCGTGGGCATATCTGAAGGTTGTTTCATTTTCATTACCCTTGGAGTCGCTCGGCCCATTTAGCCTACCATGTGCACAAAAGTGGCCGTAAAACATCAATCATCATCATCATTTCAAAAGAACGCCTCACAGTTGGCTTTTATGAGAGATATTTTTGTTGCGTTTATCAGTAAAATCTTTGCTTTAGAAGTGTTTTTACGTTGTCTTCAACACTGTTCTTTAGAAGCAAGAAATAGTTGGTTATATTTAATGTATGATTTTATGTCAATAGTTAAATGATTCTTCAGTATCGATACCCGTACACTTCAGTAGCGATTAGAAATTATATTAATGATATAAAAAAAAATCATTTATACATCTTTACTGGTAGGAACCATTCAACATTTCTGTACAGTAAACCCACTGAATATAAAGTTCCTTAAACTTAGATGGAAATGTAGAAATATGGATATTATTTACCAAGACAACGATGTAGAACTGGTGAATCTTAAGAAGAGATTTAAGATTTTCCGGGTGGATATGATGCACTTCTTTTCTGGCATGTATCAGACTCCGTGGTCTAACTAGTAGCGCGTTGGACCACAGATCACGACCACCTGCGTTCGAATATCGGCGGGCATATCTGAAGGGTGTTTCATCTTAGCCTACCATGTGCACAAAAGTGGCCGTAAAACATTAATCGTCATCATCATCTGGCCTTTATCAAGAGGTGGATGCTGTCATACTAAATGTATAACCATCAAGTGGCCAATGAATCGTGAAACAGGCACTTACTGATATCTGAGTTGACGATCTGAGATTATTTGATCACGTTTTAATGGACAAGAGATCGCACAGATATTCAGGTGTCATGAGCAGTTATCGTAACCTATCGGTATCGCGACGACAGGTCTTTGTCAGATGTGCTAATATTGTTGGAGGTAACCTTATAGGTCCGCCTGATTGATACTGGGCAGCCACACCCCGGCCCTTGCCGAAGTCAGTCCCGCTAATCACTGGATGTTATCATATCTGGAGCATCTCACTGGATGACATCTCACGCAGCAGCCGCCAGCTTCAGCGGGAGAATAATCATCGTCATGGTAACAGATGAGCCTGATAAATAAATGCCTTCCTTCGAGTAAATAGCGCTCTTCTGGTTAGCGGCGGTCACCTGGCCGAAGCTTAAGCGAAACGGAACAGATGGTTGACTTAAGGTAATCCGTCTCGTCCATACAATACAACTCTGTCAGCTATTTGCTATCAGTCAATGGCCAGCTGTCACATTAATGATAGCAAGTAAGATTTCGCGTTTCCATGATTGCCGAAATGCGCATCCGGTTACAGAGCACGTCGCGAAGAGAACAAATCTGATTGTTCCCAGTTGCCCCTCACGCATCTACCATTGATTCCGGTTAATTTCACAACCGCCCCCTCGAACAAACAGTAAACTTAAATGTTCATCGTGTCAGCGTATGACACACCGTGCCATTATTTTTATCCACCGATGACCCCGAGCTATGAGGTCATTGTGATACCGGCATGTTTGTGGGCTGTAACATTCGCTAAGCGAATCGTCATGGCACTAAGTCGGGTGTTTTTGCTGTATCCGTACAGCGCCACCTATTGGACGGCATCCTGAATCTTCCAGCCAACCACTACAACTAGTTCTGTTTCCATTTTATTCTCTCAGATTAGACTCGGTTGGTGACGGTAACCGAGGAATTATCGCCCAGTAACACCGCCGAATGATAGCTTTCCATGGCATGTTTACAATGAGAAGAAATTGACATTCTGTTTAGGTGAGCTGGTGGTGGCTGGGGAGGGGGGAGCTAGATTACTTACGGTAAAAGTGACAGAGGTCAAAGTTCGCCGTCCCGGTTAAATATTTTGGTGAAATGAATGTAATGTGCTCTTTGAACATTTTTTTAAATCTTAGATCCAGTATTACACCCAGGGGCTTGTACTATTATTTCTGGCCGTTGTATTAATATTATTCACATTGATGCTGGCCTCCAAACCAGGAGTTTTATGGTGCAGTTTCTAGACAGATTTTGGCAATCCTTCATCGTCTAGTGAACGAAATGTGCCTAATGCATGAAACGGAACCACCCGTACTTTGACTATGGTAAACAACCCGACATATCGAACCCAATAAATACTCAGCACGATAGGAGATATTTATTATAAAAATGGATATTTCCGTCGTGCAGTCTACTTATAAAAGGCTCATTGAATGTTCAGAAGTGGCATCATTGTATGCCATTACGACATATTTCTTTAGCTAGTAGTTTACATGTAGGCATATGTTACACGATAGACTTCGGTTAAATGCTTGGTCAATATTATGTATAGAATGAACAATTGCATATGGTAGATTAAAGTAAAGCCAGTTAGTATCTTCAGTCTTGAGGCAATTTATTGTGTGGAAGAAAGTGAACATCTCGAAATAATCAGCTTATATACTGTGATGTATGTCACCCTAGAAATATATAGCCGCAAAAAGAATTCAGTACTCACCAGGCATTCGATATATCCCAGCTTAAACACTCCAGTAAAGTGGTTTAATCCCTCTCCGTGTAGTAGTAGTGGTGGTGATGGTAGTAGTAGTGGTAGTAGTAACAACAGTAGTAGTGTACAAATCAAGCTATGTTTCAGGCTGTACCTATATAATATCTAGTTGACAGTGGTTCCATTGGCTTGACGTTAAATGCTCCAGGTGATAAGCAAGTGGGAATACTTAATCCATTTGTCATTGAGAAGCTAGCACACCTTTACTAGACTTGGTCCGTAGTGCCGCCGACCTGGATAGAGTGAAGGATTAGCTATAGACTGGTGCCATCCCTAGCCACTGACGGTATATATATGTCTGTGTGTGTGTCTGTATGGGACTGTGTGTGAGTCAGTCTGTGCGCAGCCACATCAATATCGGAGTATGAACTGACTTGGAAGCCACCGTCGGCCTGGTCTGGGGACAAAAGCACGCACATCACAGTGGGCGCCAAAAGAGATGAACAGGGTTAGAGGCGACATGGCAGGGCAGGAGCTAGAGATGGCAGGCTTACTTGCTGCCGGTATAGAGTTTACACTACACAACCGTGACACGGCCAGCTACCGGGCATGTTATATAGGATGGTTGACGTTCTTTCACAGCCGTCATTTTCCCGGTCTCAGATGTTTATTGCAGCATCGCCTTAACATTGCCTTCCTTCTGCTTTCCTCAGCACTCGATGGCAGGATCTGTTATCCATCAACCTGTCAGACATCCATCAACCCCGGTCCTTATCAGTCCAATTACAATACATCTAAGCATTGTTGTCTTTGTTAGGGCTTCTTTAATCCGCCGACGTGTGGCCTAAGTTCCTGACCGTGTAGCGGATATTCATTTTTCCGGCGTTCTGTACAGATATCTTCATCCAGTATTGATGGCCGCGTCTGCCACTGATATAATCACGATCTTGATAATGCCCGTCTGACACAATCAGAGGCACTTCTTGTCAGTGCTATTGCCATGTAAGATCCTCCGCAGTAGTTCTAATGGCCGACTGTCTCGAGCAAATCTAGACTCGGAGCGAGGAATATGACCTCCGTTAGATTAGAATCGACTCAAAATGATTTGCCATCGGCATGTGGTGAACAAACCAACGGCGGGTCACTCGATAGCTAGATCTGCCACGCCCCCTGGCGATTGTGACAGTGGGATGCACTTGTTTATCGGTCATTACTGGATCAGTGATCGATGATCGAGATAACCCAGTGAGGATTCACGACGTCTGCTAAGAGAAGAATTAGTCAGCGAGATAATTTGGTCGGATGCGACATGGCTAAAACCGATCATATCCTCGCCTGGGATACTGGGAACAATTCACAATCGTGTTCGACCAAATTGTTGTTGTTGTTGTTGTAGCCACCACAAGACCCCAACCGTGAACTGAAATATCTGATTTACTATTACGTCGGCGCGACTGTACTTCGTACGTTGTATAAACCTGATTAGCTACACATAATGGTAGCTATTGTAATCGTGATTACGTTATTTACGTTATGTCAGCAAGTCGTAGTCTTCAAAGCGGTCTCTCTCTCACTAGTATTTTCAATGGTAACCCACAGTTGCATTTGATGTTTGGTAAAGGTACCCCCCCCCCTCTAGCTTTGCCACATCCAGGGCCTCCTTTCCTGGATGAGATCTAAATGTTTACTCGGACGCTCTGTCACAGTCTGTCACAGTTCGTTATAGTCTGTCACAGTCAGTCACTGTATCATTTGCTTGGCGTCGCTGCCCGGATGGTATGTCGTGGCTTTGATCAAGGCAATGGCTGTTATTAGATCTTCGCCTTAACGTATTTATCCAATCTGCCGACCAATTATCATCCCTCAGTGTCCTTTAAGGCCAAGTATTGTCATCGGATCCTGAGCCAACGACCACCTGCCAAACTATACCCCCTCGCCGTCGTCACGCTGCCTGGCGCTGTTTGTCACATATCCGGATATATTATAAAACTGTAGCCTACCCCTGTCAAAGTATCCATGGATCACTTAGTAATTATCTCGGAAGGTTTCTGGTTTCCAGAGATCCATCTTGCTACGATCATTAGTCATCTGCGTATCCCAGTAATCCTGGAGTAGCTTTGTTGATCCAGTTGGTGGTGACTGTTATGTCCATTTTCTATCCGGGATTTTTTTTTGCCATCTGTTTGCTAAACTGGGGATTACTATTACTGCTGTCTTCTTAGCACTAGTAGGAAGGATGTTATTATTATTATTATTATTATTATTATTGTCGTCGTCATTATTATTATTATTATTATTATTATTATAAATAAGCTATTATAGGGTTATGCCGTTTATGATCCAGAAGACATTATTATCCTGATAACATTAAGACAGGAAATGGTTCATAACTGAAAAGAAAGTTAGGAGAATGATAACAACAATTATTTCCATATTAAGTTAGACAGAATATTTTAATTGGTTGCTTTAATTAATGGCAAATTTTTGTGATTAAATAGAACAATGGGAGGGATGTTTACTATGTTCACTGTTATGCCTAAGGTTAAGGTCAATGCGGGAAGAAATACGTTTAATTTTAATTAACCGTAGCGACAAAATGGCAATGTGACAGAAGTGTGACATGTCATTTCTAGCCTTGATATTGAGCAACACGACATTCATCCAGTCTTAGCGTTTTCATGATTCAGCTGAGAACGTTTTCTATTTCAAATGCATTTAAGGAGATTCTGGTGGTATCTTAAATAGTAGACAGCAAGGATAAGTGTGGAATAGGAACATTCACCACTGTCATCAGAATGCGTTTTAGAAAGCCTGTATTAAACGGTGCAGGCATAAAAACTGGTCGTAACAGATCTAATAGTTTTATGCTTTAACCCAGAACGGTGAGTTTTTGTCAACAAGAACAGCGTTCCCGTGGTTCAGTTGGTAGTGCATTGCACTGCAAATATCCAGGCTATGGGATCGAATCCTAGGGTTTCCTGTTTGTGCTGGATGTTTCATTCATCAATAAAAGGCTTCGGTTTATCCTCATCTTCTGTTAGATAGCCGCGTCTCAAGCCACGTATGCTCAGCAAGAACTGTTGTGTTTACTGTTTGTAGATATGCTGTTTGTAGATATGCTGTATAAAAGCGTATGTAAGATCACGCGACAGTCTGTCATAAGGATACGTAGGGAGTACACAACAAGTTGGTATATAAAAACATACGAGAGTTCGCAGATATACGTAGAGAAGAGATGTTAAAGAAAATATACTTGCAGATCAGTAGCACTGAGATCTGTAAACGTACAATATAGGGGGCGGCTTAGGGATAGGCAAGAGTGCATTTATTATAAAATGCAGTGCCTAGATGTAGAGGTGTACACAGATGTTTCATGTATAGGTGTATCATTGTATTTAGTTCTGGTGCCTAGAGAGGGATAAACGTACAAAGATTGGAACATATGTTGCGTTGTTTGTTAAATTCATGGAATGAAGTATTTGTTCAAAGAGAATGCCACAATGTTCTTCACATAAAGGTTTTTTATTTTATTTACTAATTTCACATTTGTTGGTTGTTGGTAAAGGGACTCTTGAGGCAATGTTTGTTAGACGGTCTTCTCTAGATGAGTGCGTTATTTAGTCCGTTTGCGAAATCATTAAAACATTTATAGTCATCTCACAGGCTGTCATGTTATTGGAGACAAAAACACGAAGCTCTAACAGTGTTAGCTGGTGTGTGTGTGTGTGTGTGTGTGTGTGTGTCTATATGTCTAAGACAACAGTTTATGATGATTGCCTTTTACAAAAGCCTCATCAAGTCTGCAGAATGCCCTACCCAATACGTCATTTGTTTAAGGCAAACCTTTTATCATAATTGTAAATATTTGTAATTCTTTTAATCATCAAATTATTGATCTATTGGTTGTCTTTATCTAGTTATGGTCTATTCTTAACTGTATTTGGATGTCTACTTACTGTATCCAATATGTTTTAAGTACAACACGACGTGAACATTAGTATAAGATGCTATATAAATAAATCGTAATAATAAGGATAATAATACCTACATCTGACTATTAGAAAGTTAGATACTAAGACATGAAGTACAGTAAAATAAAAATCACTGCTACGAAAAACGTATTTCCTGGGAATTACTAGGTGAGTAGGAAGCATCAATTGTATTAATTGGCAGATTTATATTTTTGCTCCAGGTGTGTTTATTGAATGTGGATTAAACCCATTAGGAAACAGATGCGGGCACACACACACACACACACACACAGAGAGAGAGAGAGAGAGAGAGAGACGAGCGAGAGAAACTTGGTACAGATATTTTTCTGGTAGACTGTCGCTAAGTGAGCTGATAAGATTAATGCCATTTCGAAGCTGATAGGCAGAGGATATGATTGACCTAGAGTCACCCTGTAATTACACCTGTAAATCTGCCCCCCAGTTCCGACATTATTAACATGTGACAGCGGTCAGCTTGGTGTGATGAAAATAGGAGAAATACTACTTGATCTCGCCAAGAGCAGACGTTTAGTATGTGCCCCGTTGGTGTACTCTGTTCAGGATCACATTCAGTCCTGACAATAAATATTGTTCGCTGTACTGTACTATGCTAGGTGGGGGAATGAAACGGGACTTTATCTCGCAACTCTCTCTCTCTCTCTCTCTCTGTGTGTGTGTGTGTGTGTGTGTGTCAGCATGGGTGTACAAACGTATGAACGACTACGTTTAAATACACGCATGGTTTGGCACCTCTACACTATACTTATACGAGTAACTTGTCTTGAAGAGAGCTAATTTCTCCTTAGCCTCGGCTTTAATGTAGCATGCCATCTCATTTTATGCCTGAGATACCATCCTCGGACCATAAACTGGATAGCGAACCATAAATGGCACATAATAACGGTGGTCCACCGTTATTGTGGCTCTACGGCCAGCATCTTAATAGAGTTCAGTGAAACCCTGTACTATAGAGAGACGTTCGCATCACACGATATCCGCAGCACTATAGGGAGGTGCCATTCAACCCAAACCGTGGCCTTATATAAACACCATCAGGTGATCATTGTGTATTAAAAACAGCACCGTGTATGGCCACTTATCAACTAATGGTTTTGATGGCGTTGTGTAGGTGGCGTCATGCTCCCTAAGTGGGTAGTGTTGCTACTAGAATGGTGTTTTGCAATCTAAGCGTACCTTGGTTCAAAACCACCGACTATCCGCTGAGCTTGTTGACCATTGATTGGCTGCCAAAATGTGAATCGCGTGTGTTAAACTGGCATATAGTGGCGCCATACTCTCTGGATGGTTGAGTTAGGTGCCAGATTCCACAGATTTATCAGGAACCCGACCAAGTGTAAAATACAGTTGGGGATGGTTTATAAGGGAGGCGGGGGGGGGGGATGAACACATTGTCACCAAGTTTCTGCCATATAAGTGAACAAAGTTACTCTGTTGTAAGGAATGGCCTTCAATTAAAGATTCAACGTCGTCATGGTAGCTCTTTGATAAAGTCCTTGACTAGAAACGTAGAGGTTCTCAGTTCGATTATACCGTCTTAATACTAGACTTTCTAATGTTCACCGACTGAGCTAGCTACAGATAAGAACTTTTATACTGTGTTATATTATTGTTTAATCTCTGTTTTCTCGGATGAGTTGATGATGACACCGAATTGTATAAGATAAATTGATTAGCCACGATCAGAATGTTAGGTCCTCAAAACAAGTACCGCTTTTAGGCCATAAATCAGCTAATGCAAAATAAAGCAATTAATTCTATTTTTGTCAATTATTTATCTTACTCCCCCCCCCCCTTATACCTTATTCTGGATATAGATACTGTAACGATGGAGATAATGTGGCAGTAGTAGCTAGCCCACCCGGCCACAAAATATCCGTGATAGTGACACTGAGTATTGTTGTGTGTGTGTGTGTGTGTGTGTGTGTGCGTGTGTGTGTGTGTGTGTTTCCTTGCTGATGGAGTGGTGAATTGTACGGGAACGTGTTTGAAATGCTGATTACCAGAATATTAACATCTACACACTATAAGTTCATATGATGTTTTAGCACGGATGATTGTGAGGATGACGATGCTAAAAGATTATAATGATAATTTGTCGTTTGTTTGATGATCGATGTGATTTTGGCATGGTTTCTGTATGTATTAAATAATCATGTTAAGAGTGATAGTGATGATGACGATGATGATTATAATGATGAAGACGATGATAATAATGTATGTATGTAGTTAAAGAGATTTAGATGGTTCAGATGGCTAAGATCTGCTCACTAATGATAGAGATCTGGCTGGAAACAGAGATGTTGATGGCTGATGGTTAAAGGACTTGGACAATTGTTTTGTTTTATTGTAGCGTACTTGTGTTAAATTAATAGTTTACACACTGTTACGACTCTTCAAAATAAAAGTTCCAGTTAAATTATGTCCGTATTTGGTCATGCCTCGGCGTCTGGAAGAGAGTATGCGCTGCTTTTTTCGTGACATCAAAGTATGATTCAAATATTTGGACCAGTCTCTGAATAAACCCTATGGCTCTCCCTGAACGAACAACCGGTCTCATTAGAGCAGATACTATGGTACTCGTTGTAGGAGGTGGGCGTGTCGTGTTGACATTTGTCGAGTATACAGTAGAGACGCCGTCTTTTTTCAAAACCGGTTTCTTCACCAGTACCCTATCATATTTCATTTTGTTGTGGCAATTGTCATCAACAAAATGTTCACTACATATATATGATGTGATGGTGGGGCACCATTTATCTCGTATTCGTTGAAGAAAACCTGTCCGAGCCGGCCTTAGTTGTTCAGAAGATGGTGGATGAAATTCATGAACGGAAACCTCACTTTCTTCTGCATCCGTACACAACACAGCGCCAAACCATATTTGACAAGGATTCTATAAACGTCTATACATCTAAACATACCGACCGTAACAACCTAAACACGATATAGCACTGATATCGTATTAGTTTCACGTTTTAAACAAAAATGATTCTACAACGAAACGAGCAATGGCAGCGCTTAGCACATGGTTTTGTTTGGCTGTTGTGATGTCACAAGCTTGATCGATCCACTCGTTTTCGTGTCTTGGCATCACCTACTTTACGAGAGTGCTGTAACGCAGTGGGGTCGTCGTTAAGAAAAATAATCGCCGGTATTGTTTAATAATTTAAAATACTAAAATTAGAAGGGAATGAAAACAATATGCAAAATTCAAATGTCCGAGCACTTTAAGGCTGACCTTTAAGCGAAAGATGCTTCGTGCACTGCTTGATGTTAACCCAGTGGATGCAAGTAGAATTGAATTTGCAACTTGCGACAACACACACGCACACACAGAGCTGTATAAATATATTCATGGTAATATGGTCTTTAACTAGCATGTTTTCCCCATTTAGTTTTTCTTCCTACAAAAATCCTTTTAATAATTAAAAAAAGGATTATCCCAAATTTGTATCGGTCAGATGTGTCATCTGGGAATAAGTTCTCTATATAATATCTTGTTAATGTACCACATCTGTATAGTTAGACTGTCATATCAATGGTTTGATTGTGTTAATGATCCTAATGTGTGTTTAAGGTAACTTAACTCGCGTGTGTGTGCGCGCGCGCGTGTGCGTGCTTACTGAGACAGTGTCCAGATTTAGTAGAGAATATCATCTTAAAGGTTAACATCTTGAGGGATGTTGGAGAAATATCAATCATTCGGCTGTTCTTTCTTATATATGGAGCTTGATTTGGGCAGATGACGTAAGTTAACGGGACACGATGAGTCGGCAGTTCCAATTGTAAATAATGCTACTTATAGTAAATAGAGAATCCCTGAGTGACAAACGATGTCTTAATATCCCGATGAGGATGATACCAGCACCACAACTCTGTCTTCTGGTGGCCATTTCTCGGAAGTAAAGTTTTAACATTTCTCCGGAAACGAGCTCTCAGTAAACGTAATTGGTGATCGTTGTTTCCTTGAATAGTGAAGTTGTTTGTGTACACTAACGTTCCTGATATTGTTCTTCTCGGTAGAACTTAAAGAGTTTACAGTCTGACGTTGGTATTGTTTCTCGATTTTTTTTTTTGTTTGTTTTTGTTTTTGTTGTTGTTGTTGTTGTTTATAAACAACACGTAATATATTCTTGAGTTCTTTTTTATCGTTATTTCCATTGTATTCATATTCTCATATGCTACCGTGTATACACGTCACACAGGCTTTACCTGACCACACACACACACACACACACACACACACACACACACACACACAACACACACACTCACACAAATCATTCCGATGTTTTATTCATAAATCGTGATTCTTCTTGCCAGTGCTTCCACACACTGCTAACACACGCACAGACACACACACACACAAACTCACACAACACACACACACACACATACATATATACCATAATCAATGTTTGACCATAATGAAATAAGCACAGACCAGAGAGACACAACGAGGTACCACTTATGAGACCATCAAACGACACGGAATTGTCCGGTCACCGTTGTAGCCTATCTATACTAATGCAGATCTACGTACACAAGTTGGCCAAGAGATGAGATGTTGACATGCTCCCTGCTACCCACCTCCTGAACCCAATATCCTCTATGATAATGAGCCATCTCTATATTAATCAATGACACTTATCTTCCTCTGACCCATTCCTTGTTCTACTTATCCGGATATTATTATCCACACATTGGTTGGCGTAATTCAATCCATTCCACGTTTTACTCGGCCATGTCTCGGTGACCCCTGTAACATTTCTCCCAAAGCCTAGCACGGTACATCCGTTAGCGGGCCATCAAATATTCATGCATTTCAAGGAGACTCGTTCCCTGGTCCGATGCCCCGGGTAAAGGCTGACCTTTGTGGATCGGTTTCGTATACCTTTGACTGTTGCTAAATATGCACTCTCGTGTCTGAGGTGGCAGTACACAGACGGGCAACAATAAACGTGGTGTGCAAACTCCTTCCACTGTCCAAAGGAAGCGGGGGTCATTTATACTGCAAACGTTTGCACTTCGGTTGTTGTCGATTGACGAGATACTTGACGTCAGACTGTGGCGAAGCTCAGGTTTGCGATGTCGGGTCGGTTTGCCAGCGATAGGAAATTGTCCATCGTGTGATATAGGATTTGGGATCAGTGACCTCGTACAGTAACTCAACGCGCGCTGCGATATTTTCGGGTGATGATATATATATATATATATATATATATATATATATATATATAATACGTCATTTAAAATATCCGTCTTGAAGATGAAACGGCGATGGTAAAAATCTACTTTTATTGCTGCTTGTTGGCTGTTGTTTCGGGGTGCAAAAATTGTTTTAACGCATCTGAACACCGTATGAATTGCTACCTGTGATTAAAAATCATTACTATTTATCGGTTGCTTTAAGTTTCGTAATTATGCACGTTGCTTGATTTAAATCGGCCTAGTTTATTCAAATTCTTGGGTTTCAAATGTCGGTATTCCGGGTGTGACCACAGGGAGTTAGGAACGTTTTGTGCTATTCTGTTAACATCACCGTACAACAACCTGTTGCAGAGTCATCGTGAAGAATGAAGCCATGTCAAACATCATCAGCATTCTCATATCAGTTTTGCTGTATTAACAGCAGAGTGTATAGGTGTCATTTGTGATATATATATATATATATATATATATATATATATATTACAGTTATCTGATAAATGCTAGGTTTATACCAGTGCCACAGAATAAGGTCGGTCGCTTAAATATCGTGTGGTATGTCCCGTTTGAAAAATTAAAATATGCCACCCCTAGTTTCGTAACTATAAGATATAAAGATTCCTTGTTGTTGACCATTACCATCAGCGACTGGGAGTATCTTTAGAAGATAACGTTTAAGTAGACGTCAATATTGAGTGGAAAACTAAAGAGGAAATAGGAACGACAGAAATCCGGAAATATGAACATTGACAATTATACGAATTGGTATATCGATGAACATCTTCGATCTGGTTACTAGTTACATGTAGATTAACTCTACTTTTATCGATTTCCTATCCAATCCGCTGTTGGCTAAATCTGCCCCCCCCCCCACCCAACAGTGCTGCTGCTGTTGCTGTTACTGATACTGCTGTTGTTGTTAATGTTCTTTGCTGTCGCTGTACTTCGTCAGTTTGACATTTAGTGTTATTGAGTTTCGGATGAGCCAACCACTCCGTATATAAGATCCAATACTAAACGTCTATCCCAGATATTGTCTTGATTGACCGACACAGACACACACACACACTCTCTCTCTCTCTATCGATCTATCTATCTCGGTACAGTCCTGTTATCAACTAGTTTTATAGTCGTCCTTACAACAGTGTTAGCTGCATTCTCTGTGACTGAGGATTCATTCGCCTTTGGACATAATCCTCTATCAAAAGAACGTGATTGACACTTCAGAACTATTAAAGAAGCCCTCTTTCGCGTGTCGTTTTCATTTCTGCTCGACGCCATTTTATTCAAGACTCGATTACGACAGGATATTGTCTTTTAGTTTGTATGCTCGCTGTCTTATAATGACTTCGACAACCAGATATAATCCGTTTATTCGTCGTGTGTGTGTGCGTGTGTGTGCGTGCGTGTGTGCGTGCGTGTGTGTTTGTGTTAAAGTGAGATCGATTTGTTTTTAGTAACGTTTTACTCGACACAGTAATTATTGGCTTTCGGTAGGAAATCGAGTGTAATTTGAGCAAACTTAACAGCTTTTTGATCAATAGTTTTAAAACTTTTGTGACCCAAAGTTAAACAGATGACTTTTATTTGTGTTTTAGTTTAGTTACATTCAGCACAATCTCGAAAGAGTTTTTATTCTTCTTTTAATCGTAGTCAATATTTAATGCACTTCGCCAAGACTGTCTACAGTTTGTCGTTTTGATGTGTAAATAATCTGTTCCAGGCTGAATATAACCGAGTGTTTAGTATATTTGTGAAAGGTTTAATTTGTTTTGAAGCAAGCTGCATACACGTGTGTGTGTGTGTGTGTGCATGTGTGTGCATGTGTGTGTGTGTGTGTGTGTGTGTGTGTGCATGTGTGAATGTGCATGCGTGCGGAGGGAAATATATCATACACACGCACGGAGAGATAGATAGATAGATAGAGAGAGAGAGAAATTATTTTATAGACAGCTATTCAGTCTGCATATTTAAAGTACTGAATAGTCATAATGGTCAGACATCCATTGTCATAATGTTACCTAATAACAAGCTCCTAATACAACTACTGATGCTAATAAACCAATTCTGTGTATTTGTAGGGATTTCAACGACTCTCTGAACTAATAAAAGAGGAACTCGGCCACTCAAGAAGCTAAAAGAAGAGAACAAAAAAAACCTGAACAGTTGTTTATTAGTGTTTACCTTTCAGTATGAATGTTATGTATTTATTTTGAAATAGTAACACTTTAATAGTAACCTGCACTGTGTTATAGTAGTGTTTATTTAGACTAGACTGCGTGTTAGTGTGTGCCCATATTTCCACATGTTTTGATGGCATTTATATGGGTAACACCTATATACATGTAGGAAGTGCGCTCTCGCGCGCGCACACAATGTAAATTTAAACTATTGTAGATCTGTTGTCACTTGTATTGTGCTGTTTCGATAATAATGATAATATATATATATATATATATATTGTAGTTGTTGTAAGTGGATAGCTATTGTTGTGCTCCTAACTGTCTATCATAAAATTAAGTAGTAGAAAATAAAACTAACTATTAATATAAAGGTATGTATATTTTTTAGACACTGTTGTTACGATTTGTGATATTCTGAGCTATGAGTTGTATTCATAACATTTTATTTTGGTGTTATCCTCAAACATCACGGAAGGTGGGAAGCTACATCAAATGATTGGATCGATTTGTTTAACTCGGCACTGGACTATTCTGGGATATGTGGCCAATACGATACTCCCTTTAACAATAGCCCATCAGACGGAATCCCTTTGTTGATGGTATAAACGTACTACCCAAACAAACAAAACAAAGATTTGATTGTATCATTTCCTCATTGATACACGTGTGCGGTTTAATGTCCGTCCAACTTGAACATGTACAACCTGTTGAATACAATGGTACTTTGCGTCAATAAGAAAAACCAAACTTGTGTTAATGAAATAACCCGAATCAGTATCAGGTGAGCCAACCAATGACAGTGTACTGCTATGATCAGACTGAATAGAAGAAAAGATAACCTTATGTAAGTGTCTTTATTCTTTGTAAGGAGGGGGGGGGGGTAGAAGAAGAATATACAGGTTTAAGTATCTAGTTACATCATGTCCATTATGTGACAATACCGGCCCGTTAACCCCCCCCCATCCACTTAGTTCAAGCTCTGCGTCTTCGGGGCCATCTGAAAATATCACACCGAGTACCCGACATAATTCAATTCCGTGTACGCCATCGTCTAGTGATAGATTCACAACTTTGTGTTTATTAGATTAGCAGCACCATAAGTTCGTTTATTGGGACTGGCTGATTGACTACTGATGTATACGAGTACAAAACTCTCTGGTAAATGATCCATCCTGAATGAGGACTATAAGAGACACGGTATGTTTTATACATCGGCAGTGAGCTCCGGTGGCCTAGCGGTTAAGCAGTCGGCACTTGGTGCCAACGGTCGCAGGTTCGAACCCCGTAGGAGGTCGAAACTTTTCCAGGGATTAATTTCTCGGCTCACTACATCGTGGGTGGCTGACCACGTTAAATGGCGCTGCCGTCTCCACTGAATTATTTAAAATAAAGGGGGACGTTAAAAACCCCATGAGGACGTAAAACACTCTGGCAGTGACCACCCTCAGGGTATTTCGGCTCCATCTTTCCATACTGCTCCCCTGTGAGTGGTGGGGGAGGAGATTTCTCAACCACTCCAACATAGAGGCTGTGCTGATTAGGCGACAGCCTGGGGATTCTCCCCGAATAACAAAACCAAACCAAAACCATACATCGGTTTCATGGTTAATAAACGCATTTTACTGGGTTTCACTGTAGTAACACCCAGTACTACAGAATAAATACAATATAATATCAAAATCTACGTAACACGTTTTTGGTTCTAAACTTCAATTCTAAAGCACCAACTCAACTAACTGATCTTGATATTAACTGAATTATGATAATTACAAATTAATAATAAATAAATAAATAACATTGATTTGCTTAGCGATACAGACGTTCTTTGTGTGCGTGGGGGCGGGGTACACGATCAGTGCTGCAAATGTCCAGGTTAAGATTCGAATTCGACCCTTACCTGTGTTTGTGAAAAGGCTTCCTTATGGTTAGCCCCGTGGAAATATGTCTCGGGTATAAACGGCGTCGAACTTCTTCATTTGTAATAGGATAGGATCATCCTCAGTAATATAAGATGAGTAATACTTGAAACGAAATTCCGGATACGATTCTAATAACTAATTAGTTCCTCCCAACCAGCACGTCCGGTCGTTGGTTTTGTGTCGTTGTGCTGTTACAAAACGTAATTGACCCCGAGTCTGAACACAGCTACTTGCTTACTTCATCACTACTGATTGGGTGTTACAGAACGCGTTTTGCGCTGAAACATATTTTGTTATTGATGTTAATATTCGTTTATCCTGATTATAAGTTTATAACTTTCTTTACACAAAGTTTATTTCCATTCATAACTGGATATTTTTTTCTGTTTAAAAGTTTTATTACAAATCGTGGGCACTACTTTTACATATGACAATGTTACATGTAGCTCTAATCGAGAAGTATAGATATGGCACATTACTGCGGTTATCAACAACACAGAGGACTGGAGAATAAATTGTTCAACAGCTGGAATATGTTTAGAGCTGTTTCATAACATTCCCGTTTGGTTTATATATATATATATATATATATATATATATATGCTCATTTTGTCTTCATATTTTATCCTGTATTTTTAATATTGAAAGTAAACAAAGATATTTGTCTGTTGTTGTTATAATCATCAGTAACAACTTGAATCGGTGAATAAATATTTAACGTTTCTAGTTAGATGACAGTGATGAGCGCACAGTTTTAGTAAGATCGGAAATATGTAAATCAGTCACGTGACTGATCGGAGAAATCCTTTCTAAGCCCATGATCGATAGCTCTCCATGCGAATTGGGATAAAGCCGTATCCCAAGCATTGTCCTAACACGCTACTACTTGATGGGAGCAACTTAAAACATTCTGATTTCAAAGGACACTGCACAAATGGATTAATTTTTTATGAGGGTACCATATGCCATAAAAAGAATACCTCATTCATTAAACACGTTATAAACGACAAATACAGCAATATACGGGAACTACTATATCCACTGTTAGTGATCGCTCACCGTCTAATACGGGAACTACTATATCCACTGTTAGTGATCGCTCACCGTCTAATACGGGAACTACTATATCCACTGTTAGTGATCGCTCACCGTCTAATACGGGAACTACTATATCCACTGTTAGTGATCGCTCACGGTCTAATACGGGAACCACTATATCCACTATTTGTGATCGCTCACGGTCTATATACGGGAACTACTATATCCACTATTTGTGATCGCTCAAGGTCTAATACGGGAACTACTATATCCACTATTTGTGATCGCTCACGGTCTATATACGGGAACTACTATATCCACTATTTGTGATCGCTCAAGGTCTAATACGGGAACTACTATATCCACTGTTAGTGATCGCTCACGGTCTAATACGGGAACTACTATATCCACTATTTGTGATCGCTCACGGTCTAATACGGGAACTACTATATCCACTATTTGTGCTCGCTCAAGGTCTATATACGGGAACTACTGTATCCACTGTTTGCGTCTAGGTTGTTTCTTTTCCCTTAATATGCAAATTGAGAGGATATGATATCAATCCAAACTAATTTTTTTTATTGACTAATGGCATTACAACAGCCACAGACAGCACTAGCATTCGACGCCACAACCTGGTTATCTACAGTACAGCGATTGATTAACTGAGCCACGCAGCACACGAAAAGAAGGAATGAACGTTGTTATCTAGACAATCCACTATTACTGCTATATTTGATATAACCAATAAAATATCTACAATTATGATTAAATACGCAACAACAACCTGAATGAAGATGTCTCTTGGTAAGTATATCATAATGGAATTTGTAGCACATCTTTGAAATAATTTATTTTATATAAAAAGAACAAAAACAAAAAGCCACGCGTCTCGATTCACCTCAGTAATATCTACGTCACCGACCAAAGAGTCTGATAGACATAACCTATATGCTAGTTTATAGGTAGCTATAACTAGAAAATATAATCAAACATGTAACCTCCAAACTCTGGACTCGCCACAACTGTACATATAGGATATTCAATGCATGTACAAACTAATTTAGTCTTGTTATAAATAATTATGTTGTATAAATATATATATATATATATATATATATAGTATCCTCCGTAAGATGATATACATATCATCATACGTGAAGCACAATAAATAAACCTGCAATTAAAGATATAAATGTTATACATAAACTTTCAATAAATATGTCAAAACAGGTTTTGGAAGTATTCCTCGTTTTACATATTTCTTGGTACAGTTCGTTTATATTTTTATCAAATAAAAGTCAATAATTTAATTTATCAAATCCACTCGAAACGTCTTAAAACCTTACCTACATCGGACTGGAACAACGATTTCTGAAAATAATGAGCATTTCTTTAAAGGCTAATTACATAAATATATAATATGATTTTCTGAAAAACCTAAATGGAAAATATTGGTGATAGTGGTCTAAAATAATCCGTTCTGAAAGATTGGGGGCAAAAAGGGGGCTTAGGACTTTTATCAATATTTATTCAGGTCACGTCACCCTGTCAATAATGGTACACTGATTTATGTGAATGACAGTTTACGTGGAAAATAATGACCAATAAAAATATAATCAATTATCTGCAAATTTAGAAATGTTCTAAAGAGGTCACCGGGACATTATTGTTTATAATATTTTGACTCTTTCACAGTTTCTTGCACCCCAGTTGTTGCATATATATATATATATATATATATATATATATATAAACAATTATTGCCTAATAACATTTTGTTGAAACAGATTATAACCTAATAATGACTAATAATAAAGTAAGTTTGATCAAAGACTCAGTCATCCTGGATCAATGTAATACTGAAGAGTTAAGAATGTTAAGACTGCATAATAATCTGCATAATAATATACAAGGACGTGTTGGTTGCAGTAATCATTCTATACTAACATCACATAGTATCTTGGATCTTGATAAGATCATTTCAGTAAATGATGTTTATTTTACTGTATAATATAATTCTTCCTGCGAACGATTAATGATCATCAACATGGGTCGATACACTCAACTTACCGATTTGCTCTCTCTCTCTCTCTCTCTCTCTCTCTCTCTATATATATATATATATATATATATATATATATATATGATTTCTTGCTAATTAATACATCATGTACTTATATATCAATTTCTGTCAGTGCCATTTAAGAAGCCCAGTTCATCACTTGTTGGCAATATGCTCTCTAATATATTAATGTTATTGTGCAAATTATGTTAATTCTGTATAGTGATGTTGTAGTCCAGCCAGGTAAAAGGGTAATGAAGTAGCTACTCGATGATGCTAAACAGACATACTCTATCTCGCACATTTGTTTTTTAATTACGGCGTTTGATTTAGAATTATCAGTATTCTACTCAACCCCCAGTAAACATTACAATACCAGACCGGTAATGAGCCGATACCATTTTGATAACGTTTTACACAAAGGTGTGGTACCTGTCGAGTACACACCTACGATAATGGGCGTTTCTTTTTGCTTGCTTGCTTGCTTGCTTTTATTTCGGGGTGTGTCCCCAGGCTGTCGGTTGTTTAGCACAGCCTCTATGGTGGAGTCCTACTGTAAGAAGTTCTGTGTCTGAAAATAGATTTGTAAAGTTCCTGACCCGGACGGACCGGTTCCGAACTTTTACAAAAGATTTACTGGTGTTTGTTGTTTGGTTTTTGGAAGGTGCATGGGTCTTTTTTTAAGTAAGTGGAGTATTTGTGGGAGTGGCTGTGGCTTTGCGTGTTATGATGGCTGATGCCCAAAGAAATTTAATACTATCATCTATCCTTGTGCAGTTAAAAAGTGAGTTTTCCTGACAGCATCTGTGGCCTCATGAGCTAAACCGTTGAACCCTTTACTCATGGTAATGCTGTGCCGGAGGTCTGAGGTTCGAATCCCGGCCGTGGCACTATAGTAAGAGCAGTTTTTCATCCAACCAGGCAACTGGCAAAGTTTTCTCTGCCGAATATATATGTGGTGCACCGTGTAAAATTTGTTGGCGACTTTAATGCCCGAAGACCTAAAAAATCCCAATTATTCAACTTAGTATCGATGATTGATGATAATGATTAATGTTTTAAGGCCACTTTTGTACACATGGTGTGCTAAATGGGCCGAACGACCTCCAAAGGCAATGAAGAGAAGTCAAAGACCAAACACCCTTCGGATATGCCCACGTCGAGATTCGAACTCGGTGGTAGTGATCTGTGATCCAACGCCTTACCAATTAGACCACCAACAATTGGACAACTTGGCATCGAAGTAAAGGTTTTTTTGGTTATCGTAGTTTGAATTTACATAATTTCTTGTTGGCAAATAACTTGGTATCTGATGTTATACTCAATAACTCCACAGACTGTTTTTACTTGTTTTTGTCCAGATGTACACACCATGTGTACACCTGGATTGATCATATCTTATGTGCTAATTTTGACGCTAAGATTATTGCAAATTGTTCAATTTTTTAGCATACCTCTGATAATGTTATTGACCATTTTCTGGTCTGTACGGAAATATTAATCCCGCAAATGGACAAACAATCAGCTCCGGGGACTAATAGTCATAATTCATTACACAGTTGATATTGGCTGTGATAGACACTCATCGGCTAGTTGAGGCAATCACAGTCATAATGATGTGTACAAATAAGTTTTGGATAAAAACTTGAGGACATTGAATGATCTGAATGTAATTAAAATGGGCGATCAGTCAGCTGCACAATCTGCCATTGATCGAGATATATATATGTGTGTGTGTGTGTGTGTGTGCGTCTCTCTCTCTCTCTCTCTCTCTCTCTCTCTCTCTCTGTGTGTGTGTGTGTGTGTGTGTGTGTGTGTTCGTGATAATATAATACACTGATCAACACTATAGAAGCTGGCTGAGTATCCACTAAGAGTTTTACACCCAAGCCATATTGGTTCCCTCAACTCAGTGGCCTACGAAACAATAAACGGTTTCGGTGGAATCTGGGGGTAGCAAATGATAGGCCAAGGATCGGTGCCGTATTTGAGTGTAATAAAGGTGTAAAACGAATGTTCCGTAGTTGAAATGTATGAATAAAGTTTCTGTATGTAATAATCTTTTCCAACGAGATCCAGATCTCCCTCAACAGTCAATGTGGGTTCCAGAGTTCAATCGACAGATGTGCCGAGTTTGCATTGAAATGGAGGTTTAAATTCTGGGATCAAGAAGACTAAATGTATTGTGATATCTCGTAAAGGTTTCAGTGTATATCTTGTATGGTCGGTATCTCAATGGTAAACAAACACAAAATGTAAGAATCTTTCAAATATTCGGTGTAATATTTGAGGATGATTCATCTGGTTCTCAGACTAGTTCCGTGGATAAGCTGGCGGAGAAACGTAGGAGATATTTCTATAGTCTCCGTGATATCGGTATGTCCTACCCAGACCTGTCATCAGATGTCAACACTTACATCTGGAGCACCATGGGTCAGCCAATTTTATTGTGTGGTTTGGATTGTATTCCACTTAGTAGAACCGCTCTACACAAACTAGAAAGCACTCAGTGTAACCTCCTGAACCAATGTCTTGGTTTTAGTAAACCAACTCGGAGTTCGCATCTTTTGCAGGCATTACATGTAGCCCGGATTCACGATCCTGTCAAAAGCAAGATGAATTTTAATGTACAGTCCCCTCTATGCACTCATTTCGTGTTACTATATATTGCCAAAGATGCCTGCCTTAATTCCCGGAACACTAGTCGGTAGATTTACCGAATCTGGTCTCTCGCCTATGAATTGTGTTTTTTTAAATTACTAAATGTAAAGTTATTGACATTGTGGATTCGCTGAAGGGTCTCATTATGAGCGAAATATTTTTAAAACCATATTCAGATGAACATGTCCTGCCAATTTTTTTTAATAAGGGCATTCTGAATAATGTATGTATATGTATGTAAATGTGTGTGTGTGTGTGTGTGTGCGCGCGCGCGCGCATGTGTGCGTGCGTGCGTGCGCGTGTGTATTTTACAATGCGCTCTATGATCAATCCTGCCTCAAGTCTGACCTCAATTTTACATGTTTTATATTGAATTATTCTATGCCGCCCAGGAGGCAACACGAGACGGTTGCAATCGGTAAATGTACTTAATATTGTAGCACATGTCTTTGGACGCAGTAAAATTTGTTCACTTTTGTGTATTGTGTATTTCATTCTCATATTTTGTGTTACAATAAATTTTATTTTCTACTTTCACTTCATTTACTTTTAGAAAGTAGTTTTAATTTTCACTCAAGTAGACTTTTACAAGTTTACTTTTACTTACTAAAGTACAAAATAAAAGTAGTTCAGACACCCCTGTATGTATCTTATATATATATATATATATATATATATATATATATATATATATATATATATATATATATATATTAATGTTGTAGATGATGACGATTTTATAGCCTTAAAATTGTTCACATTAAATTATGAAAAACCTACTTTCTTGTTCTAACGTCCGTCTGGATTAGTCTTCCTAATGAGGGAATTTGGCGGCATATTTTATTCACTAGATGGCACTCAAGCAACATATTGCATTCACTACATGACGCTCAAGCAGCAGAGCAGATACGTAAATTAGAGTTGATAAATATCACGAGTCGGCTGTAGCGGGCCGTTATTGGCCCCACATTTTACCAAAATGACTAACGTAGTATATTAATTTTGCCTAACGTTTGCCTCAAACGGGCCGGTAATGGCCGATATTGTTTGCCGTTATGGGGTAGTAACGGGATCCAATCGTCATGTTTCGATAACACGCCGGTTCTGTAATGTTTACTAGACCATGCTTTGGATAAAATCTGTTGAGTATCTTATAGCGATGACAACGCGGAGATATTCCATAAACATATTATATAGTTGTCATCTGATTCACAGGAAAGATTGATATACTTTACATTCAACCACAGCATTTGTCATATATATATATATATGATCTACTTTGGTGCAGATAATAACACACTGTTGCACTGCAGATCAACTTCCAAATGACGAGATCGAATCTCGGTACAAAATATGTTACCTGTTTTTTAGGATGATTCATTTTGTGGCATTACGTTAAAAACGGACTATAGAATTACCTAATATTAACAAAAAAAAGAGGCTAGATCATCCACGATATGTTGACAATCTAGAACAACAACTGAGTTATCCTCTGAGTTTATACTTCGTCAAATATGCTGCCTGCCATACAGTGTATGGGATCATTGTTAACGAAGTATATAAACTCAATGTGTGTATGGCATACACACGTGCGTACTATTCTGCGATTCGCATCAACTATAACCATGTTCGTTACGGGATAAATAAGTAATAATTGACTAATTTTGCTTTAAAAACCTATATGGTTCGATCGAAATATACGTGTAATTGAGAAAATAAGTCTATATACGATTTATTTTTACAAATATTAATTGTATTTAGTAGTGATCGATACCCGAGTTTTCATTCATAGCTGACGGTTAGCAGACAGCTATGATTTAAAACCAATGGCGTACACTATCCCTGAAGAAAACACTGCATAAGCGGAATTAGCATGGCATAGTCAATATAAGCGTGAATTTGGTGTTGTCATAGGGGTGGCAAGAGGTCGGGGTTTGTGCCGGTGTTGTGCCGGATAAAAGTTGTCCCGGGCCAAAATGCGTCCTCCCTATGCTTTAGCGTGGGGCGCACTTGAGGCCAAGTGAATCGTTTTCGCTAACGAGGAATTTCAGCCCGGAGAAACATACAAAAATAAAACTAAGTTTACGCATTGAAATCGTGCAGTTATTCAAGATATTAATGTCATTTTGTAAATATAGCGTGTCAATATACATTAATGCAATACGTTTTTACGAGCTTAATAATATTAAAAGGCCTTTTTAATAAGTTTACTTTCATGGAATGTTGTTGACTTTCGTACCTGGTGGGCAATTTAAGGCACGAAACGGAACAAACGCAACTTAGTTTACAACATGATTGTGTTATTTATTTATTTCTGAAAGACGTGTTATACAGTTAGTAAATGGAAATTTACCAATAGTGTATTGCTAAAATACTAATCTGTAGATAAATGTCTCGAAAATAGGTTTATATTAAACGATTATTTATATAACTGCCAAACTAGTCAATACATCCACAATTAAAACTTTTGTTTTTGCATGTTTTAGAAACTTATTAACTTTGTGAAAAAAAAATGTGGGCAATATTGAAATATGAAATGTGTCAAAGATATAAGTGCCTCACATGTTAGTGCGAGAAAAACATGTTAGAAATCGGTTTAGTTTTGCATAAGTTTACAATTACTGACTCTTGGAAAGGCATCATGGGTAATATTTTAGTTTACACATTCGCCAACTGCAAAGCTTGCGTAGAATATTGGCCGGCGACAACTTTTGGCCAGTATTAAGTCGAGACAATAGTTGTCGACACATATTGGCACGACAACTTATGTCACGCCACACTGGACTGTACGGCTTTTGAGAAGAAAAACTTCATGGTAGGCTACGTTTGTATTTTTGAAATAGAGGAACTTTTAGCACATCTGAATTAGAAATAAATATTGCTATAAGTTGCTAAATAATGATAATAATGTCGTGATCATGAACAAGTGATAGCACAAACATTTATTTAAATGACTGCAATTAACAAGGAATTAACCTGTGAATTGTTCTGGACAATTTATGTCGCTTTCTCATCTCATTTTCTGATACAAATGTCACAAGCCTTACGTCCAGACCACGTAATTTTTATAGGTAAACTGTATTTAATCAATTGTTTTGAAGGAGAAGGTATTAAGATAGAAACAGTGCATGAAGTCAAAGAAGTTGAAGACTAACATCAGTAAAAATAAAGGTGCTATAGTTTCAGGGAAGAACTGTGGTGGTGTTGAGAGGATAGGGAAGTGGCAGTGTGGTGAATGCGGGAAAGATGTTAGAAGTAACTCAGTACAGTGTCGAGAGAGCGATGGATGGCTCCATAAGCACTGCTCATGCGTGAAAGGTTCACTATGTCCAGTTGTATATAAAATATATTTGTGTGCAAGGAAAGGATATCAACATACAGGAAAGCGTGGATCTGGAAAATGGTGTTGTCTAGACAGAACAGGTATAAGTTCTGTTTATCATATTCATTTATTTGACTTCTGTATAATAATAAAAGGTGTTTCTAAATGCATTATATGTATGTGAGCACGACTGTGTGCCCATATCATATGTGTGATAGGGCGGTAGCCTATGACCACGTCCTCCTTTTGAGAAATCCTTTTTAGAAAATTAGAAATGGTCACCCTATATTGTCATAGTTTGTTGGTTCCGATGATCCGTTATTTTTTATTCGGGAAAACTAACAATGGGTAAAAAATAGCACCACAATAAACGCCCACTTTATTTTCCAATGTGATTCATTTTAAATGAAGACTGTGTCTTTGAGGATTCTCGATTTTTTGGCATCATTTTGGTGTTATGATCCTTGTTGGATAGTTGATGGGGTATATAAGGTAGTGGTAATGTCCCAGAGCTTCTCCGGATTGGGATAATGCTCACAATACAGCTGGTGACAATGATAAAACAATATCCCTCAAACCATGTTTTAGAAAGAACGCGAGAAACGAAAGTGACCGGAAGTTCTCTAATAGAATGAGCTACATTGTTTTGTAAGTTATCCATCATGGAGGAGGAGAATGGTGGCGGTTCTCGTAAGCGAACAATTTCTGAAGTTGAAGATGGTGTCCCTGAAGGTAATGCTGTGTGTCTTTTTCAGTCATATTCATTATCATATATTGCCACGGTAATCCACACTAAACAATAAATACTAAAAAAAGATTAATTATTCGTATGTATTCTGTATTATCGCCCACTTTCGGTATATCTGATACCAGATTCGAGCTTTAATATTATATACTTACTTAAGAATTCAGCTTGGCTTTGTAATTGAAGACAATATCCTGGTCGCTCCAGTCCTAATATTTCACTATTTGTCTAGGCGATTCTTGAAAGAATTAATGCTGGGGGCTTCAGCTACCTCCCTAGGCCTAGGCAGACTAGTTGATGAATAGTGTCTCCTTTGTTTAATCATAATGTATGTGTAACCTTTGTGTTTTCAGTTTGTCTTCCAATGGTCATTCGTTTACACTTGTCTGGATTAAATTTTAAGAGCCATGTATTGCTCCATTCCTATAATTCCTGTTCCATTATACATCCAGTACGCAATATACAATTTTGGATTTTGTACTTTATTAGGAAGATGATTATGATCATTGTACACTATTAATCATTTAATGTATAAATGTGTATTATTTATACTATAATTAGAGATCTAGTTGTTGCTACTCTTCAGACTTCTGCCTTTTCTCCTAATAAGGCTAATAACTATTTCAATTAAACCCACTAAGACTAAGTGAGTAAGTCACTATACTTTACATAGATTATCAATATGTCTAAACAGCATGGAAGTTTCGGGGAGACTTGCGGGCTTAATTGAAACAATAGTTAGGGGAAAGGCCGAAGAGTGGCAACAACTGTATCAATCCCCTGACCAAAGATCATAAAAAGAAAATAATAAGAAGTCTGAAGTAACTCGGCATTGCATTCCACCTCAAATGCCAAATAGTAGATCTAACATAAGTGGGTGATATTTTATTCAAAGTGTCTATAGGTACAGACCTGGACGTGCAATTTTATAGCTATTGGTCCTGCACATTTCCAGTTTCTGGTTGGTTTATAATTTACGGTTTCCGTGGGGTATATAATGCACATGTGGCCAGCAGGCAAGCTGTGCTGAATAAGCGACCGCCTGAGGATTCTCCCGGAAAACAAAGCAGAAGCAAGCAAACCAAGTGTCACAGGTTCAATCCCAGCAAGAGGTCGAAACTTTTCCAGAGATTAATTTCTTGGCTCACAACATCCGTTCCATCCAAATCATTGCTGATAAATCACTTCTTGAATGATTTGGTAATAATGCCGGGGTTGATTTAATCCCAGACCATTTTCACCCACTGTGTAACAATAGGTAACAACAGCTGCTTCTGTGCGTATGTTTCCGTAATGCTGCTTGAAGTAGTTTATTACTATTAGTAGTTCCGATGCACCAGCTTTGGAAGTAATTAACACATTGTTTGTGGTAATCATTTCCCTTTGATGTGGCTTCTATTGTCATTCTTTGCCTGGCCTCATTTATCTTTTCATTCAGTTACACATGCTGACATATTTCGATAGTAATGGCACATCTTAGATGGACCAAAAATCTGTCTCTAATTGTTTATGGAGGCGACCGCATTGGTAATAGTGAGGCCGTTTTCATGTCTCAGCTGATTTGGACCTACACCTATGTGGTCATGTCACTAATTAGAGCATCGAATTAAATAATCATGACGGTTATCACGATTGAGTTTAGCTTCAAAAGACAACAGCGAAAACATACCTAATTCATTCATTTATTGTTCATATATTCATTTTTAATGTTAAAAAAAACAATATTATTGTATTTTCCCCTAAATTATGTCAAATATTACCTTCCCTTTTAGTCTGGCCCACGTGTAAGACACACTTACTTTTGGTGGCAATTTCGTGGTATCAAAAGTGCGGCCTATACACGAGTATATACAGTATACACCATTACTATCACTTTCTCCCCATCACTCACAGAAAAGCAATACATAAAGGTGGAGTCAAAACTCTTGAGTGTAGTCTCTGCCAGAGGAAGCTTTACATCACACTGTTTTAGTCAACTCACTGGTATGGCAGTGGCATTTAACCTGGTTATCCACAGATGATGTAGTGAACCAAGAGATTTATCCTTTGATAAAGGGGTTATCATCAACATCCTTTGACAGCAAGTGCAACACAGTTAGCCAACAGGCCACCAGAGCTTACAAATGTTTCCTGGATAATTCAGTCTAAATTACACTTTAGCCAGTGATTAAATCATGCAAATGGGTTTTAGTTTGATAATGATGTTAATTTATCTTGGAAAACTTCTTGATTTTAAACATAATCAATAAATTCAGACACTCAGTCAGTGGTGAGTTATTTAGTAGTGGTGTGTATTTACTTTTTAAAATTTGTATAACTTTTAATACTAACATTAAATTGGCTAAAACAGGAGTAACATTTATATACATACATGTATGTTAAATACACTCTAAGTCTGTTATATCTACACTTTTTTGTACAGTTTCACAGCTGTTTTGATTGTTTACTAATATTAAATCATTTAAAATTTGGACACCAATCAAGATATGATACATTATTATTTGAATTGTTTAATGTATTGTGAACATATTCACAAATGTATATTATTAGCACTTTGTTAGATGTTTATCTTTCTGGATGAGGGCTTGAGGATGTGAATTTTCCACTGTCTTTGAGGGGGTTTGAACTGATACATACTAGGCCATAGTGTCATTCAAGCTGAATGATTTAGAATTCATTGATAGATTCAATCATAATGCAAAATAGCTAAAGATAAATGATGGCCAAAAAATCATCATCTAATCAGTATTATTATCTTAAGATCATTAATTGCCAAATTCGATTTGGAATGTTATCTGCATCAACGGAATCATATTCGGTGTAGTTATTTAGATGAAAAGAGAAACTGGATACTTTAGCTTGTTCTATAATAAAAATACGATTGTCTTTTTGGAGGGGGGAGTTTGTTATAAACCTTTTTTTAAACTGCTTTGCAAAACATTAATTAATGGCGTAAATAATGTTTATGTTAATATAACATCATGCCAGGCGTGTATACAAAGCTGAAAATTTAGTTCAGGATAGTACAGTGTGGCCTCAAGAATCTGATATTCTTTAAGACAGCCTAAAATCCCAGGATACCAGATAATTATTTACTGCGTTGGAGAATTAATTTTGGCATTAATAATTGTAATGCAAAATCTAATTATCAGTGATTAGTATCATTATTATTAGTATTGTTTTTCAGGTGGCAGATCATCTGGAATTGATAAGCGAAGTCGAAATTGTCCCTACCTGGACACAATAAACAGGTAAAATGTGCCCAGAATTGAAAACATTACTAGGTCAAAAATCTTTGTAAGAATTTATGTACTAGACATCAAAGAAACCTGAAAGAATGAGACCACAGTTAGAATGTAAACATTATGTATCTTTTGTTAGATTATTTCATGAAGGTGTTATATTTTATACAGCACATATTTATTTTCAGCAAATTGTTGATTTTATTTCTTGATATGACAATGCATTCAGCCTTTACAATAGCAGCCGATGCTATAAGTCATCTATTTTACAGTCCCTCGTCACCTATTGTATTGGCATAAAATCGGTCAGCTGTTTTGGCGAAAAGGTGGCTTATATAAGTTATAATGCACCAAATACCCCTATTTTCCCGACTTTTTCAGGGGAGAGCCCCTAACCCCACCCCCCTCCAGTGGAGAAGAACCACTACTGTGTTAGTATTACTACCACTACCCCCTCCCCTCAATGCTGCAGCAATGGCGTCACTGTATTTTTACAGGCCACCACAGGTGAGCTGCTGCCTACTTTTTGTAAGGGGTCATCTACTCTATTCCCTACTGTTAAATTATATAATTTGCCGAAGTAATTTGGTTTTGGTTGTATTGAGAAAACTATTAGATATTTTTAAGTATCTAGTAGGTGTTGCAGTGACTAGATAATCTAGGTGATTGTTGAATCAGTGGAAAATTAATTTGATTTGTTCATGTGGCGGGAAAAGACGTAGTGAGTAAAAAGATGGTGCTGTTGCTATGTTACAGGTCATCTGCCATTTTGCATGAAACTTGAGTTCAGTAGGCCTTACAGAGTTAAGTGTTAAACAATGCCTGCAGCAAAGGGAATGTGCAAATTTAGGGAGAAATGGTTACAAATCACCGAATACAAGGAGAGGGTGTGCCATGATCCAACTGACAAAAATTGCCTGGTGCGATGCAAATATTATATCAAATCGATAAATGTCGGCAACAGCAACCAATTTAATTTGGATAGTCAAATCAAAAGTACAGCTTGAAAGAAAAGCATACCTGCACTGCATGCTGGTTACACCACAAACAGTTTAGTAATATTATACCTAAAATTCAAATTTTATTCTCAAAAAGTAATTCAGAAGAAAGATTTAGATCTAGTAATACAAGGATGTATATCCAAATACGCAATTGCGTATAAAAAATCTTGCATATTGATTTATAGAATGGTTATTTTGGTGCGATGCATTCCACTCACCCATTCAATATGTTGTGCATAAAACGAATGACCCTAGCTGTTTCCCACACCCCGCCACATGAATTGGATTCAGTATTCCCAATATTTGCTTATCAACAAAACTGCCATAAATCTGTCCATGTGCACTATTATTTTAGGTATCTAATATATCAGTTTATAGATCCTTAATTCAATTTATTAACCAACAATGAGACAATATTTCAGAGAACTTATATGTCAGGTTACAAGTAAATAATAAAACAAGAATAAAAGAACATTGTAATATATATATATATACATGACATTCATTTTTTAATACTTAAAGACGGTACATATGTAATTTGAATATGGATGGGTGGGTGGGCTAATATATTAATTTAGTTAAACATTTGTACAATGATACATTAAAAAAAAAAATTTAACATTGGCTTAAATGTTCAAATGCCATTTTAACATATTGGGAAAATGGTATGTTTTGTTGCTTGCTATTAGCTCCTTGATTTGGTGTGTAATTAATATTTATAATGATAGGTTAAATATCTGTACAGTAGACACATGATATGACGTGATAAATTGGTCTCATAAGCAAATGAACTGATAAATTAAATACATAGATAGCTGAAATATATACCCTTGAAAATTCCAAGAAACCCTTGAATCTAATTGTTGGTGGTTTGTATGAACCCTGGCTTTGATATACTGCATTGTTTCACAGACAATTATGCAAGAAGTGTTCATTTATAAATTATGCCAATAAATATAACAAGGAATGGCATTGTAATTGAGATGTTTTTTAATTCTGATCTACAGGTCGCTACTGGATTTTGATTTTGAAAAGCTCTGTTCTGTGTCATTATCACATTTGAATGTGTACGCATGCCTCGTATGCGGCAAGTACTTTCAAGGTTAGTATTCTTCATGATATTAAGCAGTTGTTATTTCTCTTCACTTTTCAATGACAAAGGGGTTTTTGTTTTGTCGATAGTTCTATTTAGTGAGTACTGTCTATTTGTTTTCCCATGTTTTATATCATTTACATTATGTAAACATTTTACTTATTTTAGGTCGAGGGATAAAATCTCATGCCTATACCCACAGCGTGCAGGATGGACATCATGTCTTCCTTAATCTTGGCACCAAGAAGTTTTATTGTCTTCCTGATAATTACCAGATCATTGATCAGTCATTAGAAGATATTGTGGTTGGTTTTACGCTAGAATAAAAACAACTTTCCTCTTTTCTGTTATATCTGTTATGTCCCGGTCCATTTCTGATGATGTATCTATTTCTATCTCAAACAAACTTAATTATTCACGTGGAGTAAATAAACATTCTTATATGTAGCTTACAATAATCATTAATTAATTTTAAATTAACCTAGATCCATTTATGAAATATCACGTTATAACTGTCCGTGAAAACCATTAACAGAAACCACTACATATTTTCCATAATGAGAATTAGTATCATTAACTAACAAAGATCAAATAGACATAATCAATTTGATAATTTACCCTTCTCTGTATATAAAGTTATCAG
Source organism: Paralvinella palmiformis (assembly GCA_025642065.1). Lineage (NCBI taxonomy): Eukaryota > Metazoa > Annelida > Polychaeta > Terebellida > Alvinellidae > Paralvinella > Paralvinella palmiformis. Next base: position 787,938 of record JAODUP010000084.1, read on the forward strand.
TGCACAGAAGATTATTGGTGTCCTATAATAGAGAGCTTATTATTGTCATTGTTTAGTTAGTTTGTTTTGTTTTGTTTCAGTATGTGCTCAATCCAACATTCCTGCCACAACATATCTCGCAATTGGATGTGACAGCCAAGATGTCCAGAGCTTATGATGGCACAACTTACCTTCCTGGTTTGTTGCTCAGCATCTCATTATCAAAGTTTTATATCAGTTCTGATGATTCTCTAATCTCTGTTATATGGCCATTTAATTACTGGTTTGTTAAATTATACTTCCAGGTATAGTTGGACTTAACAACATCAAGGCTAATGATTACTGTAATGTGGTTTTACAGGTAAGTTTTGTTTTGATGTTGCAAGTCTCACTACTGTAAATATTGTTAATAGAGTTAATATGTTGCTTTTAAAAATACCACAATTAAAAGATAGCTATAAATATATACATAGTTTTGTTGCAGTGACTTAGGGACTGGTGAGCTATTACATGTTTGAACATGAAAATATGCTTCTCTGATGAGTAACTCGGAGACTGTATAAATAATTCATTATTCTCTATACCTTTGACTTATCCCACACTGCTAAAATACACATACAGAACACACTTATTCATGTAATGGTTGGTGTGTGTGTATGTATATATATATATATATATATATATAAACATGCATGTAAGCCTTGATTCCTATATATGTGTAGACTCTACAATGCCTCATTATAATTGTTTTCCACTCTTGTCAAATTAATTATTCCCGGTACATTATTAACATTCTTTTAAAAGGAATTTGTTGTTTACATTCCCGCTGATACAGGCTCTGTCTCATGTCATACCGCTAAGAAACTACTTCTTGAGAGAGGAGAATTACAAACACATTAGACGGCCTCCTGGTGACCAGATGTTTCTTCTCGTACAGAGATTTGGAGAACTGATACGTAAACTCTGGAATCCTCGTAATTTCAAGGCTCACGTCAGTCCACATGAGATGTTGCAAGCTGTTGTATTGTGTAGCAAGAAACGATTTCAAATCACGGAGCAGGGTCAGTCGCTAATAATTTAATCTGTTATATAGCCACTCCTGTCTGTTTACGGGAGTCGGAATCTTTGTATATCAACATGCCTTGGTTCCATATTGTTTGTTCGGATTTTCAACTTTTGATTTCTCTTTGTTCATTTCAATTTACTCTCTTCCTCTGGTGTTTTATTGTCACTTCTGATGTTAGGATCTTAATGATTACTATTCTAATTTTTATGTTATTTAAACTGATTTTCCTCCTTTGGGCACTGATTATGGTCAGTAATTGTCATCGTGTGGTGTGTTTCAAATGTGTAAAGCTTAATGTTGTCTATCCCTTTCTAAGCTTATTCGTAACTGACATCTGGCATTACCATGTTGATGTAGTCTAATTGGTAGCCTAGTTTGCTATTCTTGATATCTCTAAGATGTTTCATCTTACACTTTCTCATTACCTATGGCGCTTGCATGGTTAATTTTGCTTACCATGTTCACAGAAGTGGCTATAAAACAACAACATTTCACATTTTATAACTGAGGTCCTCAAACTAGGTGGCTTCCTCTGGTCATGCACATGGATGTATGTTTTCTGAGCAGCTCACAGGGAAGCTGTATTTGAAGATGGGGGTCAAAATACTTTGAGCATAATCACTGACATCTTCACAGAATTGTCTCTGCCATATACCGTGATTGTTCATCCATAATGAGGGATACCTTATCCAAAGTTGTGAGCTAAGAAATTGTTCTCTGGATTGGTTTGTCTATCATAACAATTGTTGAGTGACCTGGGTGAACTCTTGCATAGTGTAGTGGTTAGAGGGCACCATACTGCAAACCTCTAAATGTGAGTTTGACTCAAAGTAACCATCCCTGTGGGATCTTTCCTGGGCAGTGCCCCCTTAGCCGTATGTCACAGATATGACCAATGCTACCAACTGGTCATGCCCACTACCCAGGAGAATCAACTGAAGGATTAAGTGAACTACTATTTTAAGTATTTGTCATTTTGTTTTAAGATGATACATGGTCAATAAAACCAATTCTGGCTTTAAGTATTGATTTTAATATCTTAAAATGACTAATATCAAGACACAAAAAAATTTGTTAATGGTTATTATAACAATTTGAAGAGACTGTCACTTTCTGTTCTATGTATCGAACATTTGTTGAATGGGGTTTTATGTTGCGCAGGCATTGAAACCTGTTCGTCCATATTTTTAAACAGGCACACAGTTTGTCAGAAATTGACAATGTAACATTAACAGTAGGTCTTGTAATGCCTGATTCTCCCAGTAAGCCCACTGATTTTGTTCAGTGGGTTGTCTTTACTCTAACAAAGTTGACAAAATGTATCTAGTTTAGTTTTATGCAATCCCAGCTTTACAGTATATGAATCTCTGATAAAAATGAGCTAATTGGACTGTCCAATTTAGACAGTTTTGCATGTAAATACTTTTTAAACTGGAAATGGTGTATAAAGTTTCCTTATAAAATAAGGATTTTGAAATTATTTAAAATTGAATAATAATGGATAATTTCAGGTAATATTAACCACTAAACTTTTAATCACAAAAATATATAAAATTTTCAGGTTTTGATTTAAATTCAGATCAATATAAGTAATGGAGCCTGCATTTGAAATATAAATGTTTGTATAAGCACATCACTGGATTCAAGTCTACATTGTCTTCTTCAGCAAATAGTCGAGGGGTATATGATATTTTTAGGGCCACTTTGGTGCACATGGTAGGCTAAATGGGCTGAGCATCCTCCAAAGGTAGTGAAGCAAAGTCAAAGATGAAACACCCTTCAGATATGCCAATGTCAAGATATGAACTCAGGTTGTAGTGATCTGTGATCCAATACGCTACCAGTTAGGTCATGGAGACCCCCCTAGTGGTGTATATGATTTTGTATATCTGTGTATGTTAAGTACAATGGTGAATAATATTTAGGATTATTGCTTAATAATTAACTTTCCCCTGAAGTCTCCATAACAATTAACATTGTTATTGTTTTTTTATTTTATTAACAGAAGTACTGATTATTGATACATAATCATACATTGCATATATTCATGCACAATACAGATAGCAATAATGTGCTATTAAACCAGTTTTGTGTGTGTATATATACAGGGTTCGCACAGGTCCTTGAAAACCTGGAAAGTCCTGGAATTTGAAAAATTTGATTCCAGGCCCCTGGAAAGTCCTGGAATTTTTGTAGAGGTTCTTGAAAGTCCTGGAATTTGGACAGATAGATCTATATTTCTAATCATAAGTGTACAGGAATTCAGTCATTACACTTCTTCCTAAATATGGGTGTATCTTTGTGCATTAAAAGTTTGTGAATTCATTGAAACGGTCCTTGAATTTGACATTGGAAAGTCCTGGAAAGTCCTGGAATCTGAGATGTCAAAATGTGTATGAACCCTGATATATATATATATATATATATATATATATATATATATATTGTCTGGGAGTAGATCATTATTGAGTATGTATGTTTCAAGTACAGGTGAAAATACACTAATGGCTGTTATTTTAACCTGGTTTATCTCCTGTCATTTTGTAATATATTGTTTATCTTTCAAATGTTGGGCTAAGACCATTATTTGTTATTCCAATATATCTCTTTGAGGTATTCGTTTCTTCATCTTTTATCCAGCTTTTGATAGTTCACCCAGTCACATGATTCTTATGTATGACATTCGAACCATTATACATCATCAAATGGGTGAAGTCACATGTTCAACACAGTGCTTGTCATTGAATCATTGATAGCTGATTCTAGAGATATGTTTTTCCTTCCCTCAAGTTGTGTTTGACTTTATGTATTAATGTGTGAACTTTGCCCTATTACAACAAGACAATTAACAGACACATAATCAGAATCCATTCATAATATAGTTTGATTTTGGAGTGTGAAATGTAGAGATTTTCTGTTAAGAATATTGTGACCACCAATCCAAGGATATCAGAGTAAATAATATATATATATATATATATATATATATATATATATAATCCACTTGATCAGAGGTTTATATGGAGTACTTAATATTATTTTGTGTACACAGTCATCTAATTATTTGACTAATCTATTCTCCAGGTGATTGCGTTGAATTCCTCTCATGGTTCTTGAATGCCATGCACCTCAGCTTAAATGGCACAAAGAAGCTCAGTAGCAGCATTATAAGCAAGACATTTAGAGGCAAAATGAAAGTTTACTCACGTAAAATTCCACCTGTGGATATGGTAAGGAAAACAATTTTATTTACTAAAACATACCGGTATTAACAGAAATTTCATATTAATTCTGATTATTTGTTTATAGACTGAAGAGGAAAAAGCAAAGCTGTTGGAAACAGATGAATTTACATGTAAGAACAATATTTTAAATTGTGTACAATGTAATTTTAGTACCATCTAAATGTACTCATATTGCCTGCATAATACATTAAAACACACACATATATATATATATATATATATATATATATATATTCTGTACAAATATGTACTGATTATTTGTGAAATGTAATAATATTTACTACAATTATTTAGTAGATATATTATTTTCACTTATTGTAATGAAGAAACATGCTACTGATATATATTTACATACGTATGTTTCTCCATTCCCATCTGAATACATTGCAGATTAATAAAGTTAGGTATTCTTTACCTACTGATTAAATCTGAATCTGATTGTTACATTTATATGCCATCCAAATATGAGTTTTCCATGGGCTGTGGGGCTGAAAATAGCTTTAAAATACATAATTAATTTCAAGACGTATTCTGATTAGTTCCATTGCTGTCAATGGATCTCAGCCCATTTTACCGCAGTTCTTAAGTTTGAAAGAGCGGGGAGAGAGCTAAAGGTCTAATTTCTGGATTGTAAGAAAATAACAGTTGGTATGCCAATAAACCAATTACAGATATAATACACATATAGTTAATGCTAGGGTTTCCTTTAAAACATATTGCTATTGAAAGGTCCAAGATACTATTTGTGCATTACATTCATGTATGTGATTGATTGATTGATTTAAACAGCAGAGACCATGGAAGAGATACCCTTTACGTATCTGACTTGTGACCTGCCACCCCCTCCTCTATACCCGGATGAGATGAGAGAGAACATCATTCCTCAAGTACCGATCTTCTCAATCCTCAACAAATTTAATGGCATCATCGAAAAAGAGTACAAAACAGCAAAGTTCTCTACCATGAGGAGGTTTGAGCTAACTAATCTACCACCATACATAATATTATGTATTAAGGTGAGATTGTTCACAAAATTAAATAACTGTCCCTGATTTTAATGATATGACAGAAATTAAAATATTTATGGCAGTCGTAGAGATTTTATAAACTTGTATACATCACCTTGAACTAAAACTATTGGATTTAAGCAGTCATGGAAAGGTAAACTGTTCAGTGATTAGATTAGAATTGCTCTGTATTTATTTCAATCATAATGGGTTTTTTTCAGCGTTTCACCAAGAATTTCTTCATACTGGAAAAGAACAGAACAATAGTAAACTTTCCTGTCAAGTGAGTATGAATTCTTGTGGATTTGACTAATTTCTGTATTTTAATGGCTAGGATATTAATCTGTTATTAGCTGATATAAAGATTTGTGTAAACATGGTAAAATGGTGCCTTTCTTCATTTAATTTTCTTTTCGTTGTTGTCACAGAGGTATCGATTTTGGTGAGCTCTTGTCTCCAGAGGTGCGTGCAAAACATCCAAGTACAGTGTATGATCTTGTAGCTAACGTCATACATGATGGTGAGCCAGGCCCTGGTAATGGTACATACAGGATCCATGTGCTCCACAGGGTATGCTATATAATTATGTCAATTAGATGATTTTAACCTAGATGCAATTTAGAATCTTATGTTCATTTTCCATCGCATTATAATTTCCAACATAATTAATCGGTTTACAATTTATTTCCAAACATAATACCATAGATTGTAATTTTTATGTATTTTGGCATTAGATTTATTTCAATGTTCCTATTACTAGAATATTAAACTTTATATGTATGGTGTTATATTAACATCAGGGTAGTGGAAAATGGTATGAACTTCAAGATTTACACGTGGCTGATATACTGCCTCAGATGATTACACTGTCAGAGTCCTATGTACAGGTAAAGAGTTGTACCCTTTCTTCTGTAGCTTCATTAGAACTGTTTTTATTTGCTTTCTGTTATAAGGCCACTCACTGTTAATTATGTATTTAGATAAACTGTTAATTTTGCATCTCATTTTGAAAATTGTCCATCCATAAAAGTTTTGTTTACTTTTTTAGTTTCTTACCGGATTAATTACTGGTCAAAAGCTCTGTGTTAAAAAAAATCTTTACGTGAAGTTGTATCATCTGTTTAAATGTTTAATGCCTCTTTTTAAAGTTATCTCCAAAAATAAAGTCAGCTTCATATATTTCTTTTCCTATATAAATTGCTGCAAAACATCATTTTGTTTCTTGCATTATTGTTTAAAATCTGCATCTGATAATTCTGATAATAAGTCATCAGAGATTATTTGGGTTGTGTATACTTCAGTTGGAATAGCTTTAAATGATAATAATAAATTAAAAGTCTTAGAATTCCAGTTTTATTGTCAGTTAAAACTAATTTAAAAAGACAGCAAACATGAAATCCACATGACAATAAATAATAATAATAATAACAATGTGAATCTGTTGTGTTGTCTTAGCACAGAAAAATGTTTTTAGCATACTTACATAGAATGAACCATTCAAAGACACTACACTGAAATCACTCAATAACACACAATGTATATCTGGATATTTCAAGAAGATATAGATTTTAGTTACTGGCTAAAAATTGATATACACTCAATTTATCAGTTAAACTGACCTAAAGTTAGACAATCAACATAAAGTTGACAGAGATCTAAGTAATGTAATAATAACAACAATGTAGATTTAGTAAAGTTCTTTTGTGTAGTCGAATCAAGGCAAATTAAATTAAAACATAAAGTATAAATGTAGCCATTTCAAGAATATTTGAAGCAAAATTATAACTAATAAAAATATAAATTTATCTATATTCAATTTGTTGGTTAACATAAAGTACACAGTGTCTAGTATAACTTATATATGTTAATTTGTTTTCTCTTCTTAATATGACTCCATTGATTAGAGGTTAATTTACCATATACTTTTTCTGTGTGTTTGTGCATTTATGGTGCTATATAGATGATGCACAGATTGAAAGGTAGATACAATCACGTACACTCACACTGTACTATCACATACAGGCAGAAGTAACAATACCAGTGTTTACGTTCCGTGTTTATCTAATGGGATCAAGTCTTGATCTCCCACCCTTCATTCGTTCAGCAAGCCCACTACAGTTAAACAAACAAAAAACTAACGTAAACTCTGGTCCAATCTCATCATATTGACTAAAGTTGACTAATAATTAACTTCTCACTGGATGAGTGTTATGCAAAATTAATAGGAACAGTTACACAGCATGGATGATAAATTTCTACTATCTAGTGGAATTTTGCTAATTGTATAAAGATCTTGATAAATTCAGTGATTTGTATCAATTGATTGTGAAATGGAAAGGGGGCAGAGTAACCTAGAGAGTTTTTGGACACTTAATGATGCTAGTCAAACGTTTTGACTTATATTTTGGTTTATATCTGAGTCAGATAAAAAGTTCTGGTGATGTCAGCTTAATTTGTATTATAAGTGGTTTCTTTTACCACCAAAATGCACTGTTCTTTGTTGTTATTGTTGCTTGGTCTGAATATCACACAGTAGTACCCTTTGACCTGATTTGTGCCAAATGAAGCCTAGCAACGTTTGACTTCCATTTGTAAACAATAATGTCTACATTTTACTTTTAATAGAAAATTATGGTATATTCTCTGACATTTAGATGTCATTTGGGGGATATATATATATATATATATATATATATGCTTCTATTCTCAGTTTGCCTTGAAATGACCCTAGAATTGTATGAAAAAGCAAACACCTTGCTTCATTTGGCTGATGATTTCCTTGCTTCGTGTTGAAAAATGTAAATGTTTTTTTTTTTCAGTACCAAAAGGTTAAATAATCTTTTCTTTATTTTGTAGATTTATCAAAGACGTGAGCCTGGAGAATCAGCACACTCTGGAAAATATGAGAAAATACTAAAATAATGTTACATTTAAATTTAATCTTAGATAACATAGTTTTTTAACAGTGTAAGTTTATATCTAAACATGTATATGTATATATATATATATATATATATATAATATACATATGTGTGAATTTTTAAGAGAATTTGTTATTTGGTTACAGTTAGCAGTTAGTGTTAATTCTTGGTCATAAGACTGAAATCCGCTTTGAATATCCTGCTAGCTAATGAATGGATGTAAATAAAACTACATATTACAAGTCATATTTTTCATATGTACATCCACATTATCTTGACGACTAGATTTGGATGTGTGTGTTCATAAACGTAAATGCTGGCATGTGCATACATTTACGAATAATTCAAAAGTAACATGAAGTGGTGTGGTTCATTGTTTTGCCAGTTTAATTTTCACTGACAATTAGTTCTTCGAAGTTGTAGTAAATAGATTTGACTGACAGATAGTTATTACTTTCTTTCTACCTTAACCGAAAACAGGTTAATTGTCAACCTAAATTTTTACGGCAGAACATCCACAGATCAATATGTAAGATAATATGTATTCGTCACACTCCGAGAGCTTAAAAAGGGGTGCCTCCATGTTCTAACTGGTAGCGTGGGTGGCCACAGATCTCAACCACCCGAGTTCAAATCTTGGCATGTGAATGTTTGAGGGGTGTTTCATCGTAGCTGTTGGAGGTTGATTGGACCATTTAGCCTAACTTGTTCACAAAAATATCTTGTAAAACATCAAATATCCATCGAACATCTGACAGGGTAAAGATGGATTATGTCTTTCTTCTTCTTTTCATTCAGTTATTAACTGTTGATTCATAATATTGTCATCTATTAGGGTGTACCGTGCAACCTCTGACTTCAACACTTTGACTAGACAATTTCCAGTCTGTGGTCTAATTCCACAGATGAAACTGTGTACGAGATATTTTACATTTACTTATTTGTCCTAGTAATAATAATAAACATTTGTGTAGTGCTCTATATAATCTACGACAAGATTAAACAGTGGATGCAAGTATGGAGACTTCTATAGTTTAGCACGTAATATGGCATACTGTAGACCTCTAGGTTGTTGGATTGAAATATATGATTAACTTTGGGATTTTTCTTTAGTCAATAAAATACTTCAGCCTTGCCATCTCAACTCCCTACAGAGCACTATCCTCGATCATATGTCACAAGTGGAGATCCATATGGAGAATAAATTAAACAAACACTCAATCTGGGCTGCTGATATATACTCAAATTGGAGCCTATTCACACCGGAAGATACTATGTCTCCAGAATAGAATTTTTTTAGATGAACATTTTGATGGTATTCCTTCGAGTAATGTGTCATTTGTCTTTAACCAAACAAACAAGCCATAATAGTTTGGTGTTGAAGTGTGATGCTGGTTTCAACCCAAGTATTAAACAATTGTTATATAACTAGTTATGCGTAAAGGTGAAGAATATCTGTTGTGGAGGGTCTGATGAAAAGAGGTTTTTGAATAAACTTCAAAATTCTTGAAAGAGCATTCACATCTCTCAGCATAACCAGCAAGGAGCAGTTCAATAGGCCTTTCTCAACTCTGAGATGTTGTGCTCATAAAGTGATGGATAATTATGAGTCTGAGATTATAAAAATATGTCAAAGGTACACATAAAAGTATGAACTATCAATATATGTATTTTGAAAGTGTTTTTATGTTATAAAAATGGCATATTATCGAGTAAATTAGGCAGAATTTGTAAACATTTAAAGTACTGAAGTCAAATGTTGTTAGTTTAGGGCATACAAGCTTTTTAGGGTTATTGAAGGGGGCTGAACTCAAATCTGTTGTATGCCCAGCTCAAAAATGGCCGATTATGCCTAAAAATTGAGAAATCCATGTTTACTAAACAAGGTAGAAACTGCCTAAAACTGATATTTATTGCAAAAATGGTCGTTTTTAACGTTGAATAATTCATTGACCAGAAATGATCCACAAGGCCTCTCCCTCCCCACCAGAAACATAGACCGCCCATTTTTAAAAGACACACTACATGTGCTTTAAATCTTGGCAGGAAATATATTGGATGAGTTTATCATATCTGCTATCAAGCGTTATTATACAGTCCTTTCATTGTGTGTACACACATAATTGATGTGCAAACATAAACCTATTCCTGGTCGTCATGAGTGTTCCGGCTGTTGTTGCCAAGTTTCTGGCAGATGCATGAATCAATCCATTCCATGTGGAATTTCCCGCAGCTGCAGTTTGGGCTGAGACACTCCGTACAACCACATGATGGAATATCCATGTAATATTTTGGGATAGGTGACAAAGAGAGTAGCCGTGGAACTATCTGACCGTCCAAGTACATGCCTCCCATTTCGGTCATTGGAGGAAGATCAGGATATGGCGAGTGTGCTTAGTTCCAGATACTTGCTTGATGATGTGAACGCATGATGTGAAACTTTGCCGCATCTGATGTTGGTAGCAGAGTCTCTTGTAGACGACCGATACAAAACAACTCGACTCATGCTTTGTTGCATGTATCAACTTCTGGCAAGTCATATATGTTACAGATGAATTTCTCTGCTGATATAGCTATGTTTTCGGTGACAGTGCCCTTGTTAAGGCCAATCACCGTCCAGGTTGTTTTCTAATCATGTCCACTAAACTGAGACACACTATCACAGCCGGTTATGGAATGGAAGGTAAGATATGTACGCTTTATCAGCAGATAATATGCGAATTTCATGTACTGGGAAATACTTTTGAGCCTTCGACGTCCCAGCTTTCATGTAGAGACGTGTACATCCCACGATGTCATATTGTGGTATAAGTAGAAGAAGCACATTTGTATCACGCACTGACACAGCAAAATCAGCCGGGTATCAGCTTCTTCGTGTTCAGCCCTCAGAGAGGAGACATCAAGATCTGGTTTAGATGACTTGACAGTAGTCGCTTCGCCCAATTCCATGCTACTACAACCACTGGCTCATCTGTGGGACTGTGTTCAGGCAAATGGTTTTTGAAAGTAGTAGATCGAGATCTGCTTTATTTCACTCGAGTGCCATAAAGCTACAGCAGTTTGATGGGAGAGGAACTGATGCATCGTTTTCTATTTTATGACGTACCGGTCGGTGGCGCTGCTCGCGTTTGGTCCTCGTGCCTGCTTTAATTGAATTGTCTTGATACCCGTCGAAGGCTACGTCGATCCTCTGGTATTTTGCTCCCATCTTGAACACAGTGTTAGCAAATGTGTTGGCATAGTCACCAAACGTTCTAATGCCAGGCGGGTTTCCAAGTGGCATCACGAGTGCTTGGCCATCAATGAGAAGATAGCTGGGTTCATCGAGAGTAACATTTGCGGGGGTTTGGACTTGTTGCGCCAGTATGTTTGCTAACACAGACTTGTCGGTGGAATGTAGACTACCACTACTGATGCATCATTTCCTCTCCCATCACACTAAAATAGTGGGACGCTCATGAGTTCATGCTGGGGGATGTTTTTTAGGTTTACCTGGGGACCAGCTCTATATGATGTTATGGGCCTTTGTAGAATATTCCTGTCCACTTCGATAAGCTTGCCCTTGGAAAGTTGCACGACTTCATACAAAGAGGCAAATGTCTTGACCTTATTCTTTTGATTGACTGATTTTAGATCCAGGTGCTGGTCACTGTCTGGAGGCTCGCATAGACGTTTGTCCACGAAGACTCATCTGCGCCTGTCTTATGTGTTCTGCACTAAGGGGAGATTCTTGAATCACAGGTATCACCGCATGCTTGTTGATTATGTTCCTCGATATGTCACCGCCATCTTGACATACGCCATGCTGTTTGAACGATACAACTATGCTGCCTTTATCAGTCGTCTTTCTCCATCCTATCATTGCGTGTGTACTCATCGTCCGTTGTCAGTCTCAGCATTGCTGTTGTCTGAGAAGCTATGACCGTTCTCTTTATACGACAAAGTCCAGCTACTGAGCACGGATACTATTTTGGTGATACCTACTAAGACTCCACTCTTCTTTCCTGTAGCGTTTATCCATTCTGTAAGTTGATCTGGCGAAACCTGGTTGAAGCGTCGATCTGTGCGTTTTACTACGAAGTTGCCTTCCTGGAAATTAAGGAGGACTTCTCGTGGGAAATCCGACATCTCAGCCAGGTAGGCAGTACTCCATCTGGCGTAGTTAACATGATCTTACCTGAAGAGGAATAGCAATATACGTTTGGACGCATATAGGTGGAGATCCAGTGATCCATCAGCAGCGAACTCTTTCATGGGCTGCTGAAATCCGTGGTAGTCAGTTTGTCGACCATCTGTGTAGTGTGATCGGCATCTATCGGTGTAACATCAACCTAACCAGGTACTACGTATAGAACCATGGAAGAAGTATTTTCTAAAGAGCCTGTAGGGCAGGTCTGTGGGTTCTGATGGCCCGTGCATACTCCTTTTCTGCCATGACCAGACTCACTCACGTGTCGTCCTATTACACCCAGAAAGTTCATGGCAATGTGAAGTCCTCGAAGGCAAGGTATAAGTATGTCCTTGTACTGTTCTACCGACCACTTCAGTTCCAGCAGCTTCAGATAAAGTACCTTGTCCACCGTCTGAACGACATGCTGCTGTTCCAATGATTTGGTTACATGGAGCATTCCGCTTGACGACCCTGTTCAATGTATCGAGTTCAGATGCTAAGTAGGTATCCTAGTGTAGGTTTTTCCGAATTGACTGTGCTCGCCTTTTAGTTGTACAATGTCCAGAAAGACATTAGTTTGTGAGATGACCGGGACAAGATGTAGGCCATGTCAGTTGCATGCGCATTCTGTGCTGAGGGACATTCCTCGGGTGACTGACTGTGTGAAACAACCAGCTGCGATCACACCGCTGAATGGACGCTCTTTGGTTCATCTGTTTGGTACAGGTATGAAGTCAGTTACCGACTCGGGATGTGTAATGTTTCTGTCTTGGAAATGTCTACTCCAATGATGAGATCTCTTTGCCAGGTAGCCACTTGAGTGACATGGAAAGTTCCCTTTCCGTCCAGAGTGTACTCATTAATGTCGACGGTGTCTGTCGAGAAATGGACAAAGCGACCTTTTACTAGATTTTTGGGAATAACAGCCCCATGGTCATCCATGATTTCTAATGTCTTCTTGGCCAGTGCAGTGTCAAGTTTAATTACTTCACGGTAACTTATGACATGAGCTGCCCTGTGAAAGATGTTCACCGGCTTTTTCGAACGTGTAGCTTGGTGAAGGATTTTGGCCATTCCTATGTGCTTCGGAGTGAGGAAATCCATTGGCTGTGTACATAAGATTTTCAGCAATGCTTATTACTTTAATCGGTCGTCTGGCTTCTTGGCTCCAGTGAGACTAGTCTTTTTCGAGTACGGTCTGCGCCTTCATCCATGTTTTCAGTCACCGGTAGATCAATTCAGACCTTCAGTAAATAATAAAAGAGAGTTAATTATACCGTTGTTAGTAATTATGGTGACACACAAAGATGTTCTCATCAAATATACCATTACAGCATATTGGATATATCTGGACTGGAAAACACACTTTAAAGTAAGCAAAGTACATTATTCCTGGCCATGTATGCATTGAAAAACAACCTGAAAAGTGATAAATTAGTCCAGGACACCTAGGATCAACCTGCCTGTGGATCTTAACTGGTGGACCAGTTATTCGACGTTAAAAACCACAACTGTTGCAATAAATATGAGTTCCAAGCAGTTTCTTGACATTTTATCTCAAAACTGAATACGGCATTGGATTGCTCATAGCTAAAATTTAAAAAAGAACATTTCATTAAAGTTTGTACCATGTTTAGTCAAAATGATATACACATGAATACATTTCAGCCCGGCGGTGGCGGCCATCTTGGATTTCTCGATTTTTAGGCATTATCGGCCTTTTTGAGGCCAGCACCCCTCAATACCGCTAAGAAATTGTATGCCCTAAATTAACACCATTTGCCTTCGGGGTTAATATTTTTTGAAAATTGACCCAGTTTAGAGGAAAATGTATGGCTAAGATTTTGACACGTATATCATCTCATGTTCTGCTCAGGGACGATAATTGATTGACTGGCTGTGAACTGACTGCTCAAATGGCATTATCATAACTGAACACAGTGAAACTTGGCATAGTGTGAGTACAAAGATATATGCTTTCATGATGGGCAGACACGGTATATCGGACAAAAAAAACTGAACTAGTTCCGGATATGGTGCCTGAGAATGTGCCATAGAGTCTCCGATCAATGATAATATCGGTTAAAGGTTCGATAGAAGCTAATGCACAAAGGATCACGTCGGTGGAAAATAAGGTAAGCGGTTTAGTTTCTTCTAATGATGAACTATAGATGTTAATGTTGAATCCCTTGAACAAAGAGTTACTCTTCTAGAAGCAAGACTGATCCGAAGTGAAAATCTCAATAAATAGCTAAGGAAGTAAGTTCAGGATTTCCAGGCTCGTTACATGTGAAGCAATATCATTATTAGTTTTGACAAGAAATCTGTGATGGCGAAAACTGCGTCGAACTGGTGAAGCACTTCGTGTAAAATGTGCTTAGGATCCACAGTTAATGTTGTAGATATGTATATATCCCAGTGGTTCATCGTATAGGAGCTCGTATACCAGGCATCCCCCAGACCGGTCGTAATGTCGTTTCCTAATGCATAGGAACTACAGCTCGTGATGCAACACGCAAATCGTCTCAAAGACAGCTCATTATATCAACCGATAGGTACCAGCTGGAATTAGGGAGAACAACCAATTTGCAATGGGAAACTATATAGGCAAAAAAAGACAAAAGCCTGCTAATAAACCCAGATTGACTACTGGAACACTTTATATCAAGACCCATGTACAAAAGAAGGATCTCCCGCCTCAAATTCCGAATATTGACATCAACTGTGACGACAAACCGACCCGTTTCGCAACCCCTGCCCGTTTTAAAACGGGACATTCCCGTTTCGCAGCCGCACCCAAACCTTATGTTGTAAGATGGGCAGCCCATTTTGCAACCAGACCATAATAAATTTGATGGTGCACTATTTTGTAAAATATGAATTTATTATTTTCGCATATGTTGGTATGCATTTATATATATATATATATATATATATATATATATATATATAATGTCCTTTAAAATAGTAACTGACAGCCATGTAATCGTATATTTTTGAAATTGTTGAATCGGTCCGCTTCCCGTTTCGAAACTGCCCGTCACGTTTTGAAACGGGAAGAGGACTTTTCATTAACTTCAAATAGAGAAAATAACAGCGCAACATTTCGTTGCCACATGGTTGCTAAACGGGCAAGCATTGTTAAAACCATACCGGTTGCGAAACGGGACGGTCCCGTTTCGAAATGGCCCCGATTATCAAAATGGTGCGTAACAGTATCATTACTAATTCTGGGAGCACCATTTCTGAGGTATATGTGGAACGCTATATAACATACCAGCTAGGATATAATTTTGTATTTCGTAATCGGAAAAGTTAGCCAAGTGGTGGTGTAGCTATATACATCAAGGAAACGTTAAATTATAAACTGCGACATGACGTACATATAGCGAACTATATTAACATTGATGGATAATTTGAATCTTTTTTTTAATCCAGGCACAACCCCCCAATGATATTCTTAGGAAATTTGTATAGGATCACTAACACAAATGAAACTGACTCTATCAAAAGCTATGAGACAATCGTTTCCAAGCTGGGGCATTTGAATAAAGACATTTTGTTAACTAGTGACCAAAATATTGACTACCTCAAGGTCCCGGATACAAATACAAAGAGCTCTGAATTACTCAATATATTTACAAATGCGAGTTTTCTGCCTATTATAACAAAGCCAACACGTATAACTAACCACACTCATTGATAACATATATGTAAACACTAAAATATGTGATAGAATATTCCCTGTAATAATAACATATCTCACATTTGATAATTTTCAGGTGTTCAGTTTTTGGAAAAAGAAAAGAAGAAAACATATGCAGACATCTACCAACATCGACCAATGAAAAATGAACAATTAACGATGATATCCGATGAATCAATAAATACTAACTGGACATCCAAGCTAACAAAATAACGTCACAGTGATGTCATAATAACGTTATAATAACGTTATTTTATAACGTCATTTAAACATTATTTTGTATGGAGTAAAAGACGTTATTTTATAACGTTCTAGAGACGCTTAATGTTATTATGACGCTATTTTATAACGTTCTAGAGACGTTTTAGCGTTATTATGCATTACGTTATTTTATAACCTTATAGTTACGTTTTTAACGTTGTTATATATCACGTTATAGAGACGTTTTAACGTCATTATATGAGGCTATTTTAAAACGTTCTTGAGATTATGATACTGTTGAATATTCTTAAACCGTCAATGTAAATGTTTGCCCAATGCATTGAATGTTCATGTCCAAATGTAGACACCTCTATAACTTCCAGAAAATATTAAACATGCTCCAAGTAAATATAACGTAGCAAATAATTATTTCCCTATCAGATGCACTACGATCAAAACAATTTTAACCACCATGTAGCTATCATATTTCCATTAAAATGTTCCGTAAATCCTTAATTCCCGCAACTTTCACAAGCCATTGCTAGTTTGTACTACGATCGCTAGGGGTTAACGCCTGACATCATATTTTGACAAACATCATGTAGTGCCACATCTTTTATTTAAAAGTGTCCTGACCAGTTCACAGACAAAATGTCAGATTCCGATGAAAGTTTTAACTTTCGCAGGGATATCAAGCTCTACAACTTTGAACCACGCATGAAAAAGGTAGCACTCTTCCATATTATTACCAGGTACAGATGCAGCTAGGCATAATGGGGCTGTCTCATTATGACTTTACTGTCCACACAAAACAGGGTATTCATATCATTAAGGTACCATATGATGACATAAAGGTCCAGGAAATTGTGTTGAATCTGGACTCCTTTGCTAAATACCAGATATGTCCACTCCTTGTTCGAAGACATCTTGCTGTTGTATTGCAATAAAGGGTTTAAGAGTATTTCAGGTTTTCTTGTATATTTATTATCTTAATACGATAATTACTTAACAAGATAATTATGACATTACATAAACATGCACACACACACACACACACACGGGGTGTTATTCACACTCTTTTTTAGTTTCAAAGGTATTACACCAGACAGAATTTTAAACATTTTAAGCGTCCAATACACTTTTCCACGTGTATACGTGCTCGAGCGATACGTCGAGACTCATTTTTATGCCAAACGTCCCTTAGACGGTGGAATGTTCAAAGTGGCCAACTTCAGAGGTAGAGCAACTCTAATGCAGAACCCACGATCAGCCACGATATTATGAAATAGCTCATTTATGTAAAGAAAACCACAGTTCATTGTAATCTTTCTGTCTGACACACTTCCTGTACAGATATCTGATAGAAAGGAAATGTATCCACGTGGTGCATCCTAAAAGAGCCTCGAAGGTGTTGTGTTGCGTATAGGAGTTCCAGGTCTAATGGAAACTATATATAAGCATTACAAACACTAGAAAACACTAGCTTCATTTTATTTCATTTATTTATGATATATATGTATAATATACATATTAACATTATATACATATTAAAAGTTTATATACATATTTACATAATATATACCCATTTTACACACGCACGCACACACACACACATACACACACATATATATATATTTGTAAAATGTGCATATACAATACGTAAAAATATATAAATGTTTTGTGTATATTATGTAAATATGTATATAAACCTTTAATATGTATATAATGTTAATATGTATATTATGCCTGTGTATCATAAATAAATGAAGTTATGATTACTGAACTAGGAAAAAGATGCCAGAAAATGGCTAGAATCGAGGATTTTGTATATTTGAATCCCCCCCCCTCGCCCAACTCTTTTTGCTCCGCTTCGCTCAGCGATTAAGTGTTTTTGCCTCATTAAAAAGGGTCTAGTTACCGCCATGATTACATATGACTAAAGATCAGAAGGTTAATACTGGTGATGACATAGATCGATATATTGACTGTCTGAAGCAACATTATGATAAAAAATTGTAATTCTAGTCTAGTCAATAATACTAATAAATCTGCTAAAACACGAGTTGGATTTAAATATCAGACATGCTCTAATGTCAAGGTGAATACATACCCAGTGTTACACCCTGAACAACAACAAAATCGGTTTATGAGTTTGATAACATTCAGATCCGACCGTAAGTGATAGGTATGGTGTTTCTATAATTAAATATATATTTGACAATGAATATGTGAAAATGTGCAGATCGCATATTAACGTCTTTGCCACAGATGATGGTGTTAATTATTGGTTGTGCTGTCTATATTTTATATAATTTGATCTAACAGGCAAAGGTTATTATCCCCCATGTTAGTCATATAAACTATTTTATGTTTTTTTTAATTGTTGTATATTATGATATATCATTATATGTATTGTAAATGTATTTTCCCCAAACGTAGGTGTGTGATTATAAATCAAATATGGCGATTTGATTGATTGATTGATTGATTGATTTGTTTTTCGGGGTTATTTCCCCAGGCTGTCGCTTATTCAGCACAGCCTCTATATTGGAGTGGTTGATAAAGCACCTCACCCACCACTCACAGGGTAGCAGTACGGAAAGTCGAAATACCCTGAGGATGGTCACTGCCAGAGTGTTTTACGTCCCCAGGGGGTCTTTAATGTCCCCCTTTATTTTTAATAATTCAGTGGAGACGGTAACGCAATTTAACGTGGAAAGTTTTCGACCTCTTGCTGGAATCGAACTGGTAACCCTTGGCACCAAGTGCCGGGTGCTTATAACCCTCACACACATATACAAAGACCGACATTTGACCTACATATTGTTGTCAATCACACGTCTTAGCCCCGCCTTAGATTCGCTTTTATTTTAGCTCCGCCCACTAAGCGTGTGCCGTCGACTCTACCTAGCTAAGATTGGCTGTTTGCACAGCTGATGTATTGTGATATAACCCAGCTGTTATATGATGAACAATGCGACAACAGGTGGAATGCCTTTTCTTGAAGCGGCTAATTCTAGTAGAAAGGTGTGATTATCTAAAATAGTATTTGTGATAACTAGATACTGATATTCATTAGGCTCAGACAGATCTGTCACTCGATCTGTCATTCTGTGTGAATGACAATTTCTTTTGATTATTTCGTACTATTTCAGTGTTTGATGATAATAGACCTATTTGATGATATATTGTCGACTATTAAATATAATTGACCATCGACTACTAAAATACATAACAATTTTTACAAGGTTCAGCGTTACATTTATTCTAAATCGTACTAAATGTAATTAATCCATATCATTATATGGCATGATATTGCCAAATTTTACCGTATTACTGTTGGGTTTTTACTTTTAGTTGATCTATATCCAGTTAAACATTAGAATGATAAAGTAATTATTAATTTATTCCATAATAAATACAAATCACCAGACCTGCTAATTTTTATCATTTTGGATTGGCATAGATAGACGTGGAGTGAATTCCATTTTGTCAAATCCTGTTTCATTTGATCAATTCCAGAAACAAATGTATCAATTCCAAATCAAACAACTCCAGTAGATCTTATACTATTATTTGCACACAAAAAGATAAATAGATTTAATTCGTTTTTTATCCATCAATGTATAGATTCATTTATAATACATGCTCACAGACATGGGGTCAATTCCATTTGGTCAATTCCACATCAAAATTATCAATTCCAATTCCAAATGTATCAATTCCAAATGTATCAATTCCAATTGCTTTTTTTACTGACTCTTTTTAGCTACTACTTTTTACCACGAGTAGGTACTTGGAGTACCTACTAGGAATGCCTACTCAGAGTAGTTTATATTTCAAGTAGGATTGTCATGGAAGAAATATTTCTGAATTAAAAAAATTAAATGGTAAATTAATTTGTGGATTAAATTGTTTGTAGGAAACTTCAATTCCAAATTTGTCAGTTCCATTTTTCTAAATAATCAATTCTGGAATTGGAATTGACCACATGGTAACATGTAAAAACTGTTCCTGTATGGAATCCTGTGGGCTTCCACCTTTATACATGACTAAAGGCTGGATATTAAATAATAATCACAGTATTATTTCAGCTTTTCTATAATATAAGCCAACATGCAGGTATGTATCAATGTGATCATGAGAAAGTGTAACACTGCTTCAAATTGCTTGTATTTTGGGGAGTATCCCCAGGCTGTCGCTTGTTCAGCATAGCCTGTATGATGGAGTCCTTGTGAGTGGTTGTTTACACCTCCTCCCTCACCACTCACAGGGGAGCAGTATGGAAAGATGGAGCTGAAATACCCAGAGGATGGTCACTGCCAAAGTGTATTATGTCTTCAGGGGGTCTTTATTTTAATCAAGTCAGTGGAGATGGCAGAGCCATTTAACGTGGTCAGCCAGCCATGTTGTTGTGAGCCAAGAAATTAATTCCTGGAAAGATTTTGACCTCTTGCTGGGATCGAACCTGTGACCTTGGCACTAGACCACAGGAGCTCACACTTCAAATTAAATTCAGGGTGCCTTTATGTATGTGTCAACATTGGATAGAGGGTAGTATTCTGGGACTAGTAGATTAACTGCAATATATACAAGTAGTAATTACCACACGCCAGATATAGTTAAGTAATCAGTGAGGGTCAACTAGATTGGATAATGTTTTATTACATGATGTTAATAACCCTTAATTAATGGTGTTAATAACATCTGTGTAAAAAGCCTGCCAACCCTGCTATAAATTTATGTTAAAAGTCATAATTGGGTTGTAATAATGAATTGGCTATTCCCAACATTTTCATATGTGTGTGAGTGGAGGGCTTAAAATGTGTTTAGTGACATCAGGCATGGGGTCAATTCTATTTTGTCAATTCCATTTGGTCCACTCAATTTTATTTGGTCAAATCCACATCAAATTTATCAATTTCAAATGTATCAGTTCCAATTCCGTTTTTTACCTACTACTTTTTACCATGAGTAGGTACTCCGAGTACCTACTTTGAATACCTGCTCCGAATAGTTTATTTTCATTTGTGGATTGAATTTTTTTGTAGCAAACCTCAATTCGAATTCAAAATTTATTAATTCCAATTCTATTTTTTTATTGAAATGACCCCACATCTGAGTGACATGTTTTGTTGGGCTATATTTAGTGATTGTTAGGACATTGGTATTGATAATGAGTGGACGTCAACATCAGCCTGGTAGATTTGTTCATGTTTATGTTGAAGTAAACACTGCATATCATTCAGGTTCCTTTGAATCTATTTCAGGGCACCTCCATGGTCGGAGTGTTAGCGCATTGGACCACAGGTCACTACCACCTGAGTTTGAATCTCAGCGTGGGTATATCTGAAGGGTGTTTCATCTTTGTCTTCGCTTCATTACCTATCTGTTTCAAACGTGTGTTTGTGGGATGTTTCATTAGGGATTCACCTTTTGGCTAAATGACCCAGATGTGACCAGTGTGGCGGCTAATTGACTTAAATCAACTCACCTTGTTCAGTATAGGAGATACCATAGTGACAATGAATTATACTTGCAGATTGGATTCCATGACATAAGTTCACATGACAAAAGCTCACAAGAGATAAGCTCACACCCTTAATGAAAAATGAGACAAAAGCTCATATATTTTATCATTTATTTTTACACAAATATATACATATAAATATTACAGGTGTTACTTATCACATATAAATGTCATAGATGTTACATATCACATATAACATATAAATGAAATATCATAAATGTCACAGGTGTTACATAGAAATTCTCTCTAAGTGGGTGCATTGCCCCACTGCCCTCAGGAAGTCAGCTAATGATCTGCATTCAGCTACATAGTCCAAGCAGAGAGTTTGAAGGTGCTTCTGTCGCTCCATGTACGATTGTTGTTGGCGCATGATAAGCTGCCTTCGGGTGTGCTGCAGTGTCTGCATTCTTACTAGAACATAGTCCCAACGGAGCCTGTCTACTGCAGTCCAGAAGGATGGGTGTTGATGCCCGATGAGCTGTAAAAGGGAGGTATTCCAGCCCTCACAGGCATTGTTTGTCTAATCCCATCCCTCCAGAATGACTTGGTGTTCCGGATGCGTAGTGGTGCTGGAGGAGCTCTAGGCTGCACTTGTTCTTGTTGAATATGACGAAAGGTTCCAGTTACATACACAGAATTGAAGTAGTCTGCTTGTGGAGCTTTTATCTGTACACCTGCAAATTGACTTATATTATCAAGTGATTGTTCTTTCTGTGTTATATGCATTCCCATCTGGTGTTGTTTTGTGTATTTGTAAAACACAAACACACATAAATTGTACATTAACTTTTCAACTTTGGGTGAAAAGACACTAGTATAGAGAATCACAAACTATAATTAAAATACGTGTATGATTTATCCATGTACTGAGTTTATTGTAGCAATGTTTCAGGCTAAGATATGGTATGTCTTGTCATCATATCGTCAGGGTATATGCCTGCATGATGTGTATGTTTCAGTGGCCCTGCTAACAGATAAATCATTGTTTTAGAGAGTTTATATTGGTAACTCTTATTTTAAATATTTAATATTGCCAAATGGTTTACCAAAAGTCAATGAAAAGTTTAGTTTTTTGTGATAGGAAAACGTGAGATTCAATCCTAGGGTTCTCAAAATTATTTTTTTATGGGAGATACTCAATTTGCCAAAGAGATTTATAAAAATATTAGTTCCTTCATGGCTTCCATTGTGTTATAATAATATCACAGATAAATATTTTGGTGAGGTAAAACTAAGGATGATGGCAGATAATGGTATATATGATTTCGTATTTTAAAAAGGTGAGTTTCTGTCATAAAATTGTCTGAATTTGTTGCATCTAAATCTATATAAACCCTATTCGTAGAAGTTAATTTGCAGATCTATTGCAGTAAATGAGAAGAAAGATATTACACCTTTAAAGATATAATATTTTCACAGTACTCATTACTAAAATTAAATTTAAAAAAACAAACATTGTTAACCTTTGATAATATTGATCTGGTGAAATGATTATAAGGAGAATAGGTTTATGTATATTAAATAATTATAAATTTGTAAAGGTTTGGTTAATTTTACTAATAACTTTGACAATTAATGGAATACATAGTTATGTATGTTAGATACTAGCTGATTTGGCCTCCAAGTTGAATTAGGTCAACATCTTTTCCAGTTTTGCAATCTGGTAGTATGACCAGTCATGTAAGAACAATAGTGATTATGGAGTTTGGTCTGGTTTTTCAGTACCTTAAGTCATATATTTCCTCTTTTGATATAACAGGTAAATTTGTAAGTTTAGGTTTTGGGAATTTTTATCTACTTTAACCAAACGAAAATATCTCGTATATAAACCAATAAGTACAGCACAATGTTGTCAACATGGTGGGACTACAGGAAGGATAAATGTCAAGATCTAGCCCATTTGTTTACCTTTTGTGAGAACTTCATTTTGGCTGTGTTGGCTTTCTCCCGAGAAAAAAGGTGATTTTAGTGCATCTTATATGGGGGTTCGACTCTAGGGAGGTTTATTGATCCTTAAACCTGGTGTGTCTTATACACGAGTACAGCCTATACACGAGTATATACGGTAACTAAAAACAGGCATGTTCTCTTTACAACTTACTCATTATATTTGGAATATAATACATATTTTTATTTAATACTGGTAACTTGCTGTATGATGTGTAGTTCATGATCTTGGCCTGTTTGATGTGTGCTGTATGAAATGACTGTTTTGAAGTTTTAAATCTCATTTGTGTATTTGGTTTTGTTTCTTGCACGAGTAAACTTTTTTTCAATCCATGCCGTCATATTAATTTATGATAAAATTTATTTTCCAGGATTTGTTAGTTGGCTGTGCCCTTGCTGTTGGAGGCAATTTACTGATCAGTGTCTCACTAAATCTTCAGGTAAATGTTTGATTTATATTGTCCAACTTAGATCAAGTTTGCCACATTTGTCATCACTATGTCAGATGTATAAAAAGAATGAGGCTGTCTGGTTTTATTTCAGTGAGAACGTAAACCAACATTATTGATGTTATGAAGCCAGTCTTTGAGTACACTTTTGTGCTAAGTCAACATTTGTATTTTACAGTTGTCATTGTGTTTAGTTATTTTTCTTAACGTGTTACTGTTATTTCCACCTACCAGAAGTTTACACATAAGGAGAACGAGACTGCTGCCAGACCATCACATTACCTACGTAAGCCATTATGGTGGCTGGGTTTCTTCTTAATGATTGTTGGAGAAGCTGGCAACTTCTCGGCATATGGCTTTGCTCCCGCTTCACTTGTGGCTCCACTTGGCTCAACTACAGTCATAGGTAATGCCATGTTTGACATATTTTAGTAAAATGTAATCTGTTTGGCAATGTGATTGACAGTAATTTTGTATTTGGTGTGTGTGTGTATGCGTGTGGTGTGTGTGTGTATTTTCCACTGAGTGCCCATAGCACAGTTTATAGCTCACAGCACTAAAGACCTCCAGATCATGGGTTCTGATCCCATTTCTACCTGTGTTCATAGAATGTTTCATCAGATTTCCCTAGATAGTAGTCCCTTGACCATCAGTCCAAGTGCCAATGTTAAATAAACCAATTACTCACTTCACTTATTTCCCTCAATTACATGTCAATACCTTACTGAACATTTTACATATTTCTATTACACAGCCAACCTGTTTATTGCTATACTGTTTCTTAAAGAGAGGCTACGCCCGGAAGATATTTTTGGTAAGTTAATTAACCTTTGTTTTTTCATTGCTTGGGGGGTTTCGAAGGCCAAATTTGCAACATGGTTTGCCGCTGACTTAATTACCTGATTTCAAATCCCAGCTTATGTCTGAAGGCATGTCGTCTTTCATTTCATCTCATTAGTTTTATAGGTTGCCTGGCCTATTTAGCTTACCATGTGAATATAGTGGCTACAAAATAACAGCAACATTTATCTGGGTACCGCTATTGCTAAACTAACACTTAGTCATCTTTAACTACCATCTAAATGACATGTCTCGTAACAACTTCAAAGCTGTTATGGTACTGATATATTATGTACTTTTCTTTTTAATATCAGGTTGTACTTTTGCTATCCTCGGTGCTTTCCTTTTGGTAACATTCTCTGGGAAGGTAAGACTAGCTACTAACACCAGTCATGTGATACATGGTTACAATGTTTAATTAGCAAAGCTGTGGAATAAAGCTGCCAATATTTATTAGCCCATTGTAATTAATTATACATATTGTGCCATGATATATATTGAAAAAGTAAATAATGCATGTAGTATGAGATTTTATAAGGAGTTACTGCAGAAAGCGTTCTCGTAAATCGAAATAACTTCATTTGTAATATTCTGTGTTTGTAGGGTGAATATATGTTGACAGCAAACATCCTGTTGTTTTTAATGAAGGGAACAGGTTTTATTATATATGTGGTAAGTAGGAAATAAATGATGGCTAAAAGATTTAATTATTTCATATGATTTGAATTTAAAGACTTACAGAAAAATGAATGTTTAAATCATATTAGGATGTAGGTAGTTTTCTTTTAATTAACGTACAATATAATATGTTGCTTTCAAACTAATTTTCCCAGATTCTTCTCATCTTTACTTTAATCCATATTTTTCAGAGTATTGAATTATTGGGCCTTGTGATATTGCTTCTGCTGAGATATGTTTTTAAAATCATCAACATTGTCGTACTTCTGTTGATAGCAGCGTTGTTAGGTAAGCTAGAGATTAGTGCATGTCTGTTATACTTTGTGCAGTAAGAGCTGGAGTTAATGGGTGTTATATTATCAGTATTTGTTGTTGTTCTTATTTGGATTCTTTTTATGCATAACATTATACAGTTTGTTACAATTTGTGAGTATATGTATACGTTTTATTTTATGTAACTGAAAGATATTAGTGAAACTTTATCAATGGTTATGTCATGACAGTGTTTGTATAACAGCCATTTTGTGCGTGATTCCTCCAGAAAATATGTTCTTGTCTTTATATGAATGCTTATAATGGATTATAATAATGATCATTTGTCTGTTTAAATTTTAGATAAATCGTTCATTATAAAAATGAAACAGTGTGCAAATGGTCAAAAACTCAAGTCTGACTAGGCTAAATGTACTTAAAACGATATATCGACAATTAATGAAAGTTCAAGTTATTCACAAATTATCGCCACTTCTAACAATGCGGCTTTAATTCAACAAAAGACATATTATAATGGCTGTATTACTTCTGTCATGTTTATTAAACTAATTAATAAAGGTTGCCTAAAATGTTATTTTCAGCATCATTTACAGTGATCTCTGCAAAAGCTGTTTCTGGCATGCTGCAGTTAACTGCAACTGGACATATGCAGCTGCATCATCCAATATTCTGGATCATGCTTATTATTATGATAGTCACAGCTGTCATCCAAGTTAAGTAAGTATTACATAACCCAATCTTGTTATTAGCTGTTTTATTTAAATACTTTAATATACTTAACAAACTTTATTTTTATGGATAAAGTGAGAAACAGTGTTGTAAATAAAGTTTCCGTGTTAATTAGCTCAAAGGTACCTGAGACCTTAACTGCTTCAAAGTTTAACCTTTCCTTCAAGTGTCGTTATTCCTCAAGTGACACATATAAACTGTATTCTTTTATTAATATATTGCCATAAAAGTTTGCTGTGTTGATACTGAAAAATAATCAAAGCACGTTTTATGGATCACATCTTGTGATTTGTTCGTTTGAATTTTTATGTATTGTTTTTGACTATCAGAATTTTAATCTGAATACTTTTACAAATGAAAGATGTATTGCATAAATGTCAATGCACAAAATTCACCATTTTGGCTAAGTCGAATTATCACTCACTGTGACTGTAAACTGAAGACAACACAAACGTGGATCATTGGTCATTTCTGTGTATTTTGATCCATGGAAGTGAACTGTGCTACAATTAATGACATCATCATTCAGTGTGTGATATTTGGTGACAAATGGAGTTAGTAACTATGGAAAATATGTTTGAAATAGTCTTCAAATAAACGTATTGACAATATCTTGATTTCAATGATCCAGGAAGCTGTTTTGAACATATTACAAACTAGTCATACAAAGATGAGTACCCCTCCCTGAGATAATTTAGGATGGTAAGGGCAAGTGTTAGTCATATTACCAATGGCTGTACTTATACAAAGCTGGAATGAATGACATTGATGTTGCGTAGTTAGTAAAGCACCAAAACTCGTAATACAATTCTAAGTCGTGTACATAGGTTAGGTTAATATATATATAGAATATAATAATCGACATTATTAGTAGATGGCATCAAAAACAATCTCAGAATGATAGGTTTTCAAAGTTTTGAGGGAATCGACAAATAAATGGAATTTCAAACGTCTCTGATGCCTTCTTGTTGGATGAATTATTATTTATATGTGTGGGTTATGTTTAGTGTTGTGGACTAACAGTAGGGTTCCAAGAACTGACAACTGTGAAACACCGAAAATTAGACCAATTGCATCTGAGAGGGCTCTAAGGCATGTTGATGCATTCTGTTCCCTCTCAAATAGATGGGAATGAAACCAGTTTAGTACAAGGCTCCCCCCTCGAGTCCAAACAGCTATTCCAACCTTAGTACCAGGATGTTATAGTCCACAGTGTCAGAAGCACCTGACAGGTCAAGTAATATCGTTGTAATTTTTAACATGTAGGACAGCCGTTTTAGTATTATGAAGAGGACGATAAACCAACTGTAGAGGTTCACCCACATCATTGTTATGAACATAATGATTTAAATCAGCAGCAACATCTCTCTCAATTAACTTCGAGATGAATGACAAATTAGAGACAGGCCAGTAGTTTATTAGATAGTTTCTGTCCAGTCTGGGGCTTCTCGATGAACTGTGTCACTTTTGTTGACTTCGTGATATTAGGAAATGATCTACTACCTAATGACAGATTTACTATTTTCGTAATGGGTGTATTAATTACATTGAGACAGTCTGTGATCAGCCATGTTGGGGCAGGGTCCAATTAACAGAAAGCTTTAGAGGAAATCAGTGTGTCATGCCAAGTCTACTTCAGTCTCAGGTTTTATTAGTGTTGTTGTTGGCAGAATGGCTGTATATAAATTCGTGTAAGCTATTAATGATTATTGCTATTTTCTTTTAGATACATAAACCAAGCTATGAAAAAATTTGACTCTACAACAGTGGTGCCAACATACTTTGTCTTGTTTACAGTCAGTGCTATTGTGGCAGGTAAGTGGATGTGCCTCGTTTGGCTAAATAAAATATTACCATTTTGAATCTGGACAGAATGATGCTAATAATCTGTCTTTAACTGCTGATGATTTAAGCCACCATCTTTTGAAGTATGTCGTCATCGTGTACTCTTACATACTGTACAGGAGTCGTGCTTTATAAGGAATTCATGGGACTTGGCGCAATAAAAATTTTCATGTTTATTTTTGGGTAAGTATAATGCATTTAGTTCTGTGCGTATTTTAACAAAGCAGATGTAATGTATTTTCTTTTTTGGGTTTTGTTCTATTTATTTATAATTAGTTTATTCTCTATTTCCTATTTTGTTGTTGTTTATCTTTCAGATGTTTTCTTTGTTTTATTGGTGTTTATTTTATAACTGTTGGCCGAGCTGATGCGAGACAAACTGAAGACCAAACCACACATCAGGCACCACAGATTGTGGCAGATTTCCTGCCTTGTATGTATTATGATCCTGGTGATGAGGGATCGGGTTTCATTTTTGTCCTTTTTTTGGATAAAGATTAATGTCTATATTGTTATGTCTGTTAGTTTTATAACAAAATATGATTCGTATATTTTAGTCGGCATAATGGTATAATTCATGTTATGGCTAAGTATTTAGACGTAAGTTAGTGTTTTGGCTGTAATTTCCAAGATTATAAGTTTGGGTTCATATACTCTGTCACATACGACAACTCCACAGTGAACTATACAAGTAGATTGACTGATAGGACTACCTCCCTCCCAGATTAACCCTCTGTCATTATCTTAAAAGATGACTTAATGGAGACAATGCTAATATTGCTAAACTTTAATAAGATCATGATATGTGCATGTTCCTGAAATACCTAATCATGTATGAAATACCCCAAGTGAAATACAATAATAAAACAAGGTTAACATATAAAAACAATATACATTTATAAAAGAGTGGCAATACAAAACTTGACCAATGTAATAATTAATTATAAGCCTTTTGAAATAAGTGAGTTTTCAACTTCAGCTTAAAATCTTTGTTTGTTTAACATCCAGTAACATCAATTGGTAGATCATTCTAACATTTTGGGACAACACCATTACAGACTTTGTCTGTCTTAAGTGCTTTGTTCAGTAACCACTCAAAAGTGAAAGGTTGACCTTTCTGGCTGCACAATGATCTGTATTTGAAAATGCAAAAAGAGGTTCGGAAAAATCAACAATATAAAAACATTTACAGCATCTCCTTTTCTGATGAATAAATGCCATATCAGAATATATAGTAATTAATAATTGTAAGAGTTTCTTATCCATACATTTAGTGAAATAGTGTCATGTGTGTGCTCCAGTTAAATGTAATAGGGTAAATGACTCGTTAGAATGAAGTTGAAGGCCGTATAGGGATTATTTCATTATAAATAATATTTGTGGTAAGAGAATTGGAAGCCATTTTAATACAAAAATTGTTATTGAATATACAAAACTATAGCTAAGTTGATTTATGAACATGATTAAGTAATAATACGAAATCATGGCCAATATTTGTTTGTTTAGTGATTGTTCTGCATTTACCTGGGTAGAGCACTGTTGTATATACTGTAGTGAGCAGGACATGATATTATTTGTCTGGTGACTTCTTTACCTGATAATAATACCTTTGTGTCCAGAGATGTGTTGTTATCTTTTAGAGCCATGATACCTGAATGATGATTTTAAGAACTATAACTCTGATTTTCTTTAGAGGAAATGTATGAAGAAGTGCTAGCCATTTAGTTATTACATTATAAACCATAACAAGGTGATTGAACTTATGAGCTACTCCAAACCTAAATATTTACATTGTACAAATAAATACAAACCATCATTTGCCAATTACACCTGATTTTTTGGTGTCATATTTTACTGCCATCATATATCAAAGCTCTGTTTCAGAATTTTAAATAATAATTTGGATAATTTTACCCGGAAACTTCAGTATAATATACTTTTATGTTATAAACAATTTGTTATAAGCAGTGCCTGTTGACATGAAGTTAACTAGAACACAGTCCTGGACTGCATGATGACTTGGTTGTATACATGTGTTATACCATAGGAAACATTAATCTAAAGGAATATTACTGCACAGATACTAGAACTACTTAGAATACCTGTATATTGTGTATACACTCCAACTGTACTGTTCTTTTTACAGCTTGGCTGTTTTCTCAGGTCAATCAGGCCGAGGTTCAACCAAGACAGCGACAATACTTAGCCAGTCAGGCCACTGGCATAAATGATACTGAGCCCATGTTAAGTCACATATCCAGCTCTTCGAGTGAATGTATTAATGAAGAAGACCAAGACAGCGTCAGTACTCAGCCAGTCAGCGCACGGGCATAAATGATGCCGAACTCAAGTTATGTCATGTGTCCAGCTCTTCGAGTGAATGTATCAATGAAGGAGATGTGATTAAACAATGGAAATCATCTTCTGGTGATGTGTCACAACTGGATAGTAATGCTTAGATAGAGAATTGTGTTGGAATGATCTTTTGTGATGTTAATTTGTCTGAGAACAAACATAACCTGAAAGGATAATTGTTAGTACTTAGTGATCATTTATAATGGGCAATTATAGACTTAAGAAGTGAGGATAGTGATGCAGGATACAAACTTCACCTGTTGTAACCCACAGGTCTCCTCTAGGAAAAGTTCTTAAAATTAAAGAACTTAATGTCTTTTGATGATATTCCGAGATAATCTTTATTCATACATAAAGCTTAATTGATTTGTTGCAACAATATAGAAAATATACAAAGTGTAGATGATGCTCCCCTCAAAATAGCGTGCTCTTCACTTGTTCGATTTTTTTTTTAACCCATCCAATTATAAAAGTGAATGGCTCTCTGGTTAAAAGTTTGGACAGTTGACCTGTACGTTGTTTAGAATCGGGATATCATTGTGTTTTAGAATGATTGATATTATCCTGCCATTTTATTATACTCGTCACATCATGGCTCATGTAAGTAGTACATGTATGAGTGTGTTAGTGCACCTAGTGAAGGAATGTTAGGGTGTGTTACTTAAACGTCTGTCATGTGATCAACCGTTTAGTGGTTACAGCCGACTATTTTGACTAGAATGTTACTGCACGGAAGGAAACATTGTTTACGTTAGTTATTTCAGGACTGATATTTGTTGTTGATAATCTTCTCATAGTTTAGTTAAATTGATTGGTAAGGTTTGATTTAATAATGAATTTCATTGTTTTGTCGAGTGCAAATTTTTCTACTTGCGTTAAAAGTTGTTCGTTGGAAATTTTATGACTTTTATTGCATCATCACTCAATGAAAGCCTTTCAGTTACCACCAGTGGCCATTTTTTAATCCCTCTTAGATCGCGAATGCAATTTGTTTAATCTTTTTTTGGGAAGTGTTTTATCCACACGTGCACAATAGATCATTTAATTTGCTAGTTATGCTTCCACAGCACATATTTACCTGTGCCAAAATATGTTATTGTTGATTTTGTGCTGGACAATTGTTTCTTTCCCTTCAGTTATGATGATTGATTTATGACGTCATACTTTTAATATGTCATTCGTATGTGATATCCGAGATATTTACTATGGCTTTAATCACTGCTGCAAGTTTTGCTATTCAGCATCCCTGTAATATATTGATATCTATTCGGACACTTTCAGAAATGCATGAATTATGATTGTAAATTGTGCGCTCGTAAATAAATAAGTTTATCTGATTATCATTTTCCAGCTTTCCCTTTTTTTATATCGTGTACACTTAGGGCTGTGATAATGTATAAGCATAATTTGTCATTATAACCATTATCATCTTAGCCATTTTTAGTGTGGTAGAGCTTCCAAATTTCTTTTTAATATTCAAGTTGTTGTTGTTGTTGTGATCTTGTTTTCAATATTAAGCACACATTGTATTTTACTTAATTTATTTTTACAGATTTTCATTTGTATTATTATTTGATTATACCTACATTGATAGGTTCTTTTGTTACATTGATTATAGATCTGATAACTTTCTCAGAAACGCATTTGTGTCTAGTTCTTACACATACTCGTACCTGTACCTGCCATCTAGTCATAGACCAATGGCTTTAGTAATCTTGATTTATTGTTCATCATTTCATATTTTTTGTTTGTTTTATTTTTAAGCATGGAGCGTAATAAACAGATTCTGTTATATCTGGTTAATTTGGTCTTCATTCTGTTTTCACGTAGCCGTAGATTTCCTTTTGCTTGATAACGCTGTTACATCCGTGTTCCAGCTTTAACACTGGTTTGTTTTATGCATGTGTCTCTTTATCTCCCTCTCTCTTTTGTTCAGACACACACACACAAAACACACACACACACACACAGAGAGAAAACAAGTACATATAACTGGATCCACGATTTTATTAAACTGTGATGGAATCATGTCATCAGTCTGGAATACACAACATCACAGTCCATTATTAAACATAATTATTGTCACCAGTATGATGTTGGTTAACAAATAGATCAAGGTAAAAAGGCTGGTGCACCACACAGTGATAAACATTATCAAATTAATATGCATGGAAGCAAATAATACATGCAAGATACCAGTGCGGCCTTGCTTGTAATGCACACACAAAATACAAAATCACAATTATCACCAACATGTAATACAAACAAGCAAGCACAGTCAGGTCAAACGATTGTGCTCGAAACAGTGTGTCGCGCTAATGTTTCTTAATAGCTGATGCTAAACTGGTCTGACTGAATCTAGTGAACTGACAATGACAAAGCTTGCACAAAAATGTTACTGGCAATAATTCAAGACAATATGAGATATATATTCAGCCAGCATCTTCTAGCAAGCTCTGCAGGCATATGTACTATTAAGTCTGAATTTACACAAACTATACACATTTTGGGCACAGCACTTCCATGCTAACATGATATTATATGTGCTATGTACATTAATATGAATGCACATGTCTGGATATATATATATATATATATATATATGCATGTACACACTCACACATACAAATAGAAAAAAAGCTACTTGGTATAAATTTGTGTTTGTAAGTAATTA
Organism: Paralvinella palmiformis; assembly: GCA_025642065.1. Lineage (NCBI taxonomy): Eukaryota > Metazoa > Annelida > Polychaeta > Terebellida > Alvinellidae > Paralvinella > Paralvinella palmiformis. The sequence continues at coordinate 821,554 of JAODUP010000084.1, forward strand.
CAATGTCCTCTTGGTGCTGTTGGACAGAAACCAAATTTATTGATGTTGTATTACACCGTGAAACAAAACATTTAGACATATCTGAACTGATGACAAACAAGTAGAAAAACAAATTGTGGGTAGACGCGGTACAGGATTCTTAACAAAGTGATGTACATAAACATGGTAACTAATGTACAAAGATCACAATGCACAATGAGACACCAATTAGTGCACACGAGTTATGTTATGTGAGGTCAGTGAGTTCAACACGTACACAGATAAGAGTGGTGCAATATATGAGCCCAAGAAATTACTTCAAGAAGGCAAGTATAAAATTGACATAAAAAACCCGACTCGGGTAGAAATACCACCAACAGTTCTCAACTGAAGTATGAGGTATTTTTCTTCAGGGACAATTTCTTCATCAGATGCGGATGGCACGTAACAAACTTAAAACAAAAACAGCATGTAAGAGCTCTAATTATGATCTACCAATACACAATGCCTAATGTCAGTTTTGTTTTTTTTAAACAATTAAAACTTAATGTGTCACTATCATGCTATCATCACAATCTTGCAGACATGTTACAAAGACAACATCTTTTGAGTTCGGCTTCACATTATACATCAGTAATGTGCAATGCTGAAATGGAATTATACTGAAAACGTATATAAAATCACAACTAGTGTAAAGCCGTGCCAGACCACTTATGAAATTTCATTATTTCTGACTAGTCCAAGCTGAGGTCAGAAAGTATGAGCATTTCTACAAACTCCACAGCCTAAAGCAAATTCTTCTCCAGTTGGTGGATGTTGTATATGCAATGGACACTCCTCACCTTCTAGCTGTCTGGCCTTCGGACCTAAAATCATCAAATTATTTGTGACTATCAAATAGAGTGACTGTCTGCCTATATAGAAAAAAGATTCAGTTTCAGTTCGCTTTTACTCCAGTTATTACTAATGAGCTTGGCAAGTTTGTTTATTTCCCTCAAACATAATTATAATTAACAGACACTTAGATCCTAACATAACAACAAACTGTTTATTATATGACAGGCCTATTAATGATGTCAATCAATCAATCAATCAATCAATCAATCAATCAATCAGCTTCAATATGACTCAACAACATACCTGCAGGACAATGTGGCAGCTCATTTTTTGGTATACTGGTCACTCTCTGGAAGTCATCATGGCATGCATTACAGAAATGAGTGGTGCCAAAACAGAAGAACACAGCTACTGAACAACAATAGCGACATTTGTACTCCAGAAAGTCTGTTCCATGTTTTGGACACATCTGAAACAAATAAAGACATCCACTGACTCAGTCTAGTAACATGGCTGTGATGAAACCCGATAAAAACAGATGTTTTCCCATAGAAGTTAGCATTCACGGGACAGCAATGTTGTGGGGATGCCCATCTGTGGAGCCCAATTGATAACCTTGGTGAGCCAGACACAAGTTTGTAATCAGGATTGTTTTACATTTTCTGACAATTCTAAATGTGATCAAAGCAGTATGTTATCAATGGTTACTCAATAATGCAAAAAATATTTTATTTCATAAATGTTTTCATTACCATAAAATTGTATTACTTTGTCTGTTACGTGTGATATATACTTTCCATCAGTATAAAGCTTCTATGACTCAGGGGTGAGTGAGTGACAGATTTAGAGCATATTTTCTCAGCTAGATTATTTATTCTAACCCTTTATTTGTTGAAAATGAAAGGGTTTAAATGTTAGAATATCTTAACATGTGTTGATCTGACAATAATGCCAGATGAAATAGTGCAAAACCGAAGCTATTTATTACTCTGGTTCTCTTATCCACATAATAATCATGAAATGAACTAAATTTCTATACCTCTACCAGACCAGCTTTGGTTCAGTCCATCACTCACAGCCAATATGCACATTTTGACAGGCTTATGTCAGATACCCTACTAGCTGTGCATATGCTTTATATTAAATGACTCCTAGCAATTACTATTAGTCAATCAAATCTTGAGAGACAAGGGGTTAGAGGGGGTCATCTACATGGTAAATTCAAAACGGGATTTTATAATCAACACATCAATTGAGAAATGAGACAAGTATACAAACGCTAACTTTATTATTCCAAATAACAAGCTGCTATATACCTGGGCTCTGGATACATCCGAGCATGCTCCACACACAAGTTCTGCAGGATTATAATCTTCAGCAGCTGCTGCTTGCTCCTCACATCTCGCCTCTCCTCCATAATATGCCTTCTTACACTTGTAACATACATAATAAGCATAACGCTCCATAGCATAACCTAGTAAAAGGATACAAGTCTATATTAGGTCTTACTATATACCAACGTCATTTAGAATTATGATTTTGGTTATAAAATATTAGTTTGTAACATTTTGTAAGAGTGAGTGAGTGAGTGAGTGAGTTGGCTAATTAATCATAATCAATAACATTCATTGGTAACCGGTTGACTTTTTATGCCGTAATATTTCACACACCAGCAGGATCTTTATGGAAGCGTGTCCCCTGTGTGACGATAGCCTCAGACTTATCAAGGCCCTCGTACTCTAATCTCATCAGAGCCTTACGTCTGACATCCTCATATAACTGTCTAATGGGATCTAATAAACTTTTCAATACTGGATTGTCGATGGAAGCCTAGAAGGAAGGAACGTATCACCATATGAGAACATTCCAAAGAATTAAGTACAAGCGAAACCATTTACAACATAAAATCATGTGTTACTGTGAATTTCTTCACACACCAATTATTAATACTCAAAAGATTTGAATGCAAGATGGTTCACAATTATTTCCAATGGGCATAACATATTATAATAAGATCTCACACACACACACACACACACACACACCTTGCAAATTGGACATAAAGAAAATCCAAATGTTATCCTTGGTCCCACCCAACGTCTCTCAAGAACATTACGACAGCAGTGTAAATGGAACACATGACCACAGGTCAACTGTTTGGAAAGAAAATTGTAAAGACAAATGAAATTAATGTGAATAATTGCATGTGAGCAAGCGAGTGCACACACACACACACACACGTACCATCTATACTAACTACTAATAGAAATCTTAACACTGTAAAATTTTGTACTATAAACTTTATTGCCATTTAACAGATTTCAAAGCTTGTTTTACAAACCTGTATAGCAGGTGCTGCTGAGAGTGCATCAGTAAAACATATCATACACATATCATCAGCATCTTGTTTTAATCTTTCTTGGTTATGTTTTATACAGCCAAAGAGACACGGTAGACAGGGATCCTCACCAGCTATGCCTCCACACTGATGCCCACATGGTAGTGTCTTAGAACAAGACGTGCGGGCAAACTCCTACAGGGAAACAGGTGAAACACCACGTGGAAATTTGAAAATAAATACACAAAAAGAAGTCTGCTAGCAATGCATATAGTGGGAACATCTGTATTCACATTAGCCATGTTACCATGTCAACAGTAATGATGCTAACATCACAGACAAACACTAATTTATTCAAAGATTCAATTACCTGACATTCTGGCTGTGAGCAGACATTTCCAATAGCCAACAATCCAGTATTTGCTGATGTACCGCAAAATCTGCATGTACCTGTTGTTTCTGTGCTACTTGTGCTATCCCCAAACTTCCCTACAATTGAACAAATGCAATAACAGATACAATAGGCATATAAGAACTGCTCGAACAGTTTCTGAAAAAAAATGTGTTTGACACCTAGTTTACCTTTTTATTAAAATTAGGAAGAAATAAATAAGCGCAGTAACACCAATTTAATAGTCTACTGAGCTTATCTTTATACCTTGTTTTTATACCAATTTATTCAACAATTCGTACTGGAATTATTAACTAACTAACACTACAAAATGGCATACCCTTTGAACCTTCTCTGAATTCTATGACAGCCTTAAGCGTCCGTGAGTCAGCTAAAGCCATGATCCAGAACAACTTTGTCCTGCCACATCCCTCATGTAAATCCACTCTGATAGCCTTCTTCTCTTCCTTAAATACCTACAAGTATACAAGACATTGCTAAAATGTATGGAAAATGTTTTCAATGTTTCATTGCAGACTTGTGTGTGTGTGTGTGTGTGTAAATATATATATATATCTAAATTTCTCTTTTATATTTTCATATACAATGAAAGATCATTAATATAAAGACAAATTAATTCTAATTGTCCTGGCTCCTTACATTTATATAATAAATGTATTTACTGTTGTTTTGTGACAAGCATATTGGACTACATACTGATACATTGGTTCAATTACCTACAACATATTTACCAGCAATTTATAAAAATACACAGAAAGTTTTAGCGTTTTAGCTGACTGACCTGACGTGTATGTGAACGCGTTTTTCTATGTAGGTGCAAGAAGCGATCACAATCACCACACAGGTTACCACAGTCATTACATAATATGATTGCAGGTGTCTCTCCATCATCATGGTTATCACAGGTTGGCTAAAAGAGAACAATCAAGCTATTTAGCCATATCTACTTGCGAGTTATTAATACATGTCATAATCATATTAACAATAATAATAAGAAACAGTTTTATTGCAACATATTTATACTAGGTAAAACCATTTACAAACGTAATCTAACATGGTTCCCAGTCTAAAAAAATAAAAACAAAAATGAAATACACAGAGAATAAAAACATACAATCTAAATGTCATAACAACATGACCAAATTATTGACAGTGTTAAAATTTACATATACAATAAATTGACATTATGATCAGGTGATATGAAACACTGATGAATAAACTACGTTAATTGACTCATTGATCCAATAGGTGTCTTTTAACACTTCGTTTAAAACCATGTAAACATGTAGAATTTATTACCCCTTTCGGTAAACTATTGTATAAAATAGGCCCAACATATTGGAAAGATTGGCAAAATTTTCTACACGTGGCTTTGTGCATAGAGCATGGATAAGTTTGACGGTCGTGTCTGGTGTAAATGATAATCAGGAGTATTCAATGCGATCAATGAGATACGATGGGGCTATGACTTGTAAACAGACATAAAATAATCACGGCGTTGTGTAATAGTCATAAGACCAAATTTATTTAATAATTTTGCTGGGCTAACATCAAGATCATAATTGTTGGCTATAATGCGTATTATTCTATTTTGCAGTCTTTGTATGATATACTATTTCTAATAGCGGCTTAAAGCATCTCATAACATGGCAGCATCACCTGAACGTTTTGTGAAATCATATAAAAGTGATAGCATTTCTTGTAGCAAGTATCAAAATGACAAAGACCAACTGCTTGAAAACTGCTTTTCTTATAATGTTACAAGTGATTCATCAAAATATTTATGTAGCCATTATGCAAAGAATTATAATTCGGCATCCTGTATGAAATGAATCAAACAGTAATATCTAACTACAGACTGGCTCTACTATGATGTAGTGCCTGGGGTTCATAGGTCATGCATGGATCATGTTATTGTGGAATGTGGAGATCAATAGTTGTTGTCACACCGTGGCTGAAGAAGGTTCGGGTTAGTTAACATGAAACACTTCCTTGTCAGTCGATTTGACGAGCTAATCTTCCATGCATTTGAGAATATGAGAACGATCAAAATGATGCCTAATTTAGCCAAATATATCCTCACTTTTGTTGTATTTTCTTGTAGATGAGACAAAACAAAAACACTTTAATCCAATCAGAATGAAGAACTGTTCCAATATGGCTAACCTGGATGTTGCCATGTTGTCTAACTAAATGCTGCTTCATATTTAATAATAGCACACTGGAAATCTCACCAGTGACAATAACTGTATTGATCATTAAATGGAGGTTTATTCCTTTGTTAGATTTTGTTATGATGTGACTTTGATATACGTAAAAGTATCATATCCAGCCTTTTTTATGGTCATTTAGTAATCTTTATTACTTTTATTTGGGTGGAGCCATGTACAATGGATAACAGATAGCACTGATTTTGGTTATCAATTGAAATGGGAACAGAGGAAACTGTCCACCTAAATGTCTCTTTGTTCTAATATGCAATTAAGCTCAAATGAAACGTTCAATAGTCTAGCTTAAAACAATTACTTGACAAACTGGATAATCATTAATCACTGGTAATGTTCTGAGTTCTGACAAATATGAAGTATTAAATATATCTGTTTTAATTTTTGCGAATGACGAAGAGCCTATGTTACACCAGAAGTTTTAGTGGCCTAAGTGGAAAATTTTATATCTTGACCTTCACATTATATCTGCTGTATAATGAACCACATTAAAGCAGAGCCAGACTGCCTAAAATCATTCAGAAATTATTAAAACATGTCTAATTATTTTTCACAAACCAATGATACTCTTAACAGATGTTAGTACTCTGAATAACTTCTGTGTTGACTGATTTATCTAAAAGTTTAACTGATCTATCTCAGATCCAAAATTAAAGACATTTTATCAAGCTGAGATATGGTGAGGTACCATAATATGTCTAGAAATGAGAAGCTTATACAGCTACATTTCATAGGAATACTTCAATCTTCTACTGATGTTATATAAAACAAGTGTACTGCTTCAAAGAATGGTTTAAAAGATTAATTCATAGGCTGTGTGGCCAATTTATTTTATGTCAACCTCATCAAGATGCTACAGGTAGATCTTATTTAAAATATGACTTGGATACAAACAAAAATTTTAAAAAAAAAACATTCCATAAATATTATCACTGAGGGTTATAACGCACTCACTCTTGGGATGTTTTCCTCCCCTTTAACCCAGTGACCAGATGAGAGTCTAGCCACATGTTCCTTCTCCAAAACGCAGAGTGATGCCAATGCTAACCACAGCTGCAAAAGAACAACAAATTTTTAATAAGTCATAAAACTAACGCTTCTTTTCAAACTGGTGAGAGAAACAATTTAAATCTCAAACCAAAGACAATCATACCATTAGCAAACATAAATTATGAGAAAATATCCCAAATATTCTATTTACATACAATGGATGTGCGAGTATAGACAAATATTACTGTTTATAAATATCATTACTATAAGACATATAAATATTCACTTACTGTTGGTGTCTTTATACACTCAGATGACTGTCTTAGTGTCTCATCTAGTTTAGTAAGTGCCAGTATATTTTCAGCCACGGCACTCTTTGTTACAGCAGCCCAAGACTCAGACAATTTGCCCTGAGAATATAAACAAAAGTTAACAGAACACATAATATGTTTTCTTAAACCTATACACAGCTGTTTATGGCTTCTGCATATACAGAAAACAAATTAGGGAAAATAAAATAAGGTAACAAAAGTTGTCACAATAGAGAGACTAAAAATGTACACACTGAAGCGAGATCTTTCAATAACGTGATTGTAGCTTCGGCCATCTGAGAAGAACTGCTACCTCGAAGCCACCATCTGTTTGGTGAAACAGTGCTAAAATAAAAACAAAATCACATTTAGAGAAACCATTGAAAGAATCAGATCCCAATGAAGTTTTTACTGATAACTTCAGTATAAACTGGATAATAGAATTTGCCCTTTTTGGAAAAAAGGGTTCAGCTACAATGATATCACTTGTGGACATTCTGCAGTCATATTGGAAAAAATAAATCTCGCTTACTTGGAAGGTAGACTATCTGATAGTTTGAAGGCCATTTGTGTTCCTCTGGCACTGCTTTGACCTTTGATTTTCATCTGGACAGTAATTGCTTTGGCAATGCATGACAAGAACACATCAAGTATTCCCTGTCTGTGGATGTCAAATGCAGTAAGTGACGCCGAGTCTGAATTGGCACAGAGTATGCTGATATCTTCTGGTGGCAGACTCTCTACTCCGAGTAACTCAGCTAGGATCTGTGGTGGTACCTCAGGCAATACCCGTCTTAATAATGCCAAAACCTAGATGAAGATGAAATGATGTCAGGTGATATTTTTCCCCGGTACTAAACAGATGACAATCTATCAGAGTCAACCTCTTTAAACGAGTAAACATTAATATATCATTCTACTAAACACACACGCATACAAATTATTATACAAGACATAACAATATCACATGTGGGTATAATGAAAAACTGTATTAAAAGTTCAGTATCTCTTATCTGAAATTTAAAAACAAAATTGTGCAATACAAAAATAAGCATTTTAGCTGCACAAAATTATTAAAAACAATATATAAAACTACCTTCAGACTATGCATATAAATTGTTAAATGGATTTCATGTATAGATTTGGGTCCCACCCCGAGTTGTCTCGCTATACAGATTTACATTGTGAACATATTTAAAAATCCGAAGAATTCTCAAATTTGATAAATGTCTGGCCCCAAGTATTTGGGCTAAGGGATACTGAACTTGTAGTATATGTTATTAATATTATAAAGTGACCAACCTGTCTCTGAACTCTTGGTGTTGATGTATGCATCAGAGACAACATATCCTGAAGGAGACTATGTTGTCTGGCCAAATAATTTCTACCTACTGCTGAGCCACTTAATGCTAGCACCATGGAGAGTAACTCAAAACAATAAGCATCTGACGACCTGCAATATCACATCAAACAAATAGTATTTGCTAACTTTTTTAATTCTCACTCATATAGATGTGTATGCATGATCACGCAGACACATGTGGTGTGTGTGTGTGTGTGCATATATATGCATGCACAGAAAATGCAAACAGCAAAATATGTGTATTAAAATTTGCTTCTGCATTAATTTCATTATAAATGTTCTCAGGTATTTTTTCAATGATAAATCTATGATAATTATTATTCTAGAAATTATAATAATATATTAATGAAATAAACTAGTCTCCCTCTCTCTCTCTCTCTCTCTCTCTGTGTATGTGTGTGTGCTTGCAAAGGAATTAATATCTACTCCATTATTAATAACAAGTACTAAAGTTAACAATTACTGACAAACCAATGTGCTTACTTTGTTGTGGAGTCAATTATTGGATGTTCAGTCTGTAGCTGATCTTCCCATTCTTCTTGCACTCTTATTGTCTCTTTACGTATAGCTTGGACAATGTGAGCACACACCTAATGTTGTACAGAATAATACAATAAATTCATCAAAGTATATCATATAATAAACACAACTCGGTACAAATACAGTCATTCACACTTACAGTCATATCACGGATGTTAAAATAGATAGAAAAGAAAGTAATGCACAGATTTCTAAGTTAGGACATCAATCTATCCTAATCTGTGTCTAACTGTTTTCTGGATCTAACACATGACTATTATATACATTAATTTCTGTGTCCAAAAAGAAGCCAGCCATTAAATCATGGCCTTTTATGTAAGTTAGCTTGTATATGGACATATGTTCGACAGATGATAAATAAGCTGTCCCTATTTTGTTAACTCACTTGTTTCTGTAGATGCGTTAGCTTGCTCCGACTGAACAGAATGCCAACCATGTGCTCTTTCAGGTCCAATTCGCCATCATTCTGCTCCACGTCTGAGGCAACCGAAGGTCCTCCTGCAGATGCTGCCATTTGTACTGATTTATCCCTGTCATCTGGTGTATCACTCCCATCTGATATTAATTTACCAAACACCTACCAAATAAAAGGTCTCCACAATTAAATATATTTTCCTAACATTTCAACATACAGTCTTATTTAGGACACTTATATAAACATCATTCATACTATTATCATTACTATATAGTCAACGATGATGATGAGGAGGAGGAAGACCATGACAATGATGATGATGATGATGATGATGACTTACCTCTGATGTAAGCAGCCTGAACACTTTAAGCGTCTCTGCTTCACAAGCTTTCTGTTGCATAACCAAGGGGGTCTGCTGTTTACCAACAGCTAAAGAGGCGCCTTTAATGCCTCCAAGCATTTTAATCTGTCGCACCCTGAGTGTATTGTCTGGTCCCTTCATCTCCAGCTTAAATATGGTCATTGGCTTGCTGCTCACACTGCAGCACACCCAGCCACTGTGTCGTACCTCAAGGTCGAACTGTTTCAGCAGAGGAAGCTCATCAGCGCTCACGCCGCCGTGGAATGCTATCGAAGTCACTTTGTTCTGTGGGTACAAAGATTTGAAACCATTTAGAAATTATCAACATCAGCTACGACTATGTAATAAAATGGAAAGTAAAAAAAAAAGAATAGAAATCTGAAGTTCACAAAATAACAGAACTGACTAGATGATTCAATGTCCTGTAAATGGATCTTTATCTCTTATGCAATTAAAGTCAATAATTTATGATATATGCGGGGTAGTCTTGTTTAAAACCTTAAATGTTTCTAAACTATTTTCTTAAACATAATTTACTTTGATGGATAACGCTCCATATGTGTTAAAAGCAAACCCACCACCATTTGAGGTGCATAAGCCAAGGATAGAAATGATCTTTGATAATGTTTCCGTCCAGAAAACAATATCAATAGAACTAATTTCACATACAAGTTACCCTACTGTATGGGTAATGCCTAAATATTTCGCCTAGAGCACCATATTGCACTGCCTGATATATAGATAATAATGTGGAATGACAAGTAAGCCACTTTATTCCGTTACATTCATTCAGGAGCTACAACTGCAGATTACACAAGAACAACGCAATACTAACTGCTAAATCTCTGGAGTTATCCACATGTACACAGATCATGTTGGCTATTACGTTCTTGTCCAAGGTAAGGATAAACGATTTCGGTTTATTTCTATCATCATCGCCGCTTTCCCAAAATGTCTCGGTGCTGTTATCTATCAGAAGAAAAAAGTTGCCATTATGAGAATACAATACACAATATATCGCATAGTTTCAAGGAGAGAAGCAAAATGTAGAAATATGAGACTTTTTAGACGTCTACCGTTTCATAGAGTAAAGTGGACACCGTAAAAATTACAGATGTACAAGTCTGTCAAACTTTGATTATTTTCAGCAATAATAAACCCTTAGATGGAATCAAAAAAACTTTATTTTCCGTACTGGTAGGGCAACCATATAGTAGAATTGCATTAAATCCTGCCCCAAAAGTTGTGTTCGTCATTTTTGTTAAGACGAGTAGTTGAAAATGTTGCAAATGTGATTGTAAACTATACACATGAAGGTTCAAGATGCATCTCTATTTTATTCTTTGTGCCTTCATTGTCAAAAAAGGACTCGTGGTTCATTTTGATACTAAGCCTCTACTAGAAAATGGAATTTATATGATAATTCCTGCAAAGAAAACGCCCGTATTAAATGTCCAAACATGATTAATACAATTTACAGGTAACGATGTCTATTAAATTACTGACAATAATCTGTCTAATTAGGATGTAAAGAATGTTATTCTTTGATGTACAATTCAGAATAAATGCCAAAATAAACACATACCACGTCAACTACCAACCACTACCAAGATTTCTCTATCACTAATCTACAGATCAATTGTAACTGTTATTTTAGTGGAAATCAATAATTAGTGAGGAATAGATTGATCTGTTACCTGTCAGGCTGCCAATCATGGCTTGTCTACTGGAAGACCTGATATCGACCAAGTTGGTTAAATCATTCAAACATTCCACTTGTGCTGTGACCTAGAATGGTGATAATGTACATGATTTAAACATTCTGACACAATGATAACGAAATCTGAACATAAAGTCAGAGAGTTGCTATATATATATATATATATATATATATATATGTCTCAGAAATTTATCAGCAGAAATTACTAAATATGACAGATGCTGTGTTTTTTTAATGTGAATATTCTGACCTTGTTGACATCAATGTGAACACTAGCCACACCCCAACCTTCATCTGATTTGGACAAAATTTTGCTAATATTGCTGAATACATGACTTTTGTGGAGGAACAAATGATCTGAAGGTCTAAACGCTAAGCACCAACACCGCACAGCCATTTGCTAGAAAACAAATTATCATTAAACGTGCATTGAAAATATTCTAAAAGAAATGAAAAGTTAGGAGCAAATATAAAATTATTCTGATCAAGTTTGATGTTTGCAAATGTTTGCCATGTTTTACCACACACACACACACAGAGAGAGAGAGAGAGAGAGAGAGAGAGACATACCTGTAAAGCACTTCCAGGTGGAAGGTACATCATTACATCACTAACTGATTGTAAAAACATATGGAATGTATCCTGAAGAGGTCTGACTGCTTGTCCAGCTATTGTTATATCACTTAATGGATGCTCACAGATCACTACTTCTTTATCCTATACATAAACATATATATATATATATATATATATATATATATATATATTGGACTGATTAACTGTTTAAATGGCATTTGAGGCTTAAAGAACTAAAAATAAGTTAAAAATTAAAACAAACAAAATGTCATAAAAATTCAATTGTTTATATATAACATTTGATAGGATTATACCTGCTCAATTTCCTTTTTTTCTGATATTTTCTTATCAGCAGACTCATCTTCATCGTCATCATCAGATGGAAAAGGTGTCAGTGAGGCAGTAAAACACCAGAAGAGATCATGAAGACAAGTTGGCTGAGATACACTACGCGTCAACCAGTTGAATGCCTGAATACAGAAGGAGAAAAACAGTTAGATATCATCTGATAGATCCAAAGGAATAAGCGTAACAATTCAGTAAATTTGTTTTTAACATTGTTTTAACCAATTAGACAAAAACTAGAATGGATTTTATCGAGTTATATATTTGAGCTCTTCACATTCTGATAGTTTTTATCTAAAAACTTTATTACGATTGTGTGTTAAAATTGTGAAATGAATTTTACAAAAGTTTTTCAGGAGACAATAAAAAAGTGAAACAGATTGGTAATTTATGATTGCATATATTAATATGTAAATTGACTACATAAATATATATAAATTATCATTTCCATATGAATACAACAGGTGTGTATACCATTAGCTTGTTTTGTTAATATATTATACTAATGGATATATTTATTTGAAATGAGCATTAACTGGTATATTATTTGAATTACATTTATATAAAAACAAGATAGATTCTAGTGCGTACATATGTATATATATATATATATATATATATATATATATACACACACACACATACACATACACGCACACACACGTCTGACATAGTGAAGTTTAATATTACATAATAAAAAGAGGTAAACAGTTTGATTAAAAGTAACTAGCTTGTTAGTAGCAGGAAAACCATCATTTACTTAAACAAGTTATTTTAAATGATATAGCTGCAAATCTACAGAGTGACTGGCATGAAAAGTGAATGTCAAACATTAAACCAATTTTTTTTTTAAAGCAGACTTACCTGAAGTGCAAACACACGACAGGTGACTTTTCTGAGGGCTTGTTTCATTCCCAGTTGTAAGCTATCCAGGTCGTGTCTCTGCATCACAAATGCCATGATAGGTCTCTGGAATGTCTTATTGACTGGAACAGTGCCCTGCACTGATGGTTTATGTATGGTTTGTATGAGATGGGACATCGATGACGACAGGTGTTTTAGCAGTGACATGCCACCATCTGTAACATACACAAATAAAACACCACTCACTTAGAGGAATTCATATACACTCAACAACACAGAACATCAACTCAACAAAGCCATCTCACCCCAAATCAAAATAGGACTCTCTTGACATAACCAATAAGAAATAGTCATTGTCTGTGACTATCATCTCAATGTAGCTAAGTGGTTAGAGCAGTGAACTTCTTGGTTCAAATCTTATAACTAGCTACTGGTCTTTCATGACTCGACCAAAAACTGGGTATCTAGATGAATGATGATAGATCATTCTGGGTTATTGATCTAGAACAAGAAGCCGGACACAGTATAATCCTGATACTGATTTTGTCTTTGGGATCTCCATGGTCTAACTGATAGCATGGTTGGTCACAGACCTATAGCATCCGGGTTAAAATCCCAGCATGACTATGTGTGAAGGAGGTTTTATCACTTTTGAAGATAGCTTGGTCCACATTGTGAGGATGGTTGAGGTAACTCAGACAAAAAACCTAGAGAGCTTAGGATGGAGGTATTGGGCAACTGGGGCTCTTTAAAGCACCGCAGTACTAGATGAAAACCACTAAATAAATACACCAACCGAGAGATGTAATAGAAATGATGCTCAACCCATTGAGGACCTCCAGGATCTAAGACAGCTCATTTTGTCCTACAGACTGGTGTAAAGAGTGAAAGAAAAGATGTCTACACAATACACAAAAGTGGTCTTAAAACAACAGTTCCACGTTTTATTTGAGATCGTACAGTTCAATATCAATTAAAGTGCAAATGTTTAATAATCTCAGCCATACAGAGTTATGATTGATTTGTCAGTTTAGATGTTGAGGCTTGGCCTTGGTCATACATGGGACATTTGATTGAGGGGCGACTTCATGGAAAACAGTTCCCACAAACAGAGGCATAATCGAGATATGAACCCACAACTTGAATGTTTGTAGTGCACTGGTCTAACCCCTGCACCATCATAACACCCTCCTCAGCCATAAAGATGCAGCAGACCAATAAAAAAGCATCAGACCAATGATAAAATATTTAAATCTTCAAGTAGTGACACTCTGTTTGGTTTATGATAGAGTTACAATTATAGTATATCATAACTAAGGTACCAACATATCTATTTCACATCATACCTGCTATACCACCACTGTTGTTTCTTCTACGACCAATCATCACCCGGTAGTTTCTGGTCCCCTGATCTGAATGCTGTGTGTCGTCCTCTTCATCGCCTTCATCATTATCTCCATCGTTGTCGTCTCCATCAGCGAAATTGCCCGTTCTCTTCGTGATTTCTGAGACGCTCCTCTGTAAAAGTCCAGCCTTCACACTGGCAGGCAGCGGTCCCTCAGACGGACTGACCTCAGCGCTCTTGCTCTTTTCTTCGAGCGGTTCCAATATCTCGTGGCCATTCTCGGCGGCCACCGAGCCCGACCGACAGAGTCTTCGCTGGAGATGCTCCTTCTCTCTGGTAGTGGTGGAGCCGTCGAACTGACTGGACTGGCTCAGACCCTTGGGTCTCGGCTTACCTGTGTAATATCCATCATCACTGAACACTAAGTCATCAGCAAATGCACTGTCTGCAGCATGGGCTCCATGCTGGGCCAGATATAAGAACGGCGTCGGTGGAAACGGACTGTTTTCTATGTAAGTTTCGTTGACACTGGGCAGAATGCTGCTTCCCTGTGACTTCATTGGACTGTGGTGTCCACTCTGGTGGCTAAAAGGTTCTCGGAATGGTGAGACCTGCGGCACTGGCTAGGTCAAGCAAGAACATC
The DNA here is from genome assembly GCA_025642065.1 of Paralvinella palmiformis. Taxonomy (NCBI): domain Eukaryota; kingdom Metazoa; phylum Annelida; class Polychaeta; order Terebellida; family Alvinellidae; genus Paralvinella; species Paralvinella palmiformis. The sequence continues at coordinate 836,818 of JAODUP010000084.1, forward strand.
GCATTGTTCTTCATGACGAGGTGAGGCTCAAGCACCTGGAGCATTGAAGGCTGCTTGACTGGAGTGTTCTTCTTCTTTGACTTCTTAGCCTTATCCCTAGTCAGCTGCTGTTTCTCTTTCAGATACTTCTCGCGGCACGTCTCGCACATCAGGTACCACGTGCTCCCACCTTTGCCGCCATCACCACAGTTACCTGCCCATCCTGGACAGTAGTTTCCACCGCTGTTGTAGCCCTGGCCTTTGGCGTGACGCCCACAGCCCGGATGAGCATCCTTCATGTGGTATGTGACGGGATGAGGAAACATGCCGCCGCACAGCTCGCACTTGGTCTCTCTATCCGCAGAGGCCCCCCCACCGCCTCCTCCTCCTCCTCCTCCTGCTCCAACAACCGGCTGACCTGGTCCACCAAACACAGCCATGGCCGCTTCTCCGAACAAATTGCCTCGCCCCACTCCAACAATGCCCTTGCTCGGCTCCTTCTTCTTCTTCTTGCCCCTTTTCTCTTTGTCCTTGTCCTTATCTTTCTTGTCACACTTCTTCAATGTACCAAGCCCAGGACTGGGAAGGATCAAGTTCTGGGAGACGATGTTCTGTGCGGCTGTTGCTATCTCCTGCCAAAAATACACAATGTACTTCAACGTTGGTGGGACCTTGGACTCCTTCTCCTCATCACCCTTCCCAGAACCAGACTCCAGTGGGCTACCAGCACCCGATTCCACACCAATGCCCTGGGATGAATCGCATTCTTCATCAACATAGCCTGCACTGTGATACCGTTCTCGCATTCCGGCCAAGTCCTTGTGATCACGAATCTGTGACTTGCTCATCTTTTCCAATTTCATGCTTTTACCGTCCTTCACTGCTCTGCCATCACCATCAGGTCTCGCATTTATGTTCTCTGCCTTCTTTCCAACTAACCATTCCAACTTTTTTGCTGCTTCGTTCATGTTGATGTTGGAGAGCTCTTTGAGAATGGCGCATTTGTTCTGGCGTTTGAGTGAGCTTGAGGGCGTTCCTTTTCCGCTGCAGTTTCTCTTCATCGATCCAGTCTTGCCAATGTTGGGTAGTTCCCTAGGCAGGTCAGGGTGGAATTTGAGGAAAGAGGCACAGGCCATGGCATCGTGGACTATGCCCTCATGCCACATGAAGGCGGCAAACACAGCTCGGGTACACTGAGCTACGGATGGTGACATGGCTTGCTGGACCTTTTTGTCTCCTGCTGAGCTCTGACAATGGTGAGCTGGCCTCTCCAGCGTACTAGGTGCTGAGACCGGTTCATGGCCTCCTGCTGGAGGAGAACCACGCTCTCGACGACTACGAAGAACCTTGCTACGGTCCTTTCTCTTATTTTTTGGTGACATTCTGAAGGAAACAGTAGAGAAATCAAATCAGCTACCTCTCAAACAATTCATGGACGACATCTTAAAGAGATCATGACAGTGCTAAGTAAGACCTACCTGATGTCTTCACGTGGAGGTGAGGCACCTATACTGAAATGCCCCTTCAGGCCATCACTGTTGCCCCCTGGCGACTGGGAACGAGTCTCCAAACCACCTGGTGAACTTGATCTAGCTTCATTATCCATGTTTGATCTAACTGGTGACACTGATGTCAACCTTGGTCCAAGAACTAATGGACTGTCTGGTCTCTGAGGACTAACACTGTGACTTCTGCCAAGTAACATAAGAACATCACTTCATTCAACTTAGGTCACTGTACTAGTATTTCATCATCATCAAAGTGAAACATTTCACCAGACATATCACCGTTTAATAATATTAATAAAAAAGAGTTCACAGAGTGCCCTTACCAGCATTCAATGGTACTGTACACTAAAACCCCAGCTAAAACCCAATAAGAAATGTTCAAAATCAATATTATTTAATAGAGAAATCTATTCCCCAATGGCGATCTGTTTCACAAAGTGGGGGAGCTGCTTTCCTATATGCAGTCACTTGACAGTACCTGATTGGATAACCGGAGTGTTGGAAATGACTTTGTACTGGACAAGAGTTTACGCAGATATTCAAATATGGTGCCCTCAAGATATATTTAAGTCATCAGTAAAATCATGAAATAAATAAGCTCACTGGTACTGAATGTGGTTTTCAAATATTTGTGATATGATCAAATTTTCAAAAAAAGTATCAGTATTAAAGATGATATGTTGATTCACATGTAATAATTGTAAAAATTAACCCCCAAATGTTTTATTGCCCCATTATGAGGAATGAAAGTTTACCAGATATGTTATATTGGTGTTTTTAGAGATTTCACATAATATTAAGCTAAATATGAACAATGCAATATTCCAAGTTATTGTCAGGATTGTTTAATGCACACACACACACACACACACACACACTGATGTGAGTCATCAGTGTACAAGTGATATTTAATGTCATAATGACGTGCAGCGCTCCCAAGAGGGCATGCATAAATTGTGAAAACCAAAGATTCAAGATCTGAATTCTGTTCAAAATATAACTGAAGCTACTGAAGCACTTTACCAGACAAACCACAAATATGTTCAAAAAATCAGAAAAGCACATTATGGTCAACTGTATCAAATGCAGTAGACGGGTCCAGGTTGTTTTAGACAGGCTTATAAATCTTTAGAACATAATAGTCCAAACTAGTTTGTTGTTTGTTCTTACCACATAATAACTAATTATCTTCATAATTGGGTTGATCATCTTTGAATAAAGAAGACGCGATAATGGAAAAATATTGCAATAAACTGATGTTCAAATGGACATTACTGCACCAACCTCCTACTCGATGTTCCAAGCCTTGGACTGCCGGCAGACATTCTGTAGTCTTTCCTCATTAAGGGAGGTGTATTTGGTGGTGTCACATAGCCAGCAGCACCACCAGCGGACATGCGCCGGGGCATCGGTGGGGTACAGGGAGGCGTACGTGGAGGCGTGCGAGCTGGACTGGAGGAAGACGATGACAGCGAAGTTCTATGGTTGATGCGAGATGGTGCTGCCAGACCAGAAGGACTACACATCGAATGGCTATGGACTCCTGCTTTGAAAGACACAATAAATGTTATGGCCAAATCTCTGCTATCCTGATGTGCCAATGAAAATAAGAATCAAATTACTGAAACCAGCGGGATTATTCCAATTAGCTCAAACCCCGCCTTAAAATTATGGCATAATATAATATCTGAAATGAAAAGCATTCCATATTTGTCATTAAAGTGACTCAATACTACAAATTATTGCTGTGACATAACATCTGTACGAGAACAGATTACTTCATCTGTCAAAGGAATACTATCTGAAGCACCGATGACAAATTATATGGATTTTTCTCGTACAATAAAGATACATAATTCTGATGGATACCTTGTCTTGGACTGCTGCTTCTTGATAATGTTTTTTTAGGTGTACCTGGTGGTGTTCTGGGGGGTGTAACACCATTACCATTTACTCGGCTCTCTCCTGAAGATAATGTTAATCAAAGGAATTCCATTAATCGATTGACATATTATTATTCGTGGACATTTACACTCCTCAATCTGAAACTTCTACAGGTATCTCCAATATCTTTAAACAGGACAATATCCAGTCATCATAACTGGGGATGTGTATGTGTTTATACATGCATATGGGCATGCACGCACATGCAGACAAATACACACACACACACACAAACACACAAACACACACACACTTTCAGTAAATAATACATTATCATCTTAAAGGAACAGTTCACCTTCAATTCAAATGTTCAGAACTAATACAAATATGTTCACACAAATTATAAGTGATCTAAAAATATTAACATGATCAATCACATGTTAAATAATCCAGTTCAAATTACTGGTGAATTGATTACTTGTGAGTGTCACCATTTTAAAGCCAGACACAGACCTAATGTCACTTTACACAAGCTCTTTTTTGTATGACCTGGTTATAACAATGTTAACAAGTCTCAGCCAAGCATATAATTTCGGAACAAAATCATATTTATGAATAATTACTACATTACAGTTGGTCTAAACAGCCTAACATGTTATTAAAATGGCTAACGAAAACTATATATTGTGATTCCTTATGAAGATTGTTTTGTACTTATATAACATGAAGCACCTACCGAGCTGTCAAAATTATGTAAATGAAACAGCGATGGCGTTAGTTAATAGTATTTTATAATTTAGTATGTTGAGCATATGGGAGGGGGCTATGTGAGATCAAGAGGATGGCTAAGCCAGAGCATCTGTGACCTGACTTGATCTGGATCCAGATGACTACATGACCTCCCAGTTGACTTCAGAGCACCTGACTTTTTTCCATTGTACAATTTGGTATTCTAGGAAGCTGTAATGGTGACCCTCCAGTAATTTGGATTATTTCCTTTTATCGATTGATATCAAGTATAGTTTATGGTTATTATTGGGGGGGGGGGGGGTACTTTTATAATCATTACACATGTAACTCATATTATCTAGAGGGTAAACTGTTCCTTTAAAGAAGCATATACAAAAAAAACATTATTCAAGAATCCATACTTTGATACATCAGGTTTACCAGAAAACCATCAAAGTATATGAGAGATTACATTTGTTCAATGTTCATGTTTTGATAAGCACCTAGACATAATAGCAACTTTTGTATAGAGGAGCCTCCACAAACACGAATAACCTGACAATGATCCCACTTGGGTGAACATCCTATCTCAGTATCTTTTTACTTGTATTTTCTAACTGGTCTCCTGTATGTATATTTCTTTTTTCCAGCAGTTTATTATAAAACAGGTTAACTTCTTTCCATACTCTATCGGTGACACATAAATAACCGTTGTCACTCATGATGAAATGTTGCGGATTTCATGCTCTTGTTTTACCTCTTACCATCTTTTCCCATAGATAATCCACATTCGTGTTTGATCTACACCCCTAATTAGGGTTTAAATTAGTGGGAAAAACTCAGCGGTGATGAAAGTGTTTAGAAAATTGATTAACGTTTAAATGAAGCATGCTATCACAAACTATGCTGTTTAATCACAATCAAACACAAGCCAATAGGTAACGGCTTAATGACCCCCCCCCCATCCCTGACAAGAAATCTGAAGTAAATGATTGCACATCAGTAATATATATATATAAGGACTGTTTAGAGGTATCATCATTCAGTGATCGTTTACTGTTTACAATGCCTCGCAGATCTTCTTACACAACAGCACTCAAGGTTCAAGTTATAGAATTTGCAGGCACTCATGGTAATCATGGTGCTGCATGGCACTTTGGCGTCGATGAAAGCAATGTTCACTTGTGGCGAAGATCTAAGTCGCAACTTGACAAAATGCCCAAATCAAAGTGAGCTAATAGAGATTGTGTTGCCTTTTATGGAGAACTGGAAAGTAAACTTATAGAATGGATAATTGATCGTCATGCCCAGGGTCTTACCAAACCTGGTCATATATCTTGCGACTGTTGCATACTTTTAAACAAAAACCTAAGAGGAAAGGTCCGACATTAATATTTCCGTATATAATATGCATTCAAAATTCTTGGTCCATTTTGAAGTGCTAAAACTGTGGATTATCTATGGGTAAAGACGGTATACACTTTCTGAACGTGATATCCTATCTGAAAGATTCTCGCAGTGATAGTAATTTGCATAGAAAGATAAACAATGATCAACAAGGTTAAACAAATTATTTCCTTTATTGCTTTGATGGAATGTTTGATATGTGAAAGCATGGATTCTTGCAAACATACTTCTCTATGTTATATAGAAGGAATACAAATACAAAGTCCGGTATATACCCCTTTTATTGAAAAAAACCCCACCCTAACATCACTGAAGACAGAATAAAACAAACTTTGTAAGTTAATAAACAATTTATAAATTAGATCAACAACCAGGTAGGTGAATAGTATATGGAACCAGGTGGGCAAAGGATGTCAACAAAATGACATATTCATCAGAAAACAAATGTGGATAAAAAACAACACATACTTAACTAATAAAACTGTTATCACTGTAACAAATCCTTCAGATAGATATATCGTTGAAAATGTCATTAAAAAAACAGAGAGAGTTAAATGAAAAACTAATTACACATTCATGCAGTACTAAAATAAACTATGTATATCTTCAACAATCTTTTACTATGTTATGGCTGACTGTATTTTGGCAGCTCATTAGTTCTTCGTAACCAACCAGGCAACTAACATGCAATGTTGTAAATAAATGCACAACATAAAGTATGGGCATAACTGTAATATGACCACAAGCAGTGCTTAATGACAGTGCTGTAAAGAAAATTCAGCGATCAGACAGTCAATGAAAGAAGGAATGGTGTCTTCAAAAAAAGAAAACTCAAACTAAAATGCATCCAAAGCAAACAGCAATCACCCAATCACATAATGTGAGCCATTCTTACCTAGTACTCTGACCAATTCTTTAACAGAGATTCCTCTCAACTCTGATGTTAAAGCCAGGGCAGACTTTTTACTTTGTGCAGCACTGCTAAGTTCGGCATGTCTGCTACTCTTAGCAAGGGCTGCACACTGTAAAGCATAGTGCCTATCTGCCTTGGACATCCCACCAAGAGCCTTTGTTAGTCCTCTTTCTAACTTGACCTTGCCTAAAGGGGTGGTGAAGGTCAATCGTGTAGAGATTAGTGAAAAGCATTAGTTGTACAGTGCCAAGCCATGGTCTAGTGTGTATGTGAGTATGCAAGTGTGTATATGTGTGTATGTGTGTACATGTGTGTGTACATGTGTGTGTGCATGCAAATATGTGTGCATGTGTTAAATTGTTCAGAAACCCTGGCATGGCATGACAAAACAGTGTGCTCAGCAGCAAGAAAAGTAAGTACACTACAGAGAGAGAGAGAATACTATGATACCTTCATTATGAGAAGACTATAGAGAAAATGTGGTAGAAAAGCATTGAGAATAAAGATTGAATTAATAAATGATGAGAAAAAGATTAAACATTTCCAGTGTTAAAGTACTAATACAGGGACTGGTATTTCCTTAACGATGATAAAGAATTAATTATAGTAACACAAGAATGATTAAGACCACAAATATTTTCTGCATACAAATTATTCTTTAACCCAGTGCAGCACCAGGTTAACAGAACAATACAGCTCAGTATGTGTTAGATGTCTACAGAATGATGTTGTTTATAGAACAGCATATCTACAAGGCCAAGTCATCACAAAGTCCATACAGAGTGCCAGTTAAATCCATGTTAATACGCAGCATTTGAAACATATTATTTATAGTAAAATGGATGGCTGTGATGCAACAGTTTGCAAGTGCCTAAATAACATTTCCCACCTTATCAATTGCTATCTTGGATGCAACAAAGTTTGAAGTCTTAATTTAACATTTTCTGGAATGCCGTCAAACTAATTACATTTGGAGTTTGATAGTTCACCTTCGTCCACACATAAAGTCATAACATGCCATGATGGGTTTTATTAGGCCCTTCATAATCCAATGATGTAACCTTTATTATCAAGACCTGTTGGTTTTCAAGCAGCTTGTAAACTTCATCACTTGCACATAGATTACTGTAATTTAATATTGTGAATTATTTCGTACTTCACTTCGTTTTAATTTAATACTCCCAATATTAAACAACTCTTATAAAAAAAACATCTTTTATAACGAAGTAATTGTTTTAGTCGGGTATATTTATAAATAGTTATCTTAACTTGAGTATTCTCTAAGAGTTATTGTGACATACTGCTAATGAAAAGTTCAGTGATACAAAAATCCAGTCACAAAAGTTTCAATCACAAATGATTCAATAATAATAGTATTGTTTATTAATGTTGACTTGGCTCATGTTAGTACATTAGTAGAATGAATAAACGATTATATAGCAGTCATGTCCTGAGAATTATTATTAGAGTACAGCGTCAAGAGTTAATAAACAAAAAGCATTCTGTAAGTTAGCAAACCAGCCGAGGATCCTAACTGAAATAAACAAGAATGCAATAGGTCTAAGAGTGTAGTTTGAAAGCTGATTAAAATTATATTGTTTATCAGTACTCACCTAACGCTTTAACCAGATCTTTGACAGACACCCCTTGCAGCTCTGGTGGCAGATCCAGAAGGCTCTCGTAGTTCTCCAGAATACCATGTGATGGCACTGTAATGTTCCTGTGTGCTGGCAAGGACCTCTGCGATGTATTTCCTGGAGGCATGTTCAGAGAATTTTGCCTCATGTGAGCTGTAGCCGGAACACTCTTGCTGGGTTCAAACCTCTGCCTGTGTGGAACGCCAGCTGTTGTCACTGAAGGCTGACCAAATGTTGGTACCTTGCCAACAGCATGTGAAGTAGGAGGTGGTGGCTGTCTGGATTGTGACCCAAATGCTGGTGTCTTTGGTCGAGCCCCCAAAACTGAGCCAGACGTTGTGGGCTGATCAAGCTCACTTGATGCTCCTGATCCAAAGCTTGATCCAAATGATGGAACTAAAGATGAAAGCATGTAAGATAGAATAAAACCATTACTTAAGGAATTCATTAAGAAGACTGCTCCACTTGAAGAAATGAAGTGTGTGTGTGTATAAGATAATGAATCTATATTTGTTATTAGCTTGGCTTTATGTATTTAGATTATCAGTCCAAGGGATTAATAATCTCTGACCAGGTAAATCTTTAAAAACTAACTATTTTTTATTTAACCTTTTATTTTTTCAATAAAATTATTTTATCCATTAGACCCATAATGCTAATTGTACATGAAAACATTTCCACTGAATTGCACTGGTTACAATTTTAATTTATAGCAGAATTGTTCTAAATCACATGAACACATTAAATAACTCCAGTTAGGATAACAAAATTCTCCTAACAAAGTTACAGCTACTTACAGATTATTAGTTAAAGGAACAGTTCACCTTCATTTCAAATCTTCAGGACTAATACAGCTATGTTCACAAATACCATAAATGATGCAAAAATGTGAAAATCATCACTGACATATTAAATAATGCAGTTTAAACTGCTGATTAATTAACTATTAATGGCCTGTGCTGATTAGTCAACTATTAATGGCCTGTGCTGATTAGTCAACTATTAATGGCCTGTGCTGATTAATTAACTATTAATGGCCTGTGCATGCCGACATTTTGAAGCTAGACACAAACTGGGAGCTCCTGAATACTGACATCTGTATAACCCATTTAAAAACATGTGTTAGCCAAGAATAGGTCCACCACAAAATGTAGTGATCTCGCTAAATTTACATCATGACTGAGATTCAGACATATCAGTTTGAGTCAGAAGGAACATCACAAGATGAATATGATTCCGATTGTTTAGAAGAAAGTGGAATGATCGAAGAAAGCGTGAGGAGAACCAGGAACAATGACTGGTGTCTATGTGAACCAATGGACTTCTGGGTCAGGTCACATCAGAGCACTTGACTTTTCTCCTTCCCGCCTTCAAATCTGACATCCAGTACAGCTGTAAGGGTGGCTCTCGAGTAATTTTGATTATTTCCTTATATCTAGGATATCAAGATTATTTTTGTGGAATTTTTGTTTATTGTTATAAGCATTACATATTTAAGTAATATTATCTGAGGGTGAACTATGCCTTTAATACATAAATGATAACACCTTTTCACATCTGATAGTATTGTTTTTAAACATCACTCACCCTGGCCAGCTGCCCCAAAGGCACTGAATGATGGTGTCTGCTGTGCTGATGTGAAATCAAAACCTTTTGCTGCCAGTTCTGCTGATGTACCAGCACCAAAGGTCAACATATCCTGCCCTTCAAGCTCAGACCTGAGGTCAGCCTCATGCTGCAGATATGTTATACTGTCCTGACCACAAGCTAATGACCATGCTTGACCTTCAACTTCTGTACAATAACGTGACATGCTCTCTTTGTCCAGCTTCACCCAGACACCATCAGAATTTGTCAACTATAAGTGGAAAGAGAGAGAGAACACCTTTACTAGATCAGAAAATACTTTTTTTTCTGCAGTGTGGACCTGGTATATAATGCTGTTCAAAATATTATGGTTTCAGCCAAATATATCATGGCTGGATGGTGAGCTCTAAATTCACCGGCTATGTGATTCAAAGTTTCCATGAAATCAGCGGACAATAGCAAAACCACCTTAGATTGATGTTTGGTTCTCATAATATTTAAAAAGAAATTAACTTATGATTCATACCGAGCGCACTCAAAATAATGTTAAGACGTGTTAACTCACAGATGATGTAACAGATCAGATTTGATGTTTAGATGAAGGCTAATAAAAAAAAAAAATTTGCTATAAAAAAAGACACTAATCACTCAGTCACAACCAATATTCATCATGTAATTATGCAAACTGAGTGATGTTTACTTCAGAGAGATGGGGGAGGGGAGAGAGTGGGGAGAGAGGGGGGGGGAGTGAGACAAAAAATCCAGAACCTCGAGGTTTGCAATACAATGTTCTCATCATTGTACTATTGCAGCATTCCAGTGAGAGAGAGAGAGAAAGTGAACAGTTCCTATTCTAAGGTATGCAAGCCAATAATATATCTGTGAATGGATTTATCCGTGCTAATTACACTAGCAGAGAGTAAGTAACATACCACAATTTCACCCACCTCTTCCACAGCAGTAAATTGGTTTCCCATAACCAACATGCCAACAGGTGTCGCCTTTAGGTTGGGACGACATCTAATATTATGACCACTTGATCCACACTTAACCACCTGATAATGGCCTGGCCCACCTGTAATCAAAACAAACAATGTTGACAGAAATGAAATTCCTTTCTGCTGGACATACAAACCCATAATGGGAACACCTCCAAATGATAAGACCAGGTTGATCATTTCCAAACGGACATTATGACATACCTTAAAAATTGGCACTTTCCATCCTTTCCTCTTAAAGTAAAATTTTGTTTGTTAGAAAGGATCAAAACATATTTTTCTGACCTCAAGGCAGCAAACATTGAGTGTTCAAATCGATCATCATATTTTTATTATTAGCACTCTGTTAACAACAGTCATTTATAACTGAGAGATTTAGTTAATATCTACCTTTCACCTACCAGTCTTTTATGTGAGTGAATATGTGAGCTGTTGATTTAGGGACATACGGCCAAAGGGTAATGTCCAACAAACACAAGTATGAATCAGAGTTCAACCCTAACATCCAGATCTGCAGCACAATATTCAAACCACTGCATCATCAGAACATATCACCAGCCTCATATGTGCTTCCAGGCTTGATAAAGCCATAAGCGAGTAGCTAGTGTGGATGATTATGTATCTTAATTCAACAAATAAATCCGACAATATTTATTGGCAGTTGCCAAGGGTCTTGGAATTGTACGGATTCACATCGGGAAGAAAAGCTACAAACATTTAAACCATTTTAAATAACTGGAATTACATAGTAAGAATCATAAAAACATACCTGTTTAATACAGTTAAGAATGTTGTAGCTGGATGAAAAGAAAAATTACCCCTATGTAATGTAATGCTTAGAACAGTAAATTTAACAATAATCACAAAATATACCTGATATCATAGAAACAGGAAAATAATCCAAATTAGAGGAGGGCCGCCATTACGGCTGGACCGGATGCCAGATTCGAAGGTGGGAAGGAAAAAAGTCAAGTGCTCCGACGTCACCTGGGCCAGGCGTACACAGAGTTCACATAGCCATCAGTTGGCGTTCCCGGTTCTCCTCGTGCTTTCTTCGATGATTCCGCTTTTTTCTAAATAATCGGAATCATCTTCATATTGTAATGGCTCTTCTGGCTCAAACTGACATGGTTGTGTGCCATTCATGGCATCATTTTCGCAAGATTATTGTGTTTTGTTCTGGAATTATTCCTGGCTAACACTCGTTTACATGCTTTTGTACAGGTTCTACAGATTTCCAGTCAAACTGCTGGGTTCAAGTGACGTCAGCATTCGGGAGCTTCCGGTCTCTGCCTAGCTTCAAAATGGCGGCATGCACAGGCCATTAAAAGTCGATTAATTAGCACTTTGAACTGGATTAGTTCATGTGTGAGTGATCGGTTTCACATTTTTAGATCATTTATGATATTTGTGAACATAGCTGTTTTAGCCCTGAAAATGTGAAATGAAGGTGGACTGTTCCTTTAAGAATATTTAAAAAAAAATTAAATGCTGACCACATTATTGGAAAGCAAAATAAAATCATATGCCATTTTTTATTTTGTTTATTAGCTTTAGAATACTATTTTGTAAACAGATGGACAACAGAGATAGCTGCTATGTGTTGTTAGCTGCTTGAACCAGTAACCTCCAAATTAAAAACCAATCCAACAACAAATCTGAAAATGCGTATTACACAAACCTTTTCTAGTTTTTCTCTCCAAAGACAGCTGCTTTCTTATTGCATTCTTAATGATCTCATCAAGTATCGATTTTGGTTCATCCACTGGTATGAGTAATGTTTTACCCAGATGTTGATTATACTGTAGAGCCCAGGCCTCTGTGTAGCCATTACAATTAGCAGAACAGAACTGATGCATCGATTCCTGATTTAAGCGAATCCAAACGCCATCATTGTTATGGATCTGAAAGGTTTTTATAAACTATTATACAAATACAATGCACAAGCTGGATGAGGCATTTCGAGTGATGCTATGAGAAATTCAGACCAGGCTGAAATGCACACTTAACGTAACTAGTTGGCCTCACTCACCTCATCGATAAATGATATAATTCCATTCGGTTTTATTACACCAATCTGCTCACTTTGGAGAGATGGATTTAGTCGGACTCTCAGACCAGCACTCCAACCGCCAACAAACTTGCGCATCTGTGAAAAGGAGAATGATAAATACACGAGGACTTGTTTGTAGCACTGACTGTAAACAAAAACAAAAAATAACATCCATCAACATGTTTGAGGCCATAAACTTATCAAATAGCCAGGTGATTACCTTGTTTGGTTCATGTGCTGCCGTTTTCTGCTGAATTCTTTTTGGTGGAAGTGAACCTTGGCTGGGTTCTTTTACATTAACTTTCAGAACTTCTCCTGGAAAAAAAAAGTAACTATATTAATCCCTCCAAAACAAAGAGTTTGGAAAATATAATATTTGGGATTCAAGCATTCCCGGAAATAAATTTTAAATAAAGGCCTCTATATGAATACAAATTAAACTTGTCATCACTGATTACCTCTCTCTCTCTGTATAATTTACATACCTGCTTCATATCCATCAAAAAGCACCTGTATTTTGTACCAGCCTATGCTACTGGGTGTCCAACTAGCATTGTATGTACCATCATCATTGGCTCGTACCAACATGTTCTCAGTTGGCTGACGCAAAACTGGGGCAGCATATCGCAACTCTTCAAATGAGTAGTTCTCGTATGCCTAGAAATTATTTTAGTTATAATTAAATAAATCCTTCCATCCATAAGAAATCAAAATATTTTAGCACATCAGCGACCAAAATTAGAAAACAACCTATTTTAAATAAATGGAACACAAAGCACAGTGGTACCTTCATCATACAGATAGCGTGGTAAGCATCCTTCTTATCTTTGACTGTTACAACATAAGGTGTATCTAATTTAGGTGCTGGCTGACCACCAAATACCAATCCATCATCATCCTCACATCTACTGAGTCTTTTAGCCTTCCTGTCATCAGTGGACATGTCCTTCATTATTGGTATGGCTTTTACTTCCATCTGTAACCATGGCAATTTTATGATTATACAACCAATCACAATACATTTTTATTCGGTGGTTTCCATTTTGTGGATTAATCATAGGTTTTTTGAAGAACTTACACATATTGGAATATTGGATCCGGATTAATTACATACCATAAGATTTGGAACATGGACAGGTCTACCATATTGGTCTTTGGTCAGTATGGTGACAACAGTTGGCCAGTTACACTGAAGTTCATCTTTGTTACACTGTATTTCACACTGCTTCGGATCCAGATAAGATTCAGGTTGAAGCCAGCTGAAAAATATACATAATCCACAAATAATTATATACATTTAATATGTTTATTTTAAGTTCTTAGAAGACTAATATAAATATGTTCACATAAGTGACAAATGATGTCAAAATATGAACACAAAAGTGCTGGTGACTCAACTAGAACTTGTTTGTTGATGCTCCTATTTTGAAGCCTGACAAAGACTAGAAGTCTGATGTCTGATGTCACCACGTACAAGTTGTTTATATGACCCAATTATAACAATATAAACAAACATCAGTCGAGCATATCGCCTAATAACAAAAACATATTTATCAATATTACAGTACACTTGGTTCAAATACCCTAAAATAGTTAAAGAAAACTATTTTCCTTCGAAGATTTTTTTGTATTCTCGTAGCAAGGAGCAACTACAAAAACTGTAAGATTTATGTAAATGAACTGATGACCGCATCAGTTAGCAGTAGTTAGCGGGATGAGGGTAGGGGCAGATAAGGTCATGATGATGGCTAAACAGAGCATCTGTAACCCAACTCAATCTCGATTGAGATAGTTACATGATCCTTGTGCACATTGATATCGGAGCATTTGACCTTTCTCTTTCCTGCCATATAATTGCACCCTCGATAATGCTAATGGGTACCCTCCAATTATTTGGAATATTTAATTATATCTATGATGTCATGTATAGTTTACAAATATTTGAGATTAATTTTATGAGCATGATACTTTTCATTGACAATTTCAAAGAATGAACTGAATCTCACATGCAATACAAAATTAAAATTTCACAGATCTGGTTGTATCTAGGTGGTAAACTTTTCTAAATATGATTAACAAACAATAAATATGATTTAGATTCAGTGCTAATCAGATACTTACGCTGCTAGACGACCACCACTTGTACCTACTGCACAACTAACAAAATCTTTCAGGAATGCTCTCTCATTAGAACTCCAACTAAAGGGCAGATTACCATCCAAGGCTTGACTAATGGAGGGTGAGTGAGCCAAAGCAAATCCTTTGCCCAAAAGTCCAGAGTGTGCATTGAATATCTGTCAATAAAAAGAGTTATTACATTAGATAAATAGGTGAAATTAGTAATCATTGTTCTCTGTGAGATATCATTTAAACTGTCCATATCCTTAAATTTGTACCCTTATAAGGATTCTTATTATTATTAATCAAAGCATTTCATCAAATTGCATTTTCCATAAAATTAAAGAAATGACAATATATTTACCATACATTATTAGATATAAGCCAAAGACTGATGACAAAGAATTAATTATTTATCTTTAGATAACTTTAAAAATAGAATATGGCCTAGGAGATGATTATTTTTCATAATCATATTCATCTTAATTTATTTAGACAATAACATGTAAATCAACAGCATACAAATATCACATGTTCTGTTCAAGGTGCATTGTAAATGATGGTGATGAAACTAAACAATTGTACTATCTACAGATGATCTTTCATGAGATGCAGCTGAAAAGTGTCTTATTTTAGAGATAAGTGTCACACATACATGACTGTAGCATATATATATATATATATATATATATCCATGTACATAAGCAATAAAAATATTTAGTTATGTTAGCAATAAAATTTACATATAGATAGATATACTGCTTGTCAAATTATTTATTTAATTAATTCTAATACAAGTTGAGTAGCCTCGGAACCAATAGCCACAAACATATTTAATAATTCCTACCTGATTAATGCCAATCAACACATACATCAGTGCAAAGATAACACAGTGAGAAGGCCTGGTTTTACTTTATGTTTGTGCCAAGTTTTGTGCCATTAGTATTTGAGTAGTCTATCCAAAATTCATCTGGAGTTTTGGGACATCACTTTCAATTTAGATAATTGTTGGGACTTAAGCTGAGCCAACAAATGACAACATTTCAACCATCTTGTATTTCAGGTCAGCTCGTACCCAACAATATACAGTATCCATCACATGCATAAAATGTATACAAGTGTTAAAGAAATGTCGCATAAATTTCAGTCAGGCTTGTTTAAGAAAACCGTGTTCAACTATTTACGTACTTGTTGGGCAGCCTCTTCTACCAAATCCAAATCTTCTTCTAGTTCGTCAACAGCTGCTGAAAGAGTATCAAATAGATACATTTACACAACTGATTTAAACATAACAGAAACGTGAAGAACTGATCGAGGTCAACTATTTAATCATACATAAGTAGATAGAAAGGTAGTTTAGATGCATTACTAAATACCATTAGAGCCTGGCTCTTGTTAATAATAGAGGCAACAAATTTGATCGAATCCCCTGATGAACAAACCACACTAACATGGATGATAATGGAGGAAATGAACATCAACAGCTGTCAGTACACTGATATATTCTATTTCACAGAACATAACTGCCGACATTATTATATCAGCTAGCATATTTTCTATATAATAACAGTTGCTGAGAACAAATAACAGGAAAAATAACCACACATTCATATACTGCATACCAACATGCCATGCAATGTCAGATGACCGTATATTTTGATATCAAACTGATGTCATAACTAAATGATCACAATAAACTTACATGAAAGATAAAATAACTTTCATCAAAACTAAAATACTATCTCTGAAACATAGTATGTGTGTGTGTGTGTGTGCAAGCATTTGTTTGTGCACTGGGCTAGTACTGCCTCCTATCAGTTGATTTACATAAAAATGCTGAGAATTGGTAGCTCATTATCATATAAAAGACTTTTCATTCAGGCTATTATGTAGTCATCTTCTACATAAATCTATAAATTTATAACAATATTACCAACAATTGTTGATGATATTATTGTGATACATTTGGGGGTTTTATTTTTCTTCTTCTTAGATTAACATAAATATTTCTATATCTTCAGCTGTTTATGGTGCAAGCACTCTTTCGATATACGCCCATTCAACCTGTTCACACCAACAAAACACTGTTTTCACTTGTATAATTAACAAACTTCACAAGTTCCAGGCCTAGCTGTAACACTATTCATTTGAACAGACTATGTGGTGAACAAGCTCACCTGGTGGTAACATGATGTCCTTTCTCATCAATGAGCTCGCACACAGTCCTCCTAAGTAACTAATCTCCTTCTCAAGTAGTGCTAGTCCCTAATAAACAAATGAAATGTAAATTATTTGTAAACTTAAAATATCCGCTTTCACTAATTGCTGTGAAAAAGAGAGAAAATACTTCATTAATCACCATAATGTATCAGAAACACTCATCAATAACTACACTAAATTACAAATTACGGAAAATAAATGATTACCTTATGTGGAGTATTTTCACATCATTATCGTATAAATAACAAAATTCATATAAAGAAAGCTTACTTCGTCTGGTCTTGCAGACCATTCATAGCCAATAACAGTACACCTGAACCCATAGAAGCAAGCCTTCTCATCCTTTACATAGTCAGACGCTGTCTCCAGAGAGAACTCAACTTCATTTCCTTTGAGAAAGATACACACAGAGCAAATTTAAAACATCCACTGAGAGCTAGAAGTCATAACTTGTGCAGTGCTCGAATTCAAGTCAATAATACTGGGAGCAATCTTCAATTGTTCATTCAGAATATCACCCTCAGCATTAAATAAAATACTGTACAAGGGCTTACCTGGAAGAATCAGACCCATTGTGGGCCAGTTGCTCTTTGTGCTGAACTTTTCATAAACTGGCCACCGTGGAGACAGTTCAAGATCATCATCATCATCATCATCGTCGGCGGCTTCTTGATTGGGTGATTTATAACTAGGTGTTTTATGCCTGGCAGGTATATAGAGCTGTAGTGTGTCCTCTACCTGAGCGGTACCACACTGAGGATCAAACTCAAGCACCATCCATCTAACCTGATTGGGAAAGGCAACCTACAACAGAAGATAATGCAACACAATTACAGGTACAGTTTAATATTGTAAGCACCACGCATGAGCAATGGAGAATAATGGCAAATACATGCACACGAAGAAGGCTTATAAACACGAAAGTCAGCTAAAAACATTACAAATTTGCCTAGTATCAATGATCAATGAAATAAGAAGACCATTTATGTCTGGCTTATTTCTACCTTTACATTATAACTGCACGCAATAGTTAGTTACAGATATCATCTCTTTAATTTGACACATTGGTTAGTCCTTGAAATCATTTTACAATTTGACGCAGTGATTAATTTGGGGAGTTCACCTTATAATTGGACACAGCAGCTGGTTTATACGGATGATCACTCTGTACTACGGCATAATGCTGAGAAGTTGTGTTTGCCTCGGTAATGTCTACAGCGGTACTAGCTACAACAGCGGTAGGACTGGGAACTACAGATGGTGGAAACAGCTGGCAGTTCAGATCAGCCACAGCTGGTATGATCTCCTGAACCAGATTCAGTACATGAACAGCTGCCTGAAAGTATATAATGTGACATTAGTTAGTCAATCAGTATGAATATTATTCAAATATAACTTATACAGAATACTTAATCCTAATTAAGTACTTAGAATATTTTATATTAATAAAATGAATTCATGAATATATGACCCTGAATAATAACAAACAACTAAATGCCAATTTTGGAGAGGAGTATAATGCAGCATTAGTTTTTAATAATATAAACTATAACAGTGTTGGTCCATAATCAGTAACAAAA
Source organism: Paralvinella palmiformis (assembly GCA_025642065.1). Taxonomy (NCBI): domain Eukaryota; kingdom Metazoa; phylum Annelida; class Polychaeta; order Terebellida; family Alvinellidae; genus Paralvinella; species Paralvinella palmiformis. Next base: position 855,431 of record JAODUP010000084.1, read on the forward strand.
AATTACACTTAATATTTCTATAATTAATAGTAACAATTTTGCATTTTATAGCAACCTTCAAAAGTTTAGTACAACTAATTAAAGGAACTGGTCACTTTTATCTAAAATTTTCAGGGCTAACAGAAATATGTTCACACAGATAATAAATGATGACAAAATATGAACAGGACCAATTACATATTAAATCATCTGAGTCAAAGTCCTGGTGAATCAACTATAATTAATCTGTGGGAGGCAATAAATAATTTTGGAACAAAAGTATGCTTATGAATATTATAGTACAACTGATCTAAACAGCCTCATATGTTACTTAAATGGATAATAAAACTCTAAAGCGAAATTCCTTATAAACAACATTTTGTCCTTTTGTAACATGAAGCATCTACCAAGCTCTCAGATTTATGTAAATGAACTGACAACGCCATTAGTTAGCAACAGTTACTAGGTTGAGTATGGAGGCAGGTAAGGTATTGAGGATGGCTAAGCCAGAGCATCTACGACCCAACTCGATCAGGATCAAGATGATAACATGATCCTTGTGCTAGCTGACATCAGAACAAGTGACTTTTCTCCTTCCTACCATACAATCTGGCATTCCAATAATCCGTAATGGTGACACTCGAGTAATTTGGAATATTTCCTTATATCTATGATGATATGTTTGTTAATATTACTTTTGGAATTAGGGTTACCTTTATAAGCTTTACAAATTTAAGTCATATTATATGAGGGTGAACTGTTCCTATATCTGTAAATAGGCTATTGTTTATTGAAACATATGCTATTAGTAACATGGAAGTAAGACTGAATTCTTCCTATAAGGTGACAAGTAGGTGTATTATTCAGTCAGACAGGACTATCACAAAGGTTCATAAAAATAAGCATTTACAGCAAAAACATAATAATTTACCCGAGGGTCCATGGTAGCCACAGGTCCTATATAGGCCACACAAGTTGGCAGAAGTGTAGAAAACATTGTAGACTGGCCAAGGACTTCTGCCAAACACTCCACTGAAATATTAAATCAAACAAGTTTAAAACTGGACAGCAATATACATTGAAAATAAGCATCATGGAGACTTGGTTGTTCTGCTTTTAAATTCTTCCATTGTAGATCGTGAGTAATAAATGACTTACTGTGTATACTCTGCGCACGATGAAGTAGGTCAACAGCAGCCCTAAAGATAGCACTAGTCATGCTCATAGCATTCTTTCTTGCCTGATATTCCACTAAAGCTTTGCCACTCTGTACACTGTTCTCACCCTCTTGTGGAGCACTGTTGAGAATAATAATTTAAATGCAGGTGTTAATCAATTCCTGCTAAAGTTTTTAATTTAAAAGACCTCCTCTGTGTAGATAGTAAATCAAGACATGTTAAATACAAATTTGCCCATCTACAGTTGATATTTGATATATAATACATATCAAGACTCAAATTATGCCAACAAAGATGAGAAAAATCTCTTTCAGATATCCTTAGCTTGAAATGATTACTTGAACACATGTTATGACAAGTTTGAAAAGGTTATATATTATTAAGCTTTTGATAGCTAAATGTGGACAGGATTTCTGAAGTTTCTTAGCTGCCTATAAGTAATAAAGTAACTTAAGCTGTAAGTCATGTACACTTCTCTAAGTTGCAGATGACCCACACTGATTTATTAGATTGATGTTATTTTATACAGGTAATAAAAAAGAAGAAAATCTAATGAAAGCCATTAAATTCTGGCACACTGGAAAACACCAAGGCCGCCATAGGCAATAAAATTTTTTACAAAATGCATCAAACATCCAAATATCATAATTAAAACAAAATCTGTCTCGTCAGTTTGTGACCCTAATTCCATTGCATCAATATTAAAAAACAGCAATATCTACGTTAACATAGTTAATGGTGACCACATAGTTCAATATCAATAATCTGAATGCAGCATTTTATGAAAAGACAAACCAAATGAAATACACCTTTATAAATAAATAGATCCGAGATGAAGAATAGGTCATAGCCTGTTGTGTTCGTCATCAAATCTTTCACTTTCAAATTAACTGCTTCAATTTTGAATTTGTAAAATATTGTCATTTCTGATAAAAGTGGAACCCCCCCCCACCCAAATGTCAACAAATAGCCATTTTCAATGACATAAGCTGGGTTTTTTTTTGTTCGTATGTCCTGTCTTTTCAGGCTAAAATGCAACAGCTTCTATTCAATGAGTACACATAATTAATCTACGCACCTGTAGTATAATATTTGTGGTATCTGTCCCCTGGTGTGGTTGGTTCCATTAGTGCTAAGTGAACACGGACTAAATGTAAAATTTGTTCCATCTGGACACTTCACCCTTGACAGACCGGCATCACCATTCAGTGTACATGAACCACGGTTACGCAGACTAATTGCGTATTTAACATTCTCCTGGAAAATGATATAAAACCAACAATGTTGAAAGCAAAAAATTAAATAACTAGTCCATAAGTACTAAAGGAAGGATTATGAAATTCTTCACTAGATTATTATTAACAATCGGTAATACTGAAAACTGAGAATCCTATAGTCAGAAAAGGTGTTGATTATAAAAAACTTTTGAAAGTTTAGATGTCTGTTGAACAAATTTAGTACAATTAATCACGCCATAAAGTAACTGATATGTTTAGCAAGTGCTGGATGAATGCTTACCATTTCATGTTTGTCAAAAATTAAATTAACCACACACTAAAAGTCAATTACCGTTTAAACGTTAAGTTGATTTGCAACAAACACATAATGTCGTAACAGACGTTCAAGAGGGATTCTGTACTAACCTTTATTGGTATTGGGCGATCAAATTTAATTTCTGATACGTCGCTGATGCAGTCTTCTGGTCCATAGTTACCTCTTACAGTCTCTAAGGTATTCCATCTTCCAGTATGTGACTGTTCACTGTTGTGTTCATTCTGCTATAAGGACAAAAATTCTAAGATAACTTTGTACATTTAAAATGGCATATTAAAATGATGACCCACCTAGTTTCTTGGATATTTAAGCAAAGTATTAAAACAGCTAACAATAATGTGGTAAAACGTTAAGAATGGCACAACACAAACATGCCGAATAAAAGTAAAGAGTAGTTAGAGAAATAAGTGTAAAATGGTTTTTTAAGTATTAAACACAAGTTACAACAGAACGAAATGAAGCATAAACGAAAATAGTTTTGTCAAATAATTATTCAAGGGTTATTAATGTCAATCACTCACAAAGTTTTGTTAAAACACAAATATATGTTAGCATTACAGCTAGTTATTCATAACAAACACCCAAACTTACAGCATCGAGAAGCTCCACCTGATAGTCATAATGTCCTGCACCCCCATAGACACAAACCCCAGCTATGACGACCCCTGGCCGATCGACTGAGAAACACACAGCATCAGGACTACCATTGCCGGTGTTCCAATAAGCACTCTGACTAGTACGTGTGAAGCGGGTTGGGGTTGTTAATAAGGGTCGTGTGGTCCCAGTTAGGTCAATCTAGGAAAAGGGGTCGGAAGAATTAGTTTAGAGACTGAATACTATAAAGAAGGGGGAGCAACAACAAATGATTCCATTTATAAAGAAATAACAATAATTTTCAAAAACATGTAATTCTTTGTATACGGTACAATACAACGTTTATAGATTTGATACCGACTCAATAGAATCATATCAGTATTTACTGTTTTATAAACAGCTCTAAGGAAGCCTTTTGAGTTAGTGATATATTACACACCATTTTCACAGCATTATATTTAAGCAAGGCTAATCAAGTAGTAATACATGCCATTTTTATGAGACTATATTTAAGCAAGGCTGACCAAGTTTTAAATTTCGCCAGAGCTGATAGTTAGCTTTAAGCCACATTTCAGAACCACTTTTTAATATCATTACAAGACTGCCCACTAGGCCGAGGTTAAATATCATGCTCTAAACTGAGATCATTAAAAACGCCAAACCAGTAGTTTGTTTTGTCTTAACTTCTTGACGTGAAATACAAGCACGGCATATCAAATGTCTATAGTATAGTCATTGTATAGTAGCTGAGAAAATTACAAAACATTATACCAGCAGCCAAAGTGTGTAACAGACAGCAACAGCAACAATGGCAGAAAAAAGGGTTCTAAACACTACCTCAGATCCTGTGGCTGATGCTGCTAACTCACTAAGTAGAGCGGATATCAAAGAGCAGGTACAAGAGACAAGGGTCACTGGAAATGTTTGTTTTTCCTGAAAACAAATCAATAAAGTAGTTGTAAAAACCTAGTTATCAAGACACACGCAATCAAATAGCTTGCTCACACAGCTAGATGTTTAGCTAGGAAGGCAATAAAAACAAAGAGCTGCTTGTCATCCATTAAATGCTAGCTGACAACATAAAATTAACTTTGCCTTCAACTAATACGTTTATTTCAATGGCATTAGATCAGTTTTAAACTCTTGATGAAAATATCATAAACTGCCCTAATCACAACATCTCACCATAAATTACTTCTATCATAAATGTGTACTGAATTAGTGTCGTACTTACTTCATTAAGGGACTGCCTCACAGGTAGCACTACCAACATAAGCAGTTTATCCAATACTTCTCTAAATGAGTTATGACCTCCAGCAGTGCCCACAATACTGTCAGTCTCCATTCTACTCATCATGTGACAAGTCAATAAGGGAAACGGTGAGGCATCAGACACTGATATTGAGCTGCTTGTGTTATCTTCACTGCCAAACTGCTGCTTCAGCAACTGTTCCGTGCCATACTCGCAGTTGATTGGCATAACGGTTGTCAGCTTCACTGTTGCGTGGCAGAGAGCTTCCATGATTGCAGCCAGAAGACGACTGTAGCCCTCAATGGCAGCCTGACCCTGTGAATGGACCTGGCTCTATAAACGTGCGGGATTCAATGAATGAACAAAAGGTTACTAACGGATGGCAGCCAACACAAGATAAATAAAGTGTGGTAAAAATCGACCAAATCATAAACGATATTAACAATATAAATTACAGAAATGGCTTGACAAATAAGCTCAAGGAATTCACATAATGCAAATTAAAAAAATATATAAATAAGCGAAAATGGACAAAAAATACAAACTTGCAATAAATGAAAACAGTTGGTAGCCAGCTAATGAACCAGAAGAAAAAAACTTACTGGGTCCAGTATGTTGAGAAGTTCACAAAGACAGTTCCACTTTAATGCTCCAGTTGGATAGAAAGCATGGAAACAGGCAGTGAAGGTACTGTGACATTCGGCAAGAATCCTGTTCGTCATCCTCTCAACTAACGAACTACCACTCTTATCGGCACCGTGGCGCCATTGGCCACCATTCAGCTGATGGAGGCGACTATCTGCAAGTATTTTTCTCAGTAACGAACGGTGATCCCCAACTGCCTCTGCTATTTTTATGGTCTCTGGTGGAGTTCGTTTTGTCAATCCTAGAAAAATACGGTCCAGAGAAGGTTTAATCACGTTTACACAAGCAGATACTTCAATAAAGCATCAAAATTTCAAACGATGATTAACAATGATGAAATAAGCAAAATGTCTATTAGTTCAACATTACTCTGAACTATTAAAACTATACTTGCAGCAGAATTGATAAACATAAACTGTTCTAACCTTGGCTTGGATAGACTTCACATATGTATATCCTAATCTGTCGAAGTGCAGCTGTACTAATGTAGACCAACCTATCTAGGTCAAGTTGAGCCACTGAAGGTGTTGATCCTTTCAGTGATCTGACCTCACTCATTAATAGACAGAAAGTATGCCAGCTCCATGTTAGCAATTTCAGCAAGGCTTCAAAACAGTCCTGGCAGCCAATACAAGAAAATGTTATTTCCTAGTAAAACTGTCAAAGTCAAATAAATTAGAGTTTACGCCTAAAAAAGGTGTTATTACTATCTCTGATTACTTACTGGAGTAATAGATCTGGAGAATTCTCTTGACAATATGTGAGCTGGCTCTACAGTATCATTTTTTCTTGATGTGCTTGTACTGTCATGATTAGGGAGTCTGAAATGAACAAAGCTTGGTTTACTGAACAGGTAAATTTACTTAAAAGGTAAATTAACCTGTGTTATTCATAACATATTGTATACAAGCCTTTTATTACTTCAACTTATGACTGAATATATTTCTAATTAAGCGCAAAATATAATTTTATTTAACCCCGATTCATGTCAACTATAGCTGAGGTTGGAACACACTGTAAGCTATTGAGAAAATTTTGAAAACAGTGTTTCAGCAGATAGTCACATAGATGGAGTCTTGTTGCGTCACACTTTGTCATGGCAACATGAATGTTTATACTAAGAAGCAAATTCCTGTTTTAAATCTGTTTAGAGATTAACAAGATTATGACTAAGAAATATTACATATCAGTATCTGGTCCCTGGTGAGCGTCTAGTTACAGTGCCAACTGAGAGAAGTACTTCAGTAATCCATTAGTCTTAAATATTGTTATGACCCAACTAAAGATGAAAAACAGCCGAATTTCTATCAATGTGGCATTTCCATTTTGAAAGGAATTTTTTTTTCAAAAGCCAATTCTACAATTTTTATGGTGTCCCTAAACTTAATTGAATAAACACGCTTAGTGACAATAGATCTACCTACAGGACATAGTAAACACTCCCGTGGTGAGAACAACAGCTTGTCAAGCACCATTTTGTCAAATAACCATAAACATAGAGTAACAAATAACCCAAGCACATGATACACTGCCCACATTTCTGAACAGATTTGCACGAATAACAGACATTCTCAAAATCATCATCCAATTAGCAGAAAGCTAGTAATACCAGAGACTTCTCATTGCTAAACTTTTCTGTCTGAGAAACAGTTCACTATTCTGAGAGTAACACAACAGTGTGTTCCACTGTGATCAGTAATCACACTCACCTGTAAAGTAGCTGTGGAATCTGACCAGCATTTACATCTGTGCCATTATTAGACTTTTTTGAGCTCTTAAACTTAAACACTACCCTGTAAACAAAAAGATACACATAACAACATGTAAATATTGACTTTGTCACTGAAACACTCATCGGTTAGGACGCATGACATCAAATAGAAAAAGATCAGACATCTAACTTACTGATCATCTGTCGTAACTGTAGACTGACCACTAGAGCCACAGTCACTGCTCGGTCCAGAGATTCTTGCCCAGGCTACATACCAATGATTAGCAATCAATAAGACAGGCTCAGGAAACAACATCGGGTATTTCTCTCTGTTGAAAATTACACAATAAACCTTTTTTCAATTCCAATTCAAAATTTATCAAATCCAATTCTAATTTAAAAAAAAATCAATTCTGCAATTGGAATTGACCCCATGTCTGGTGCAACCATCACAGAATACTACACGGTAGCTGGTAATAACAGGTAATTTGTATGCGTGTGTTATCGCAATAGCAGCAACATTCATAACATTTGAAACATTTTCAGATGACTATGTCATTATAGTACAACACATCATTCAAATGTTTGGTTGAATGAACACAGAATTATAGCTCATACTTTACCTAGCTCCACATTCATATGACATCTCTTCAGTTTCTGCCAGAACTTCACCGTAAGATTCATTGTCTCCACCTTCTGGCCCTAGCTCTAAAACCTACAGGATAATTGAACAACTTGGCTAACTAGTTACATCGACAAATGTACTAAATATCACTCATATACTTACTGCCAGAGTGCTATAATAATCTAGAAATGCTTTATGATTATTTTCATAATGAGTCATGGAAGGTACCTGTTTCTTATAACTGAATTCTTAAGGGGTTCCTAAACAGAATCCCTTATATATCTATATATATATATCTCTCTCTCTCTCTCTCTCTGTGTATGTGTGTGTGTGTGCATGCATGCATGCCTGCGTGTGTGTAACAATGTGTCACCTTTATCTTGCCAAAATAATCTCCACGTCCACCAAACAAGCCAAAGCCACCAAGAAGTATATCTGTATCAGCCATAAATCGTATAGCTTCAATTGAGTGTCCAGAATAACCCCAACCTCCACCATGACCTGAATGTAGATAAACAGAGTTTTAACAAACACAGCACCCTATTGCTAAAACAAGGCTCATACAAAAGCATCTATATATATATATGTGTGTGTGTATATATATATATATATATATATATATATATAATGCCCACACACACATTGACAAATTGAAGAATGTGCACTAAGATTTATCACAGTCTGCATACTTTCAAATCTGTTCAATACACAGAAATCATCCTTTGAGTAGACTTTGGTGGCTGCCTGTTTCTCTTTATCATCTTCCTGAATGGTGAAACCAAGCTCCTGGGCAGTAGTTAATGTGTCTAGGCAAGCTGAAATATAGCATTTGTTGAGGTTATAAAAATATTATTGTGTGTGTGTGTGTGTTTGTGTACAAATATGGCTTAATGTCACATCGGCATATAGTATCGCTTCCTTTTAATGGCTTCTTTTCTTACTCTATCCATGTGGATGCATCAGTAGCATGTTAGATAAAGATAAATAATATTTTTTTTACAATTCTTCTCTCTTATTTCTCTGTTAGTTACTGCTATATGGCTATCTTACTCCAAAGGGAGCTACTTCCTTAACATTGTGACTAACCTAACAGAAACAGAGCACTGTGCGATCGTGTAGTCAGTGTATCGTGTTTGGTGGGCATGGTCACTTCTGGCCGAAGGATATTACAGTAATCTTCCGACACCGATGTCAGGTGCCGAGCTTCTGAGTGAATAACGCTATAACAGGATAGCACCTGGGCTACTGGCTCATAGCTGTCAAAACATAGAAATACAATGAACAATAACAGCTATCACTCTAAATATGTGGCAACGTTTATTTTGCAGAGCACAAGCTCATACTTTCCTCATCAAACAATCTTAATATCTTTTAAGGAAGAAATTTCTCAAATCTAAAAATGTAACTGCTAAATTAATGATTTGTTGACTGAGATGACTGACTGACCTCCATAACACATCATAGATTGGATCAAGACATAGTGCCTGACCAGCCAAGGATGCTTGATTTTTCTCGCTGAAGTTTCTACAGCTGCCATCTATCCTGGATATCATCAAGCTGTTCATTGTACTACTGCTATCTTCAGCTGTTATGATCAAGCCGATGCAGCTTGAGTTTGCTATGATGGTTGATTTGCTCAACGTGTGAGCATTGATCAGCAGTTCATCAATCCGGAGGAATGTCTGGTCACCACTAGCACCAATCCAAGCAGCACGCCGACCATGTTTGGCACCTGGAAATGTTTGCTCAGCATTAACAGGACGGAGATAATAAAAACAGATACAACACTACAGGAAGCTGTCCAATTCAAGGATGTTTATAAAATTTAAACCTCACACAATCTCTACCCAGAAGAATGCCATATGCTGATAACAAAATACATACCAATGCCAGGTACAAGTCCTGGATTAGCAAACCAGGTCATCTTCTTTTCCTTTATCCTGTCCTCATCAGGAGCAGGTCGACCTAGCTGACCTTTCTGTTAAAAATTCCAAAAATACACTCCATACATTCCTGATTCTTTTCACTGGAGCAAAAACTGGCATCAATTAAATAAATGTGCACGGAAGAACTGATTTCTGTTACTAACCTGATGACTGCCAAACGTGAAAACCTGACCAGCTGCTGATAATAATACTGTATGGTGGCTGCCAGCTGCTATCTGAATGACAGCTGACTTCAACTGCACTTTGCTGGGATTACCTCTAAACAATGGAAAGCACATCAAGTAAATGATGCTGTTTGTGTGATCAGCAACAAAAACAAATAACTTTCCTTAATTAGCAAACAATAGCTTTTCAGTGACTTTCCAGCAATGTTAAGAGCATTTCTTACAGACAACAAAAGGAAAAGTTAGCAAAAAGGAAAATGATCATTCCTACCTGACATTAACATCTCCTTGTCCAAGTTGGCCGTACTGATTGCTGCCAAATGTATATACTTCACCATTAGCTAACATGACAACTGAAACAAATTAGAATCACAACACAGTGATTAAGGTATCTGTATTTCTGGACCCAAATTTTAAACACTTAAAATGTTTTATTTATATATATATAATTTATATTCAATAAAATATGGAATGAAAAATCCTGAACACTTAATCACCAATTCCGGGCAAGATGCGAGAGCCAGCAGACAAAACATTACAGCTATTGACGATTTGGAATCATCCAAATGATCAGCAACTGTATCCAGATTAGAGTAACAATGGCAGGTAAATAACTACTATAACAGTATTGGCACAACAATTGTAATAGGAATAATTCATACCAAAGCCCACGAGTGAGTGCTTTGGTTAGTCTCAGCGCTGGCCACAACTATACCAGATATAGTGGAAAGGCAACTGGCTAGAAAACAAACATCTTACAAACACAGGTACAATCTGGAGACAAACCCGATCGTTTGCAGCACTGGACTGTGAAATGTTGACTTTTCGTTATATTTTATTAGCATTTCTCTCCACACCCTAACTCAAATTTACCTGTATGCTGTTGTCCGCAAGCAATCTGTGCAACTGGGACTTCTCCATTACCGAGCAGTACTCTAGCCGGTGGTAAACTAGTACTCTTAACGTGATCTTGTTCATAATCGCTGCCCGATGGCTCAGCTGATACTACTGTATGTATCAATAATATATTAATACGACACTATCAATTATCGGATCAGTGATGTCTATTCACCATACAAAAATTCCAGGTTAAAAATTTAAATTAGCAATTCTAATATGGCCAAAGGAATTGTAGTTTTTAATAAAGTAATTCTTGTATCAACTATTTAGCTACAACTATGCATTAATACCTTTGTTCTTGTCTTTCCTATTGATGGAATGTAGAAGTTTGTGTCTCTCTTCTAGCTTATGACCTAGTTGAATGATGCCATCACCATGACGACCTGCAATGTGAAACCACAAATAGCATTATTTAACCAACTGCATTCAGTGAAGTAAAAACAAACCGATTGCTGAAGCAATATTAATAACCAAGCTCATACTGCATCGTTATTAAATTAGCCCCATAACTAAATCAATCCATTAGTAAGCTTTCATTAAGTGACTCCCATATGACATCATCACTATATATATTTCATTTCACCGAACTGAGTCAATAAAGTCCCATTAAAAACTAGCATGCACCAACAACACAATACTAATTTACAATTTATTTCATCAGTTACAGTTACTGGAGAAAAACCTTTTTATAGAAAGTGTGTGTGTGTGCACATCTTTATCCAAATGCACATTCATATGTGTGCATCTGGTGCTAGGGAAGGGAGAGGATCTCTTACACGTACATCTCTGCACAGTAAACAGCTGTTGGAAATGTGAACTCTGTCAATTCTGATATATTGGAAACTTTCGCAACAACATGACGGGGTCTCTGGCAGAGGACAATGTAAGTAATCATATTGTCAATACGAACCTAAGAAGACATCAAATGGTGGCAGTACATCAGCTGCATTTCTAGCAAGTATTTCTACCAGAGGGTGGCTGTTAGCAGACTCACCTCCAATCGCATCTACCTCATATTCGCCAGCACACGATCTACATATACCACAAACAGCACATCCAGAATCACCACTACCACAGCCACATGGCCTAAACATCAAGCAAAATGGCATAGCATTAATTGTTTTCAACAATGCACATGTACAAGTAACTGGTTCAGGCGAGCAAAAAAATGGGGCTACCACCACTGTATTAACTGACTTGAATCTTTATGAGGCCCTGATCAACAATTTTTACAAAAACATTCTAAATACCATGGACTCAACAACAACATTTACTAGGTATACGAGTCACACACAGGACATCTGGTGCAAAATAATTAAAAATAAATTACTCTGTGGTGCAAGATAATAAAATATCACCGACACATTATGGTACAGTGTGTGCTATAAAAGTTACCACTTACATTCCAGGGCCTCGATCTGGTTGTGGTCTGTCATTACTAATGCAGCTGCTGCCATAACCTGTACACTGGCCGCACATAACACATACCATACACTGCTCAGTCACCCATTTATGTTTTCCTGTGAATCAAAATGAGACACTGATATATTATTAAATGACTATTTTAATATCTACTCTTAATCAAACTGAAGATAATAATAATAATTCATTCATGTTGGTGTAATATTTTGTTACAATGCTTGCTGATAACTTACACAAATGGGATTAGCCACGTAAAAGGTAATGAGTATGGACAGACAAAAACTAATATATATATATATATATATATATATAAACATAAACATTCAGCTATATCTAGACAAAAACATTAACTATAGATTTAAAATGCGTCTATATAAGATAATTGTGGAAATGCCTCTATGTACATATAGTGATATACAGATACAATTAAAAACACATTCATACACACTCATATACCCAACACCTATACACACCTGGCTGACAGTAAGTATCATCCTCTGGCTCCTCTTCCTCATCAGCCATTGTAACAGGTGTGCTAACTAAAAGATGACCGTATAATTAATATCGACAATATCTGCTTTTGTAATATTATTGCATACTTATTGCCTATTAACATCTTATCGGCACAAGATAGTTAATTATGAGGCATACTTATTGTAAAAGGAAGGCTAGCTAAAATGTCAACACAAAACAGAATCGTAATTTGTATCACTTGAAACAGGACTCACTTTCTCTCACCGAGCCAGCTACATAATCGCGTCCACACTGTCCCTTGTTGTTGATGCCAAACGTATAAATGTGTCCTTGTTCTGAGAGAGCCACGGCATGTGCCTTACCAAGTGCTACAGATGTTATAACCACATCTCTTAGTTCAGTCACCAAACCTAGAAAAGATTAAATACTGCTACATGCATAAACTACCAAGAAATAACATAATACGACTAGTAGCTCTGGTCTGACTGCAGGATACAATCTTCCATTTGTTTTTCAAGTCAGTTAGTTCACTGACTATTCAGTAATAGAGTTAGTGAAATTTTGAGTCTGTGACCTAACTGTGTCATATCACAAACTGCGGTATATCAAAGAGAGTAACGGTACGTCTGGTATGTGTGTGTGTGTTTAAATAAAATCTGATGTTATTATTTTACGGCCACATTTATGCAAAGTAGGCTAAATGGGCCAGGCAACCTACAAAGGTAACCCATTGACGTGAAAGATGAAACATCCTTCAGACGCGGCCAGAGTGGGGTTTCTACCCAGATGCTAAAGGTCTGTGGCTAACTGCCCTATAAGTTAAGCAATGGAATAACCCAGATGTATGTGGATATTTATGTCTTACCTGAGGCACTGTCTGCATATGTTTTATCTTTCCCAAACATATAGAGTTCTCCTTCTTTGGTAACCAGAGCACTAGTTCCACTGTTACAAGCTGAGTACACAATATTTTTACCCTCCACCTTGATCATCTTCTTAGGCTTTAATGGCTTTGGTTGGCGCCGTGCTTTTGCTGAAATAAAATCCACACATAAACGCTGACATAAGCTCGCAGCAGATAACACTCAACAACAAATAAATGTTCTATTTGGTTGTTGGGCGATCATCAACTGCGATGGAATCGAATCATTTGATCCGAAGGAATAATAATGTTATAGGCATGCCGTTGCACCTGAACAGACATGTTCCTTGGCTGAAAGATTTCCACACATAAATTCTATCCTCAGTGGTAAAACATTACTGGTTGGTCTCTTTCACTTATAAAGAAGCCCACAGATTCTTTACCTGTTATAAATTTATAACAAAGAAACAGAATTATGATCCATAAGGATGATCTACTCACAAAGACTCCCATCTCCATCCTCCCCTCTCTTAGAAGTTCCAACAAAGAAAACGCTGCCATCTTCAGCCACAAGCAAAGCATGCGTGGCATCATGTCCTATTGAATACTGGACTATCTTTGGAGATTTCACAATTGGTAATTCTGCCCACTTGCCCGGTGCTGGTCCTCCCTGTTTAATGCCTAAGGATTGTGATCTCCCAGTGTACAAGACCTGAGATCACAACAGTACATGTATGAGTTAGTGTACACAGAATGCACGGTTCGAGATTCTCCGTCCCTATAGCCTTATTATACACGGCTAAAACACACAGACACCATTTAACATCATTATAACATGAGTAGCATAATTAATGTATGACAATAAAGTAATAAAAGGTACTACCGACTCACCTTTCCTGTTGGAGTTCTCACCAAGGCGAAGTCCTTGCCTGCCATAATTGAGGCAATATCTTCATCTATACCCAAGCCTATTCAAGATAATTATTTATAATTATAAACAAAAAATAGATAGATACTTCAGTGGGTGCTATAAACTATGCAATCATGTTTTATACAGTTAGTTAAACTGTCATTCCTGGCAAAGCTTTTGACAACTATTTTTAAATATGTTTGTTCATGGCAATGAATACGTTAAAATGCATATACAGTCTATCCCTGCCATCCACCAACAGGCGCCAACCTTTGATAAGGACCCGATTTCCTGCCATGATAATTCCCCCATTATCCGCCCCTGTTATTCAGCCACCGCCAATGCTTATGCAATACAAATACCATAAATTGCCATATAAATACCCCCAATATTACCACCACACACTGATCGTGATATGTTTCTAGTACTCTGTGAATTGATTGACAAGCTGTCATGGTCATTAGGTGGCGATCACGATGGTATTGATTGTGTGATCAGTGATAAATTAAATAAAGTAATAGTTGTGGTTAACAAAGAATCGAAAGCCCTATGTAATTAGCCACCACCGAGGCTGTCTGCAAACACGCCTCTCCCCACTCTAATGCCATCCCACCATAATGCCGACTTACAGCCAGGTCCCCAAAGTTGGCATAAAAGTGAGGTTAGGATGTATGTATGTACATAGATTACACATACAAATAAGATGGACACACACACACACACACACACACAGCCCTATAGGTATGATACATACTAATGCTGTGTATTTTCTTCTCTGGATCAAACCACGATAAACCAAACACATCAAGACATTTTCTGGCCAACTTCAGAGGCAGTTCACTAACCAACGGCATCGGAGAACATATTGGACTGAACGTCCTCACAACAAAACTGTCCTGTAACACAATAAACACATCATGATACCCTTATGACATTAATAACTAAATGGTAACACCACATTTCTAACAATAAACAGGTGATCTTAATAGCGATATTATATACACAATTATAATTAATTATTCACACGGGCACAAAATTCCAGATGGAGTTAAAACAAATCCACCAATAACTGTGAAATGTCTGTTAAGAAAAAGAGAAAAATATAAGAAAGATGGCAAGATTCAATAATGTGCTGAAAAAAGTACGGTACTCATTAATATTAAATTTTATTAAATATTTTACATTTACTGTTTTCTATATTAGAGAAATGTGCTCTATTATACCATCATCAATGAGGACACGATGTGGAAAATTCCAGTACTCCAAGTTAGGGTGACCCAGTGTGTCACATTAACTCAAAAAGGAATTTTAATATCGCTTTCTGTTAGTTACCATTAGCTATAATATGCAAGACAAACGAGGCCAATTATAAACATCTGACACCAACGCGATGATTTACTTACATCTTTTGATGACGCTACATGGCCAATGTTCTCACCATCACTAAACATCACGCATGAACCATAGTCATCGCCTGATAAACGAGAATAAAAACAGATAAAACTAGCACATGACAGGCATAAAAGAACACCATAATAGTACCAATCTAATACTTTACAAAACATAATATGTATATTTAATGAAGTGCCTTTTTCCAGCAGGTGCCATTTAAAGCTACTGTACAGTGTTACAATTATGATAATACAAATTATATCACCAAGTAGCAAACATCACTGAACATTACAAGGTATAAACAGCGATTCCCAGCAACAAATAGCAACACTTTAACAATTCATCGTACCGTACAATAAAAATACTGTGATAAAGCATTTACATGTCACTAACTGTAATATAAAATGTTTTACACGGACAAACTGACGCGAGATCAGATATATCAATTTGCTATTATTGGTTCAGCCATTTGATAATATTAATAACATAGCCATGGTTATATTAATCCTTCCCTTATTAGTACATTTCCACACACACACACACACACACTAATTAATCTCATATAACAATACAATGAACCCTTTTAAACATCCACATTTATTAAATGTGTAGTAGTTCTATTACAGTGTAACGAACCTTCAATATCATACAGATCTTCCACTTGTAACTTCTCCCTATTAATCACTGCTAATCTATTTGTAGTTTCTGATTCGGGTTTAAAGAACAAGATATCCTACAAATAAACAATGCAAAATACACAAACAACCTTTCCAAGTGACACCTGCCTGTCAATATTAGTAAAAAAAAATGACTTCTATGTCAGTCACTGGCACTACTCATCCTTGTGTAATATCTGATGAATAAATTTTATATTACGTGAGATTTTTTAAGTAAAAAAATTATTCCAGCATTATAAATTAATTTAGTCATCTCTTGACTGACTGGAAAGTTCAGGACACGGATAAGTGCCACCATAATAGAAGTCTGAATAACAGCTCTAGCAGCAAAGTGTTGATACAATAAGAAATTACACTATTAGTTATTCATGAATCTATTCACTTTCTTTTTGCGTATATCATTTGTAAGATGCTGTTTTCCATTTCACTGATGAAATGACAAAAACTGGTAATGCTAGGAAAAGCACTTACACAATAAAAATAATGCTTATTGTAAAAAAAACAGAATGGTAATATTGAAATATTGATTATTAAATGTAATGTTGATGTCAGACCTATTTGTACAAAAACCACAAAACAAAACACACTGAATATGTACGACAGTTATGTCTAGTGACAGCAGTTTTATGCCACAGTTTAAAAATACTTTTATCTCCTGGTGGATAAAATAAATTAAAAAGTCAGTGATCAAGATTTGATAAACTGGAATATTTATTGACTGTAAGTGGAATATTTGTTGACTAAAAAAAATTAATACAAATTAAATATCAGCAGAATCTCCAAATTTGAGGAAATGTTTGAGAGGACAGTTGATAAAAAATAAGGTTAATCCATGTCTGTGATCAATCAGAAGTTGACTATATATATATATATATATATATATATATATATATATATATATATATAAAACTAGTTATCAAATATCATATGAAAATTCACTTACGTTTGCATAAGCTAGCCACCCAGGCTCCTCATTGTAGAAATCAGGATTTGAATTATAAACATGGCCCTAAAAGTAAAATGATGCGAACACGGTTTGTAAATGCACACACACACACGGATAGAAAAAGGAACAGTACACAAAAGTACAAAGCAAGACGAAGTACTCACCCTCACAGTTTCTCCATAACCTGAGCCTACTTTATGTAAGCCTTGTACATTATGTATGTAGATATGTTTTCCATCACTGGCTACAGTATAATGGCCCTTCTCTATCAATGGAGCTAATTCTGTCACAGCTGTAGCATCCATCTTTGATGTATCAGGGATTCCTTTACTCAGCCAATCAGGAGCACATATTTTGCCAAGGAGCACAGCATGGATGCTCTTTTGCAATGATGTTAGAATGGCAGGTACCTGGGAAAATTATGAACAAGGACAGTTAAAACATTGTATTACATTATAACAGTGCCACCAGGATAAATAGAACTGTAGCTCAATTTTTCAGAATATGGTAATAACACCCATGTATACATTCTTTGATGTATTGGTTACTGTTTATACACTGGATGGCAAAATACTTTCATTGCACGTAGTACGAGATTTCAATCATAACACGCACACACACACACACACATGCTCATGAATGTAATTTCATTTGTTTTATTAGAAAGATGCACTAACTTTAATCTGTTGTGTAGCTAAGTTAGTGGTGCTGATTAATAATGTTGCTATGGCGGAGAGGATCTTTCCGGTGTCTCCTCGTGCTACAACCAGACTGAGCAAACAGGAACATGCTAATGCTGGCAGACTCTGGCTCTCAATAACTTGATCTTCTGGATCCAGACACTGATATCCGGACAGATCCAATAATAAATTGTACAGTGCATCTGTAGAGAGAATAGATCGATTAAAATTATATTTCTACAACGTAATGACACAGCTAGTTCTACAACATAATGACACAGCTAGTTCTACAATGTAATGACACAGCTAGTTGGAGTAAAATGCTCACAGATGGTAGTAAAATGGGTTAAGCTAATATGTGCTAATATTTTAGTACAGCATAGATCTCTGTAACTAATATTTATATTATATCCGCAAAACTTTATTACTTATTGCTAATATTTGATTGGGTATTCTTATATTTTAAGTAGTTTGTCAGTTTACTAAACCGACAATTTTATCTTCTTATGTTCATTCCTTGTTGTCAGATGGCAGCACCACAACCAGTAATACTATGTGTATATTACACACACACTTTCTATGTATCTTTCATGCTCCAACTAGAAACAAAAATATGGCTGCACAGACCTGATATTTCAGTCAACACTAATTTTTTGGCATCAGTATAAGCTGGTGGAACTCTAAACAAACGTGTAAGCAATATGTAAGACTATCGTCAGATATTCTTTTCTTACTGGAGATACAATGTTATGGACAAAAACAGACACTGAAATAAACATTGAACAAATATCCATATTGGGGTTACTTTTCTCAGCCCCCAAAGCTTAAACAATAACATCATAATTTAAAAACTATGTCACGGAGATTAGTGTTAGAGGATCACAGCAAAAGATCGTGGGCATGATTCGTAGTTTTACAGTACTTCACTGCTGTTGGTATTAAGTCCTGTGAGTCTTGATAGGAATTAATTTCAGCTACTGAACATTCAAGTACTTGCAATATATTATAAATGCACACACAGTTTTTAATAACCATGTAGCTTCAAAATTGGCTTATTGTATCCTTCCGTCATAAAAGGTTACTGAAGGAAAAAAACAACTAAATAACATCATTTTGTTGTTGTTTCACTGAACACAGTCACACAGCTGCAATTCATTGAACATAACATTTAAATAAATAAAATATGTGTCAGGACAAAAGTTTCATAATGAGAATGGTCTGGAACTGTATACTCCAAGGGGAGCTGAACAGATGTAAGAATGTAAACTTTATATAATTAATCAGTGCTGAAATAGCTATATCATTTAGACAGATAAGATATTACTGTATATGTAATATCTTAAATAAACCTGCTCGGTATAATAAAAACTGCAAACAACAAAAGAGTTAATTCACTATAGCAAATATGTGTGTGGTTCAGCAGGGCAGCTAAGTTCCTGAAAACTAATCAAACAGACAAGAACTTACTTTGTTGAATTAAACAAATGTGACAACATCAGAGTTGAATTAATCATTCAATCAGTTACTCTTTTATGCATATAAACACCTGTGTGGACAACTACTTACCAACTACATCAGGTGGTTCACTCTTAAGTCCTTCGGGTGTCTGGCCTTGTAACATATTTAATAATGCTTGAAGTGCTTGTGTACAAATGCTGGGATGTGATGTATGTGTCTCGCGTATCAATTCAAAGACTCCACATAAACCTAGGCTAACAATCTGCAGAACATAAAATCCCAATTAGAGGTTCAAACAAAGTGAAATAATCTAACTTGCTTTAAATTTCATTTTCTGTTATCTGGAAACGAACGAGCCAGCCCCTACATGCGGGTAACGAAATTTCTACGAAACCATTTACAGCAATCTTCTCAAACCATCAACATGCGAAAATCTTTGATGACAAAACCTATGGAGACTGACTATCAACCTTTGGTAATTTTAACTGGGCGTCTTTTCCTTTATCCTCATCATCAAGATCAGAGTCGGAGTCTGCTTGGGAACACTGCTGAATGTGAGCATACACCTCGGACACCTTCTTGTTTTGTTGTTCCAACACAACCTAGGGTAATATAAAATGATATAATAATTATAAAAATAGGACTGGATCCAATGTTTTAAGAAATGTTTAACCAATTTCAGTTTTAATTGTCTAAGCTGCTTTTTTGCCCTGGAGATAGCTTATGGGTAAGGTCACCAAATAATCAATTACATAACACAATTACACAAATGGGAAACAAAACAAATTAGATTATTTGTGTTTTAACTAACTATGATGTTTTTGGCTCCAGATATAGCTTATTGTCGTGGTCACTAAGTAGTCTAAATCAAGACAATTGTGTGCAACATTCTGTCAAAATGCTGACCCATTAATTTTAAAATATACACCTAGCTTTTTAATAATCTGGTGCATACAGCATTAAATATTTAATGCCTGATAATGCATTGTGTGTGACTTATAATATTAGATGCTGGGCCATACAAATAATGTTTAAATGCAATTCTCATGATCTATTTATACAATATGAACTACTACATAAAACATAGCATCTCCTCTCAGACAAACTGCACCAAAACATGTCAATGTGCTACATGTATTATCGGACTAAACAAAAACATTTCCTCTTTTATTGACAAATGTTTTGAACGTAATCACAGGAATAATCTCAAATAAATGTTCGAATCATTATCATGGAACCCTCTTCAAGTGTTGCCACATTGCAGAACCCACAGTAGCTCTTATATTGCCCGACGTAATGATTAGGTTGCCAGTGACAAGTGTGAATGTCTAACCCTGTACTCGGTGTAACAAATAGCTGATCTAATAAATGAATATTTAATTGGAATTTAAAAGAGTGGTGCACCTTCATTTCAAATTTCAGGACTAATACAGCTATGGTCACAAATATCAGAAATGATGTCAAAATGTGTAAATGATCATGCACACATTAAATCATTCAGTTCAAAGTGCTGATTAATTGACTTTTAATGGCCTGTGGGTGCCACCATTTTAAAGCTAGACTGTGTAGAGGAAGTGTGAGGAAGGTATTATTCCAGAACATAACGCAATTATCATGTTAAAATTACGTCATGAATGACATACAACCATATCAGTTTGAGCTGTAAGGAATCTTAGAAGAGCAAGATGGTGGCAATTGTTTCGAAGAAAGCGGAATCATCGAAGAAACCTCGAGGAGAACCGGGAACACTGACTGGTGTCTGTGTGAATGACTGGATTCTGAGAAGAAATCTCTTCGTTGTGGTTCTGTGCAAAATTTGAACTGTATTTTAGCTGATTCAAATGTGAAATGTATATCACAACATCCTGAATGGCTAAGATGTTAACGCTCAAAAGCAACTATAATCTGTGTCAGTCTAGACAGTGCTCGTATGACGTCAAAGCATCTGTGTTTTCTCCTTCGTGCCTTCTAGTGCATCCATAATGACGTCCCTCCAGTAATTTGGGTATATCAGGTATGTTTCATGATTATAAATTTTTTGGTTACTATTCTAAGCATTACATATTTAAGGATTTTTTCTTAGGGTGAACTGTCCCTTTAACTGCAAATTAGAACAAACGTGTATTGTATCATAACAGATTCACATAAAGTAATCTAGTAATCAATGTCCAATTAATCACCAGTCATTTAGTTGGGCAGCATGGTGGCATAAGTAATAGTAGTATTGCTACAATTCATCATTACAACTGGATTAAAAAGTATTTTTCAAGACATTGATCGACTTTCCTATAACATGTGATGTGGTTATTCTCAATTGTGCTCAAATATGTGAGGAAATGGCCAAACAAAAAAAGCGTATCATGTCACACAGTCCAACACCATTGCGATCCACAGTCCTCTTATAATGCAATTGGCATCCATGAACCAGATTATAACTTTGCTAGACTGTATCTAGTTATACCAAAAACTATTCAGGATGTAGATAGTTTCCTTTGAAAAGGTCGGCAAGTTTAAATGCTGAAAAGAACGCCATGCAATACAACTACGTTATGTATGTTTATTAATATTACAAGGCAAACAAAACATTTTGAATAGAGTCAAAATTATTAGTTATTTTGCCCCTCATGTTACAAGCCATTCCAAGCTAAATATAGGAGAAAAAATTATCATGGGGAAAAAATTAAATTCAGATATATTAAAGCATAAACTCTTGAATCACAATATAAGGACAATGAATATACTATGCTAGTGAAAATAAAAATAGCCATTTCCAAGATTTTATTGTACTACTACTAGATAGGAGATAAGTTTATAACTATGATGTAATATATAATATGATATATATAATTTTATACATATTATGAACTAGTGTTTGAACCATATATAATAATATAGGAAGTCATACATAGCAATGGGGCTAGGAAACCTTGATCTATCACAAATTATTTCCAACATACTTTGTTTCTTATAACATTATATAACATTTACATATGACAGAAAACAAAGACAGGGCTTAATAATAGGTTTGGTTTTTTAAACCAGTGAAATGAAAACAAATTCACAATTGAACTGTAATATCTTTCTTTTTAATTTCCACACAAAACTTATAGCATAGTACACAGCCTGTATTGTGGTCTTGGGACCAGTGATATGTGGCCTTAATTGAGGACTGGCCACAATATAAGACAACTCAAATTTAGCTTCACTGAATGATGATGATTGTTACTGAAATGAATGCAAAGGAAAATTTAAGCCATGACTAAACCACTATGTCTATTACAAGTTAAAATCAAATTTTATTCATGGACGCATAATAATATACAAATTTATAACATTGTAATACACAATGTATGTGTACAAATTATTTAACCTTATTTGTTTAAGCATGAGATTATGGTGTTTTGCTTTGTTGTTAGAGTGGATGAAGAGATCACGTCCTGTAAGTCAGATTCTAATGTAACTGTTCTGTCATTATTTTTACTAATTGTCCATTTCGGAACATCTCCAGCTGTTTTAATCAGACACTCTGTGGCCATCACTGTTTTTCAACGGGTCTACTTTTTGTATGAATGAAAGTTCAATTCCATCTTTTTTTTATAAATTTTCACAGATTTAGCATTAGTGATTGTATTGCATGTCCACTAAATATCTAAAATGATGCGATTCCATTGCCCAAATTGTGGCATCGTCTATACAGAAAGTGGGCGGCCAAGTTTCTACACATGTAATTAAATAACAATCAACGAACACAAACAGTTTGTTTGAACCATCAGGTAGAACTGTCAGAAACACATGTAATGTGGTGAGGCATACCTATAATCACAAGCAATTTATATAACTCAACAGCTTCTACCATCATTAATCAAATTGTGTTTCTTATCAGAAATGTGTGAATTACTGGGGCCAGGTTGAAATCAGTGTTGTATGCTGATTGGCTGTTATCTAGGGCTTCAATTGAGATTCGGGACTACAGCTACTGGCCATAATACAGACTAGAGGTGTGACTGCTATTTGCAACATCATTAGCATTAGATTATATGGCTGGACATTTTGGAGCATAGGATTCCAGATCGTCACCTAGCAGCAGTGATTATAAGAAAATCAACATTCCTACCAGACATCATTACCCCACTTCAACTGAAAGGCCCTTATAAACACCACCATCAACAATAAAGACAGAATAGAAGACAACACCAGGTGACTGTGCCCAATAGGCAACAGCTAGTCTGGGTCTCTACCCCAAATTTCAACAAGACAACGTTGGATGTTTCGGATGATAGAATTTGGCAACATTTAGGCACTGGCTGCAATGTGACATTGTACTGTACTTAGTAATATATCTAAAAGATACATACCTGTCTGACTGCAGAATACACTGCAAAAGATGAAGCATTACCAGGCAGCTGAATGACAGGTTTCTCTTGGTCCACTTTTTCTGGACTTCTGTCCCTCTGGGAATGTAAAATCAACATTTCATAACTGCATTCTCATTTTAATTGAGCAATTTATTGGGGTTTAATGACACACTGGTAGAAAAAGGCCAAATTAATGTTGCTTCCTAATCTTATACAAGATCCAAGACAAGACAGTGGGACAATCATAAAGCAGGACAATCATAAACTCGACACCTGCAAGGGATTTTAAATTTAGAAGGATTAAAATAAAAAGGATAAATATGCTCTTACATATTTGATTTGTCAAATGGCTGAAGATAGAATAGCAACTTTATATACCTGACATTGGGTCATATTGTGTGTGTGTGTGTGCATATTATTTATCATCCCATGAGTTGATAATGTTGTATTTTAAAAGTGGAACTAACACACAGCTAATCTTCCCATATATAACCATACCTTAGAGTTAGACGGCTTAGTTTTCGACTTTTCCTTAATTTTTGATTTCACCTTCTTTTTGGGCTTCTTTTTGTCGAGTTTCCTGAAACAATATCGGTTATCAGATGTAGCATCATGATCAGCCACAGCATTACGTTTATACTAAATTTCCATATGTCATTATGTGTTAGCAGGAAATATAAACAAACCAGACTCCAGAATCACGAGAATCAGAATGCAATAAAAATCATCCGACTTGCAATCTAAAAACAATCATGCTCCAAAATATACATCGGTTACCATGAATAAACGAACTCACTTTTTTCTTTCCAGGTTGTCGTACATTAAATGTAGCTCACATTTAAGTTTATCGGCACGCAAAAGGTCCCCAACATTTCCCCTGCTAAGGGACGGGGGTACAACTGCCTGGCTTGTCATTGTATATAGCTCTATATATATATTATGCACGATGCAGTGCGACTATTTATACGCAGTCCCAGTGTAGATATATACACATTGTTACTGGGTTGCGCTGCAAATGTACAAATATTGTCGATAGCGCTGTAATCCGTAACAGTAAAGTGCTTTCTTTAAACTCGGTGTCACAACCGAAACATCTTCATGTGCGCTACCATTTTCCTGTCATGATTCATGGTATAGTGGTGCCCTCTGCCGAATGAAACCTAACTATTACCGTACCTGTCAGATTTAGCACTAGGTCACATAAGATTTTGCGTCCGGGTTTTTATCAAAAGAACCACTGATATATTAAAGAACGAAAGCAGGTTGGTCTTGCAAATTATATCGATATAGCCGTGATTAGTTTTACCCTAAGTAAAGGCCACGATACAAAAAGTAAGGTGGATATTGCTGGGCCCAGAGTCTTCTTTGGATGACATTGCTCTAAAATGCAAATGATATAGTGCAATTTTAGAAGTTTAAGCCAATACAGAGCTTCAGTACAGTGGTAGTATGTACACATTAGCTTGTCTTTGACAAAAGGTGTGCAGCCTATTTATGCAATAGTAACATTAAATTACAACAACAACAACAATAATAATATTAATAATAATAATAATAATGTATCTTTTATAAAGCACCCTTATTCAAAGGCACTGTATCATAACAGACATGAGGTCAAATACATTGTAAAGCATTTAAACACAAATACTTTTCATTGGATTGTCAAATACATATATAAATACATCCAAAAGCGAATGTATTCTAATAAAAATACTTTTTAACATATTTCAAATACAAATACTTTTCAAATATTATGAACAAAATTTTTTTTCCCCATTATTACTTTTCACGCACACCTTTTTAAAACTATCCCACATATTACCTGTTAAGCCATCATATATCATCACATAAAATAGCATACATCATCACACATCACATATATGATCATGATATATGAGCAGATATACAATCATGTATCACATCACCCATTTTGGACGCCTTCGTGCTTCATCATTGACATCGCTCCATTATATTTGGAGGTCGCTCGGCCCATTTAGCCTACCATGTGCACAAAAGTGACCGTAAAACATCAATCATCATCACATCACACACATCATGACATATCCACGATAACATCATATAACATCGTACATATCATCACATATTAAGCTAGCTTATAAATCCGATTGACGAGCATTTGTGTTGTTGTACTGTATGGGAGTGTTAATCGGTGATGTGATGGTAGACTGGATTTAAGTACAATAAAGACATCACTAATTCCAAGACCACAGAGAGAAACCGTTTACTTCATGGTTGAGTATGTATACAATTCATTTATAAAATTGCTTATAGAATTGCTTCCAGGAACAAATCATAATTGTTCCAAAAAGTGAGGGCTACACCCTAAACGTCCAATTTTCACATCACGCAAGTCGAGACAGGTACTTTCAATAGTATCTGAACTGAATTTTCGGGATGACTTTCTAACGGACACGAGTTCGCGCAGATATTCAGTCAAGGAAACATTTATAAGTTATGTATTAGTAAATTATTGAAATGGATCAAATATAGAGTATCTAATATCGATTTTGAAGAATCGGGGTGATATGATCATTTTTCGAGTATTATCACTATGCGAGCTGCATGCACTATTCTGAATTCGCTGAAGGCAGTTGGTATTATAATCCGATGGGCCATATAACAGAGATTTACAACAGTCTCTACGAGATGTAACAGAGGCGTGTACCACAGCAACAAGTACAATGGTGGAGATGTTCAGTCATAAGTAGATGCCTCATCTTCTGAAGGGCCTCAGGTGACATAACTATTTGACAATTCAAATTCTATTCAACTGGTATTTATTTACCTGTGCACCCGCTGTTTTCTAACTCACATCGTATAAAGTCTTCAATATGTCCCCTCTGCTATGGTTATGCCCGGACATTTCCTCGTGTGTCATGGTAAACGGATTTTGACAAAATGTATGAACTTAGCCAAATCCCAGCATAGGCCCACTGAAAGGCCTGTTACATTTGGTCGTTTGTGAACATATTCGGAAAGTAAAAAATCCGTTTTAGGATTGCCAGCATATCCAGGACGACGGAATGGACTTCTCGGAGCATTCGAAGCAATTTTGGTAATCGTTCGGCTTGATACGTGATATTCCGTGGTAAAATGTTCTTGTAACGCAATAGTATTGCAATACTCTGCGTTATCTTGCTGGAAAAAAGATAAAGAAGTGGGTTGGTCTTTCCTTTATTGTTTATTTTTCCTTTAGGGTGGGATTTTGTTTAAACCCGTGTTAGACGTGTTAGGGTGGTGTAGTTTTATAATTCATTAATAACCGGCCCACCGAGTGTTGACAGTTTCTTCGATTACATGAGATGTTTGCCGGTAAGTGTTCCACGTGTATTTTTCCCTTCAAGAATATGTTTTGTATAATGTGTTTAATTCAGGCGAAAAGCAAATGCGTTTTTTTGTGTGCATAATTTGCTCATGAATATGCATGCCTTCGCGATATACCCGCTCGAGCCATGTCGTGCCAGCCAGGATGGGTTTTTTTACTGTTGGAACAAACGAACCTTATATTTTCACATCGGAAAGTGAATTTATGTCTTGAAGACAGTATGCTTTAAATCATGTCTCATGTGTAAGACCAATACACAGACACTATGCATTTCTGTATATGATTGAGCCGACGATAATACAAAGTGACACATCAATTATTTCGAACATCAAATCATACGAAATATATGTATATAAAAAACTACTTCGCATGTTGCCTGAGTGGAAAATTTATGAAGCGTTAATTATTCATCTCTATAGGAATATTTTGTTTGGGACATTTTGATTCTAATGTCCACTTTTATAACCAAAATATTTCACGACAATAGTAAGTGTTGGGTTTGTCAAATCATACGACATCAGATAACTCTTGACCGGAACAAAATATTAATATCTATTTTGTCACATTTCGTCTTTTTATTTTAGCAAAGTGATATAAAAATTTAAATGATCCACAAAGGCATACGTTTTGTTTGACGATTTTAATACCCGTGACAGTCTAGCGAGACGCAAACATTTTGTTTTCAATTCACTCAGTTTATCGTAAATGATTGTTTTGTCTGACGGATAGATGGAGTTTGTTTACAGTTTATCGAGTGTAAATTAATCGGTTATATAACAGGTGTAGGTGTATTTCAAATCTAGAAACAGACAGTTTATTTAAAATAAAGGGGAACGTTAAAGATAACTCTGGCAGTGACAACCCTCAGGGTATTTCGGCTCCATCTTTCCGTACTGCTCCCCTGTGAGTGGTGGTGGTGGGGGGGGGGCAGATTTCTCAACCACTCGAACATAGAGGCTGTGCCGAATAAACGACAGCCTGGGGATTCTCCCAGAACAACAAAGCCAAGCCAAAGCTAAATCTATTCCTGCTTCCGTTTTATTCTTGGTTAAGACACTGATCCTCTACATGGTTTTCTTATAATAGTCATAACACTTAAAGTGGCCATAGATTTGTCAAACCAATGTTTATGCTAAAAAATGTAGCTCTAGTGGGATCCCACTCCGCCCCCCACCCCCAAAGAAGATAATTATGTTAAGTAATAATAATAATAATAATAATAATAATAATAATAATATTTAATTCCTGTTTCTGCTGAAGAATACCCCAAACTGGAACATCTATGGTTCTATCTTCATTTTAGATGGTTCCACTGACCCAACCTTAATTCTATACAAAATGATAAACATAATTTTTTCTGTCACCGGAAGCTCACACTGTTCTTAAACGTGGACTAGATTGCTTATCGAACAGCCAACGCGTCTCTCTCTCTCTCTCTCTCTCTCTCTCTCTATATATATATATATATATATATATATATATGATATATATGATGATGATGAAATTACATAGGTTTGGTGTTTTAGCCACTTCAACCAAATGGCTCTAAGTATAAATCGTGAAATTTGCAGTTATTTATTTCTCCAATGTGACGATCGGAAAATTGTCATCCAATTTAAAGGCGCCAAAATACTGACACAAAAGGTTGCCTCACAATACCTGTAATGCTGTTTGGAGAGGTGGTGTTTTACTACTGACTCGGTGCAATCTGAAAACCTTAATTGATATATTCTGTAAATTACTATATGATCTCTGCTTGCTATCCTGTTGATCATTTGGAGTAAAGTGTGAGCGAGTGAATTATGGTAGTATTTAACCTCATAGATGGTCACTCCTGTGACACGGCGATTACTCCCATTATTACGAAGGATCATCAGACAAAGAGCTTTCTGGTGACCCGAAGGTCAACAAGGCAGTCCATTACCAACTGCGTTCCAGCAATGCCGTGATAATTTGGAGAAATTTCAAACTCCGATAAGGGGCACGCAAGCAAGCACGCAAGCAGGCACGCATACACACAGAGAGGTGGCGGTTTCACGCGAGGAGTTAGAAACAGAACCCTTTCTGTTTTAATTCCCGTTATTAATCTTGCAGCCTATTTCTCACCAACTAAAAAATCTTGACTCCGGAAATATTTCACAGCCTTAAAATTGTATGCCATATGTATGGTCATGCATGGCTGCATCGTAAATATCACTGACTGGGAGGACTTTAAAAGCACAGAAAGGAAGAGTAACAGGTACTTTCTGGCACAGCTAACAGGAATTCGTTAAATACGAAGACTGTATCCAGATCCCGAGCGAGTGAATGAGTGACATTTTGTTGATCCTCCGGACTGGTCACACCTGGAACCTAAATCTGAGGGAAGATTCCCTATAGAAATGAGATAATCAAATGAAGCATCTCATATGATACATAGGTAATTTTTTCTAATATATAATTGAAAAATGCTGATAATATAACCTACTGCCTCTAATATTATACTATGTAATATTCTTGTTGCAAATTAATTTGGTCATAACGCACAAGAGTTACCATTATTGGAATAGGACGTTATGATTAGTAAAAGTCATCAGATTTGTGTGTGTGTGTGTGTTTAATTCACAAATATTTTCATTGAGTAACAATACATCATACACATTACAACTTCCTGTTCTTAAATCTCATTATATATCGCTTATGCTTCATTATTATGTACACCATTAAAAAGACTGCAAATTCTTATTATTTTTCTATGAATACTGTATAAACATTTACATATATATATTTTTACCTAATAATATAATCAGAGTCTAAAATATATGTTTAGAGTTATCGAAACTATATTTGGTTCTTTTAGTTCAGCTCAATAATTTTATTGTCTTACAAGTGTATTTGTTCTGAGTGACGTAATATTGTCGGCATTTTCTCTGTGGAATATGCTATAGTTTGTACAATAGCCAAAATCATTATATGTTGATTAACGTCAGATGGACGCAGACAGGTGTGTTTTATGTTAGGCAGAAACATACGTAATAAATACCCATTTTGTCACCATTTGAATACATTTTATTTATTAATATCAGAAATTTCTAAAGTTTGCAATGAGTCTGGCAGCAAAACATAACACATCTTTGGGCTGGAATGATTTTACGCTGAACGACTATGCTGACGATTTAACCTAAATTGGGGTGTGTGTGTGTGTGTGTGTGTGTGTTATTTCTTCCAACATAACATTTGTATATGGTTCAAATACTTGTGGCAAAATGATTTTAGCCAATACTTGCGCTTACTCAGGAAGCAGAAGCCAATGGGCACTTGATGATTGGGGTTTACACCAATGATCGCTTGGAGCGCTGCAGTAGCGCATAGTAAAAACTAAGCGTTTCATACCGCTCGATCGATTAATGCATAAATCATTCATTTTAGATCAGAATTGAGCTTCGGAACGTTTCAGTTCATCACCAGAAAGGAATATTATTACGCCGTCGCCAATAATCACTTAGGCAATAAACCACTGATTGCCTAAACGAACTCCCCCTTCCGGGCCGGCCGACGCAGGAAATGGACTCGTCCCGTCCATCAAAGAACCCACTGGCGTCTTCGCCTTATTGTCGTAAGTGGTTCGCCTCATCGCACCTGTCACTCACTGGCCTAGATGGGCGGAGCTTGGCTCGTGACGTCACTAAACCCGTACTGCACGGCGGTGTCAGCCCGCCAGTCTAAACACAAAGTGCCACTCAGGTGTGTGTTTGTGTGCGCATGTGTGCCCGAGTCTCGGCTAGGTGGGTTTTATGTACGCCGGAGACACATACCTATTATTTGTTTTAGATTTCCAACGCTGGGACTGTCGGAACCAAGCAGGGAATTACTGGAACGGCATTGAGGATGACTTCCCTTCGGACCCGGTACCGTGATAGCAAGATGGCACCGAGATCGACGTCTACAGTATGAGGTGACTTAGCGAGAGAACGTGCCAGGCGGTGCAGCCGTGTCTGAGAGAGTCGCCTGTTCCGTGCACGGTTCACTGAAACATCCCCAAGCGACGTGCCACCCGCGCTACTGGCACTCATTATTGTTGGCGCTCTGCTACCAAAGAAATGGAGCCATTGACTAGGTATTAGCTCGTCTCTTTCGGTCTGTCGCCGAACGCGTGGAATAATATTCCGTTTGAACGCGGCGACTGTTTGCCGTGTAAAACAGCTCGCTGAGGCCTGGAAATAGTGGTGTTAAAAACGGATTATTTATTGGCGACGGATGTATGTATTGGTGTAGACACACACACACACACACACACACAGGTGTATATCCGCTTATGTTATTTATTATTCAGGCCGACTAAATTACATAATGTTCTGTGTGTTTCGCTTTTTCAGTAGCTGCAGTTTTCGTTGTTCAAGATGCCGCTTTTCAGAACCGACTTCGTATCCAACTGGCAGCAATCATTCCAAAGGTAGAAGCAGACCGTCCTCGGTCAGGATGTCGAGGAAGAATTATCCGTGGACTTCGTGTCATTTCATCTTGCCCGTCTTAATCCAGTTTTTGCTCACGTTCGCTCAGGGCCAAGGTCAGGGCAAGACTAACGGAGGCGGCTTATTACCGCCAGTCGATGATCAGGTGTATTTTAAGATAGAGGAAGAGAAACAAGCCGGTACCCTGGTCGGTACAATTCCCACGTTGGACGGACTAACGTACATATTTAGCGAAGAGCTGCCCGAGTTCACTTTGGACGGCACGAGCGGCGAGATCCGGACCAAGGTGCCCATCGATCGGGAGCGGCTCGATGCCGACACGTTCAATCTCTTCGTACAAAGTGTCCCCTCGGCGCGGCATCTCATCGAAGTCCACATTCAGGTGGTCGACATCAACGACAACAGTCCGGATTTCGGCCAGCGCAGCGTCGAGGTGGTGTTCTCCGAACGCGATCAGCCCGGCACCCAGGCGATTCTGGATACGGCCGTCGACCTGGACGTAGGGCCGAACGGCGTCACCACCGACTATCAGATCGTGTCCGGCAACGAACAGGGCCGATTCCGACTGGCGCTGCTCAAGGACACGTCCATTCCGCTGCTCTACCTGGAAAACAGGGTCGAGCTGGATCGGGAAGAGCGCGCCTCCTACCAGCTGCGGATATCCGTGCACGACGGCGGCTCGCCGCCCAGGTATGGCTACTTGCAGGTAAACGTTACCGTGAGAGACTTCAACGACAATCAGCCGGTGTTCGATCAGAGCTACTACTCTACTCAGCTGAACGAGACTTCGCCACCCGGGACGTCGGTGATCCAGGTCAGGGCCACTGATCGAGACATCGGTCCGAACGGTGATATAACCTACCACATCATATCCGACGATTACAACCAGTTTGCCATCGATGCCCTGACGGGCGTGCTCAGTACGACTAAGACGCTTCACTGTCAGCACAGCTGCGATCCGTCGGCGGTCGCCAGCTGCCGACCGAACAGCTGCTTCGTGACCGTCGAAGCCAAGGATCGTGGAGGTCTCTCTGGTCGCGCCTACGTCACGATTAATCTGATGGACGAGAATGATCACGATCCAGCTATTCGTTTCCAGTACTTCTCGCCGGGTCCGTACGCCATCCTGGAGGAGAGCGCCCAGCAGGACGACATCGTCGCCTTCGTGTCGGTCACGGATCAAGACGATAATGCCAACGGCCAGAGCATCGTCCGGATCGTCAAGGGGAACGAACTTGGCCACTTCCGCCTGCTCACCAACAACCTGCCGTCGAACCTGCTCACGGTGGTCGGTCCAATAGATCGCGAGAAGGTGGCCAAGTACAACCTGACGTTCGAAGCTCAGGATCTCGGTACGCCGCCCCGACGCTCGACCGCATCCCTCGTCATCGTAGTCAATGACGTCAATGATCACGTGCCCGTATTCGAGCAGACCCCCTACCGGACGGAGCTCAGCGAGCTAACGCCGGTCGGCAGTTTTGTGGCCAGCATTACGGCCCTGGACAACGATACCGGCGTTAATGCCCAAATCACGTACACGATCGTCGGCGGCAATGCCCTTGGTTGGTTCCATATCGACAGCCAGACGGGACTCGTCACAACGCGTGCCGAGCTGGATCGGGAGACGACGGGAAAGGTCGTCTTGGTGATCAAGGCACAAGATGGCGGCACCGAACCGTTCCGCGTTCGTACAAACCTGAGCATATCGATCTGGGACGAAAACGATGAGGTTCCAAGATTTAAAGAAAATAAATACCTGGTTAAGTTGATAGAGGGTGCTACGCCCGGTACTGAAATCACGACGGTTACAGCTGTTGACGGAGATGAAGGTGATAATGGCACAGTGACATATTCATTTACTCCAGATACCATCGGCACTTATTCGCGATTACTCTACCTGAACCAGATTTCAGGGAGGATATCCTTAGATAGGAGTTTGGATCGGGAAGAATTTTCCAAACTTGTCATCAAAGTGAAAGCTTCAGGATCATGGTGTTCCCAGCCTGACGTCGACGACAACGGTTATTGTTGATGTCCTTGACCTTAATGACAACGCTCCAGTATTCTATCCTGAGACTTATTACACCAGTGTGCTTGAAAACCAGCCACCTGCTACCAAGGTGATCCAGGTGCACGCCACGGATCCCGATGCGGCTGAAAATGGCACCGTGTTCTACGCCATAACAAATGGTGCCGATCAAAGATTCTCCATAAACGTTGTTACGGGTGTGATCTCTACCAGGTCAGCTCTGGATAGGGAAAAGAAAGGTGTCTACAAACTCACTGTGACAGCTAGAGATACTGGATACAGGTATGCCAAAGTTTCAGCCATTGTAGAAGTAGCTGTTGCCGATGTTCAGGACACTCCCCCCGTTTTCACTCAGACTACTTACACATACAGTATGGTGGAGGATGATGGCAGAAAACCGCCAATAATTGGTCGTACAGTGGGCTCCGTATGGGCTACCAGCAAGGATGAAAATGTCAACTTGAAGTACGATATTTCGGGGGGTGATCCAGGAAGCAAATTCACCATTGATCCGAACAGTGGCGAGATATCAACGGCTGCAGGAATTGATCGAGAACATCAGGCTTTCTTCCAACTGAAAGTGACGGCCATTGGTGGGAAAATGTTCAGTGTGGTTGACGTTAACATTACAGTGGTGGATCTCAATGATAACATGCCGAGTTTTGACAATAATGTTATTGAAGCATACGTAGTTGAGAACTGGCCAGTGGGACACAGTATTCATGTGGCTAAAGCAGAAGATCCAGATGCGGATCTGAGTGGACTGCTGAGTTACTCCTTTGCTGCAGGTTCTTCAGTCATATTTGAAATTGATCCCGATACAGCCATGATAACGTTGGGCGCATCATTGCAGTACATCAGCGAGACCAGTTTTGAGGTGACTGTCATTGCTCAAGACCATGGCAGTCCATCCCTGAGCAGTTCGCAGTCCGTACACATCGTAATGATGGATGTCAATGACCACACCCCTCTGTTTGAGAAACTGAGCTATGAGGTGTCAGTTAGTGAGGCACAGCCTGTAAATGATAGATTTTTTAGAGTGATTGCAGAAGATGACGACATAGGATTGAATGGTGAAGTCTCTT
This sequence comes from Paralvinella palmiformis, assembly GCA_025642065.1. Lineage (NCBI taxonomy): Eukaryota > Metazoa > Annelida > Polychaeta > Terebellida > Alvinellidae > Paralvinella > Paralvinella palmiformis. Next base: position 890,066 of record JAODUP010000084.1, read on the forward strand.
ATCATATTGTTGGTGGCAATGAGAATGGACAGTTCGGGGTGTTCCCTGATGGCGTACTCTATATAGCCAAGGTTCTGGATCGGGAAACCAGAGATGTATATGTATTAACCATAAGAGCATTAGATGCTGGAGTGGAACCCAGAAGTTCACTGGCAAACATCACCGTTAGGGTGCTTGATGCAAATGATAACATGCCAGAGTTCACAAACGACACATTCCACTTTTACCTGCAGGAGGGAAGTGAGATCCTGACGTCAGTGGGGATCATCTCAGCTATGGATGCGGATACAGGTTTGAATGCTGAGATCTCGTACAGAATTGAGGGTGAACACAAAGGTTTCAGTCTGCACCCGAAGACAGGTATTCTGTCCAGCATGGTTGTCTTTGATAGGGAACAACTGGTGAAGACTTTTGGTTCGGCAGACATTAGTTTGATGGTTTTTGCCATGGATACAGGAAGTGTCAGTCTACAGAATAAGGTGCAAGCGTTTGTACATATTACCGACATCAATGACAATAAACCACAGTTTTTACAGCCAACATATGAGGCGACACTGATGGAAAACATCGCAGTGGCCACGCCCGTTCTCCGAGTCAGTGCTGTGGATGATGATGCCGACAAGAATGCTGTAGTCGGTTACTCAATCCTGTCTGGAAATGAAGATAGCAGATTCACAATAAATGGCAGCACAGGGCAGATCAGTGTTGCAGCTGTACTTGATCGAGAGGCCATCAGTGAATATTTGCTAATAATCATGGCTCAGGACCATGGTGTGCCGTTGCTAAATACCACAGCTTCGGTTCACATTGTGGTTGACGATGCCAATGATAATGTTCCAATCTTTGTCACAGATCCGGAGAAGATCCAGATTTTGGAGACTGCTGCAGTTGGTGGTTATGTCACTACTGTCTCGGCTACGGACAAGGACTATGCAAATAATGCATTCCTCAGCTATCGCATTGTGGATGGAAATGCCGACACAGCCTTCAGGATTGATGCCAACACAGGAAAGCTGTACCTAGCCTCAGCACTTGATTTTGAGAAGCGTAATTATTACGTCCTCAACATCAGCGTGCATGATGCCGGTAACCCGGAGCTAGGATCTAGCAGATTACTTAGAGTTGAGGTGTTGGATTATAATGACAATGAGCCACAGTTTTCGGCCAACCCCATACGTCGACAGATCCAGGAAGGTGTCCAGGTTGGAACGTCCGTGTTAAAGATCACCGCCACTGATCCTGATTATGGGATGAATGGAAAGGTGAGCTATAGCATCAGAGAACAGGAACCAAAAGGAAGCCATTTCAAAATTGATCCTGATACGGGATTGATTCAAACCACGGCTGAGATTGATCGGGAATTTGCGGAAGAGTTCCTTCTTCACGTTGTCGCTACCGACCAAGCTCAACCGTCCTCAACCCGGAAATCGTCTGAGAAACTAGTGACAGTTGCTATTAGTGACATCAATGACAACCCTCCAAAATTCGTGTCGATGAATGCTGCCGCGGTGATGCTCGGATCTCAGCCTGATACCTTCATCATGATGGTGAAGGCCGAGGATCCCGATGCGGGTCGGAACGGCGAAGTGGTGTACGAGATCCTGAGCGGAGACAAGCAGTCGTTTCGGATCGACCCGCTGACGGGTCGTCTCTACCTGAAGTCAACGCTGAGCAGCCAGGTTCTGACCTACGATCTGACCCTGATGGCACGTGACCGAGGTGTGACCGACCGACTCGGTGCCCAGTCGACCATCTCGCAGCTGACCGTTTTCACGCGATCCAGTTCGAACGCTGGTCCACAGTTCTCACAGGCCAGCTACTCCGGTCAGGTGTACGAAAACCAGGCGGCGGGGACGAGCGTGATAAGCGTAAGTGCCGGATATGGAGCAAGACCTACAGCGGATGTGGAATACTACCTGACCAGAATCACCGCCGGTGGTAAGGAGCAGAAGAGATTGTTCCAGGTGAATCCAGCAAACGGAGTACTGTCCACCACCGGACCTTTGGATAGGGAAGTAGGCTATAACTTGTACGAGGCGGAGATATTTGCCGTGGATAGGAGTTCGAGCACACCACAGACAAGAAAATCCATGGTAAGTGACTATATGTACAATGTTTTAATTATTGTTTATACCAAACAAATTAGAGGCGGCCATTTGTTTTTTTTGGGAATGGAGAGATCACCACCATGAGGTACAAACCTAATTAATGCGTCCGGATTAGGATGGGTGTGATGTATCTGGCTGAGGTGTTAATAGTGTGAACACTAATACTATGAGGGTAATGACCAATAATGAGTTAATTAGCAGGTGACAGATGCGAGGCACATCAAGGTGTGTGTGCCATATGTATGTTCCCCATATGTGTGTTCCCCATGACCACTAGTCTATTGTTTGGCCTTTCATCACTGGCATACATGAAAAGTGTATTGCATGTTTTGCCAGCTAATTTTGAGGTTTTTTTTTCATAATGAATACTTTTATAGCGTGTGAATATCAAACCCATGTTGTTGTTGTTATTGTTGTTATTTTTCAATGTCACGAAAGGCAGGAGATATGAATACTTGTTTTGTTCTGTCTTGCATCGTTTTGATTGTGTATTTGTTTGTATAGGTTTTTTTTTTAATTTTACAATAGCATGAAGGCTGGTCTGGTGAAGATGCTGATAAAAACAAATACAAGATTTGGGTTTTACTATTTATAGATGAATAACATACATGTGCGCAAAGTTGATCTAATCTGTTTGTTCGTCTTTTTATTAAAAAATACACAATTTTGTCATTTTATGGACGAAAGCTTACTTTTTTCTTCCTTTCTCTGCACGTGATACACCATATCCAGCACCTGTAACCCGGTTGACTATATCTCATAGGTGTTTGGTATACGTTTCATCCTGTATCTCAGACGTTATCTCTCCATCTGTGGCCCAGAGCCTCTGAAGCATGAACGTCTTCTGAGCCATAATAGTTAATGTGGCTTCTTTGTCATCCTCGGGAGTCGCTTTTTTTAACGTTCGTCTGTGACTGTCCTGTTGCCAAGTCTAGCCGTATCTCGTTATTACTTGCCCGGATTAGATATGAAGTGGTTGAAGTGTGCATTTATATTCCCGACAGAATGATTTATGGCCTGCATTTTGGAAGCCTTATTTGTAACCGGATACGACCGCTGTCTAATTCTCAGGTCCGCAGTAAAGTGCCCAATTTACAGGTGAACGGTTCACAACAAATCCGTGAATTAATAAATGCATTTTCTCCGGTAGATCGTCGATGGAAACTTGGTCTGATGTCGTAAACAGAGAGAACAGTACGATAATAATAAAAATAGTAACCAGGTTATTGAAACTATAGCTATAAACAAATCTCTCTAAACAGCTCCAGTCCTTATCTGGCATTTTCTTTATTCGATATGAATGGCTTCCGCCAGATATTTTAATAGTTTTGGAATGAGACGTAATTGTATAGTTTAAACAAGGTAGATATATTATTTACTAGTTTATGTTATGCGTCGTTTTGTGAGGTGTTTTTATTTTATCAGCAGCCGGCAACAAACTATACTGCCATATATTCAATTATGGAGTTTCCTGCTCGGAGAGTGGTTAGTTATTTGTAATGTTACGCCTGTTTGTTTTCGTTTCTTTATACTGGCAACGGGACAACAACCGGTATCAGCCCGGCTGATCTCATGGACATCCGATACGAAAATAAGTGCTATTTATTCAGCTCGGCGTCAAAACGGTGCTACCCATTTCAGCTTTCCTACATGTTATGGCGTTGCTGTTTGTTTGACACATTCTTAGAGAAATGGTTATCTCTTCGTAAATGTGTGAAGTTCTCCAATACTCGTCCAGGGTCGGACGTGGAGACCCCAGACAATCTGTGAGGTGATAACTGGGGTCGGGGTATGGCAGATTTCTGAACTGGGATAGCGAAGATAACTACGATGATATAGATTTAATAAAGCACCCTTTTTACAGTTAAACTGCTCTAAACTAAAAGGTGATCGGTGTTGTTGAAGGACGTTATTTCAAGAGGCGACACAGTGAGTATTAGACAAACGTGAAGAAACGGGTACCCGAAGAAACGATTGGGCTATCCAAGATGAACACCCACGCGAGGGTTTGGCGCAATAAGCAATCATTCTGACACATCCACGTGAAAAGTAGTGCTAGTTTTTTTGGAAAATTGCCGTTCAAATCACGGCTAGCTGGTCGGTTAACACCGCCACCTCCCCCGCGCCTCACCCAGTACAGCCTATTCCAGAAAGAACAGCCTCCTATAGTACTACCTACACTAAGTTATCTCTTGGATGCCGTCCTACTCTGACATCTTCTGTTCTATATTTCACCAGAATTTCCCTTTTCAGAAGTCCGATTATTAGCCTTTCGTTTAGCTTTGTGAGGTCACCTGCATGTATAATAGATTTGATATATTTTAGCTGAACGCGTTGACAACTGTCATGGAGAGCTTCCTACTACCGACTGGTTATTGTATGTGGCAGCTGTTTGAGAACTCGGGCAGATCTGGACTATTTCTCTGACAGTTGCATCAAGATTGTCTTAACTGCTAACCGAATGATGTAACTGGGAATAAATGTTGATTTAAGAGCGAGCTAAGCTGGCAAAAAAACGTTTTGTGGAGGGGGGGGGGGGTGTTCGGGGGTTGGTTGTGAGGGGGGGGGGTTGGCGTTTGATTACCTATGCGCTTCTTAATAATCGAGACAGCCGTCTTTGATGGGAAATGTTCTATTTAACTTCGGAGACAACTTGTTGGAGGATGTGTGTGTAAACAGTGTACGTTGCCAGAATAAATAGAACAGTTGCCAGAACAAATACCGAAACTCCAGAAGGCGCCCACGGCCTCTGGATTCCTTGCGAAATGGAGCCTTTGTGCTGGATTGGAAACTGGTGTAATTGTGCTGACAGTGACAAATGTATCCATTTATCAGACCTGTTCTTTACTGTAGGAACAGACGTTTATCCCGAACAATGCCAGACGAACCACTGCTGATGCTGCTGCTGTTGTGGCTGCTGCTGTTGTGACTGCTGTTCTTCTTTCCAAAAAGTGCTAGACGACGGGAAAACTGAAATTTCCACTTGGGCTACTCACAGAGAACGCAGTTGAACTTCGATCCTTATGCCGACTTGTTTTGTCAGATGTTCTCTTGTCATCATTCGGACAGATGTCGTGTCCCCCTCATTGGTGTCCAGCTGTTCCTCATAATTGGCCACGTTTAATTTTCTTCATTCGCAAAAGTGGCAAATTTGTGATGTTCGATGTAGATGGGTGTGTGTGTGTGTGGGGGGGGGTGTAGTACTGTTTAGTACCGAAAACTTAATGGCCGTCTCTGAAGTTGTCCGCCTCGGGTTAGGTCAAAGGGTGACATCCTGTGATTGCTGCAGATAATTATTCCACGATTTCTATGAAACAGTGACCAGTGTGGCCTGCCAGATCTAGTTAACAACAGTCTGTATGAGCCGAGAGGTGTCAAGTGGACGCCGTGGACTGTATAGTAGATCGGGCAGTTGGAGTGTTCTCGAATAGTCATCGGCGTTTTGTCCCCGCCACCAATAGTCGTCATGGTGATTACTTTTTGCCGTCTTCTGTATATATACAGTCAGCTGTCGTGGTTATTGTTCTCGTTGTCGTAGTAATAATTGTCTGAAGCCGGGTGTCAGTTGTTGAGATTTATTGCATTTCACTTGATTACCTTGCAGAAAATGTTACCGATATTGGCGGAGAAGCCGATTAATATTCATGGCACGGAAATCTTGTTCGCTTCAAATAAGCGTTATCCATTCCCAGTTCCATCTGTTAATTGTTTATTTGATTTCCCGCTGGCGATTCCTTTATAATGCGATGTTCCATCACAGAACCGGCGCTGCTTGGATTTTTTAATAATAGAATTTATGTACGCAGACTTTTGATAACATTTGGCCCATTTTAAACAGTTTACGTCAGGAAATGGTTCATGTTTCTGACACACACACACACACACACACACACACACACACACACACACACACACACACACACACACACACACACACACACACACCTGTAGTGTGGTCAATCTCGTAATGTAACATCAGAGCCAATGCCAGGAGAAGGATATTTAGACTGGTTGGTGCTTTAATGTTAAAGCCTCTGGTGGATTTGTTCTATCTCCTGGTGTAGATGTTCTAAAGAGATTGGTCGGAAACCTGACACCGGACTCCAGCAGTGTTAGGAATCTATAGGAGATTCCATACGATGATGGGCTATTTTTCCATTAACGAGTTTATACAGATGCAAAATTTTTGGATAATGTTATAAATTTTCACCCGCTGTTTGTTTTTCATTCGCCAATACAAAAAATGGGTGTGAAGGGGGGGAGGGGGGACGATTGAGTTATGCCATGAACTAAAAAAGCGCTTCGGACAGGATTGGCGTTTAGCCGAATTATTTGTGTTCTATTGAGTGCAGATTAGTCGCCGAGCCGTGGCAGCAGGACGTAGAAGATCTCCTGTGTAATACGAGACAATAAAAACTTGACTACTATAGTCACTCTGATTGGGTAAACAATTCCGCTCCGAACACCCACACGTCCCTGTGTAGGGTTATGTTGAACTGGCTGGCCCACCTCGTAAAATACGTAATCCCGTATGATTGTAATTGCTCGCGAGCTATTTGTGGCTGAGAAATTTTGACCTCACCCCTACTTTAAATTTACTCAACATGCCGCCGCCGTGTTAGAGGTGGGTTTTTTTTTCTTCTGTCGGTAATAGCCACCACTTCGGTCTATATAGGTGGCCACCGCCGCCGTCGTCGTCGGTGCATTAGATTTCAGCACACAGTCTATGTACAGAGAAGAAGGGACGGGGGTGGGGTGGCTTCTGAAGGTGAAACACATAACGGGGTAAACCTAAACCAGGTTCTTTGTGTTTACTTGGATAACACAAAGTTGTCAGCACGCAGACATCGGCCATAACGTGATGGTGCTCTCGCGTGTACTTCACACTTCCTGTGACGTGATTTTTCAGCGATTTCCGTATTAATGTACTGGAGTTTATCACGTGAACGGTGATTGTTATTATTACTATTATTATTGTTGTTGTTAAAGATTCTGTATTATATTCCAAGGTTTTCGTATATCCTAGCAACACTTTCTTTTGTTTCCCGTATTTTTTTAAATTTTGTAACAATTTAGCCTTTCGTGTTTAAAAAGATATATAAGTATTCTCTCAATACCGTTTACCGACTGGTACGTGAACATTATAGATATGAGTACACCTTGGCCTAAACCAGCAGCGTGGTTATCTACATAACTCCACCAGCTGAGTTCTCATCCTGGCGTGTATATATATATATATATATATATATATATATCTGAAGGATGTTTCATTTTTCACCCGACCTCATTGCCTTTGGAGGTCGCTCGTCCAATTGAGCCTGTTAGGTCGCTTCGACAAAGTTTCCGTAGTTAGTGCCAGCGATCCTCCACATCAATAACCGTCACGGCAACATGTAGCAAATAAGCGTTTGGCTTTTCTCGCCCACTGCCCCTCAACACCGATCCGTATTCCTATGCTGTAAGTTGCACCGTACAGATGACCAGTACAACTCAGTAGCTGTCTGCGCGTTCTATAGTTCACGTGGCTAACTGTGGAGGGTCCTGTCCTGGTTAACGCCTTTCGACGGTCCCCACCATGAAAGCTATGGAATGTTCTAGCTGCCCACCGCGCCCACCTCAGCCGAATTACTGAAAAGGAAATTTTCAGCTAACCTAATATCGGTTACTATATAATTGGATGTTATTGTGTATATGCACTGAATGAGAATCGATAAAATAAACATCGATCCACATTGTATAAACACAGCGTGTTTTTTTGAAACATGAGCACGTCGTTAACTCGTTCATTCAAACGTATGATATGGTTGAATCGTTCCCAGTGGGTAGTTTTTCAATAAGTGTCTAATTGTCTCGTTGATGGAATAATATAGGTCTGTCAGTTCTCATGACGTTTTCTGTGAAAATGGTTGTGTTACGGAAAGACATTGTTGGGAGAAATCGTACGTTGAGTTATAATTAGTTTTTAACATTGAAATGAGGTTTGTGATGAGGGATTTTTGTGAGTATTTTCAACAATGACAGTTAGAGTATAAAGTTATATTTATGATGACGACGGCGCTTCAGTTTTATTTTAGCTATCTCTGTCAGTGATTTCAAATCAGATAATGGCGTTTAGCCAGTTTTGTGCAAAACAACGAAAGAGGATTAAGACTGACTGACTGTCTGTCTGTACGAATAATAATTTATTCGTATCTGGTTATTATCTCGGTATATATGGCATTAATCATCGTATGACAAATCGGCACACTTTGTTCTGACGTAAACATTCCTGTCTAACAAAGGAGGTACTCGAAATGGCATTATACCGTTAGAAGTATTTAGGAATGAATTAAAATAGTGTTCTAAGAGTTGGCTGTGTCGTCTGTAGTATGGATGTATCTTTTTACCCGGAGGCTGTTCTTAACCGAGTCGTTATGCCATCATCTGGCTAAGTGCAGGGGTCATGGACCATTCCTACGTCGAGCAATTGATATCGCACTGCATGCCTAACAGACCATTGAAGTCTTGTGATGTAATCCGGATGTTGCCCTTGTCTGGGATGTTTCATCCATTAATAAAATTCTTCGGCTCTGATCGTCCGATTTTGCTATGGAGTAGACTAGTTCTTGGGCTGTAGTCCTTGATGAGATCAGCGATGGCGATAAACAAAGAGCATAAAGCGTTAGTTTAACCCTAAACGTGGATCTGTGAAACAACAACAACATACCCCCCCCCCTAAAACAACAACAAACTAATGTATAGTTTTTGGTGATACACAGATAGATCCATGGTGTACTGAATGCCGATCCGTGATATCTGTATCAATAATAGTTATCCGTGTTCTCAAATTTTCCGATTCAGTATGACGGGATGCAGTAGTTATCTTTATTAACATCTATCTGGTGTTTCTGGAATATTTCTGATGGACATCGGCCTTTACAGTAATGGTGTAAACCAAGGACAGATGTAGCTGACTAACACCAGCCGTGATCCAGAACTTCGCTGGCTACCGTTACGAGCTACGTTTTCATTGGTCGTGGTGACGGATATGTCGCGTAATTAGGAGCTAGTAAATTGTTGGCTATCTGAAATCTTGGGCATAAAATGTGGCAGCCAGTGGTGGGTGTGGCATGAGGGAGGTTTTATTTGTGTTCGATTATAGAGGGTTCTGGCTGTCCTGGAGGGTTCCAGTTGGCTGACGTGTCGGTTTTCTGTGGGCGGGTTGTTGTTTGGGTGCTAAAACAAAACAACAACAACAACAACAAAAACGACAGTTACACGTACCCAGTAGGATGCCAACCATTACGGAGCCTTGTATAGGCCATGTTTCTGATTAAGGACGTCGCATTTGAGGTGGGGGTGGTTGAATCGAGGTAGACACATTCCCCATTAACACCTGTGCCGCGCGGTCCTGGATCGCTGCCCTTTTCTAGGCATTAGCATCACCTGTCCGCTATGTGCTGCGTGGTTAAACACGGATCATATATTTGGCATAGCCTTTTTTAACTGGTGGGCTGTATTTTACGACCATTGCTGGCCATTATAAATACGTTCTTGCCCGATAATATCGTCCTACGGCAGATTAACATCAAAGCGCGTCCTGTGGCTGAATTATCAGATAAAGCTGGCTGGTTTTATGGCCGTTCCATCAAATGCTCGCAGTAATCTTATGTATCATTATATCGGCTTCTCGACGTGGTGCTCCTGGTGTCAGGCAGACATCGCTCGGCGTACGGACCCATATGATAAGCTGCAACTTCTACTGAAACACTTCTAACCATAACATTGTTAGGTCGTGCTGAATGATTTGTGGCAAATTTGTTAAGTCGATCCCAACTTCCGCATTTGTCGCGCCTTCCCTCCTAATAGCTCCGGATAGTTCGTGGCAAATTAATTCTCATTGTTTAACAATCGCTTGTGATCCAGAATTACCTCATTTAATTTTATCTTATCACGGACGGGCATGCCTGGAAATGGACCGTTTTAGTGTTATAATTATAGAAAGCAGATAGCTGTTTGCACTTCGTCAAAAACTAAATTATGATACGGTTCCCTAACACTATTTGTTGTTATCTACAAGAGTATAATGTTACCGGGATTATATTTATTCAGTATGACATCCTTAGTAACACAATATGTTAATGGACGTTGTAGAATTGTGCCATGTGTTTTTAATAATTTCCAAAAATCGGCTCAGATCCCCACCAAGTGTTCGATGAACTCTCTGTATTTTGTGACATAAATTATCTGAAGCTATGGCCTCACCCCTCCCCCCCTCTCTCTCTCTATGTGTGTGTGTGTGTGTGTGTGTGTGTGTGTGGTATTTATATGGTTTAAAATGTTACATCGGAAATGCAGGCTAATGACAGGTGAGACCTGTTAGGGTGTGTAAGTTGATTAAATGAAGTAATTCTCAAATGATTCATTGATTTCTGTGTTAGTTGGTATTTGTATATATTTCAGAATGTAGTCTTCGGATCATATACATTATTAGTAGTAGTGTTATTACTGAACGATTGGTTACCTGGTGCTGTTCTTCAGATAGAACATTTTCTGATGTTGTTTTTCAAAATAACTTTTTACTAGAAAAACCAATTCGCATTACCTTTTTGTGGTAAGACGTAATCATCTCAAGATGATTTTTTTGTACAGATACAATAGTTCCATTATCTGTGATAAATTGTGAACGTTATCTATGACCGGCCTGCGTTAAGGAACGAAGAAAATGTATGTCAGAAAACTACCCCGTACGCAGTTGTACGACCCTTCGTTGTTATGCTAATAGTGAGGAATGCGTTTCTTTCAAGTGCCCAGTACACCGAGGGTAGTCATTTATAGACCCAGGAGACCTAGCCGTCTTGCCATCAACGAAAACTACCTGGGTCAACAAAATATAATCTAACGTCATTCAACGTACGATGACTATTCAATATGTTGTTGGCCCAGTGTTTTGGGTGGTGGCTTTTTTCCGGTGTGTATCGTGACGATAATCAGCCCGTCAGTTGGTCAGCATTGGCCCAATTCTGCCTACCGGGGCTGTGTATGTAGCCGAGGGAAAAATAGCTGATCAAATATTAGGCTTCTATGGTGATTGGAAAACTTGGGCTTGTTTTCGTCGGCGATTAACGATGTTTATCAAAACAACCGAAACTGGTATTCATTTATGGTCGGCGACCTCTTTATATGTGATTTGGCGATTGTGGATGGTTATCGATGCTCTGTTCTTCTTAATTCAGCCACGACTCTTGAATACAGTTTTCTTGAAAACCGTATTTCCATATAATACAATTGATTTGTATAAAATCGCTTTCGTACGGTTGGTTGAGGCATTTCATTAAAGTGGTACCGTTTCAAAAGGAGAACGTGAGAAACATATTGATTGTATGGAATAGGTTTGATTGATAAAATAAAATGATCAGATGTATCAAAAGGTATTATGGGGCAATCTTTCTGGTGCGTTGTGGTTCCGATGCATTACAGAAGCACATCATCCATCAGCTTTGAAACACAATTTCGGAAATTTGAAAAACGCTCTCTACCCACGCTGTCTACGTCATTGAGGATCATAAACTGGTAATTATTGGGCAACAGTTACTATTCGCATAAATGTTATTAGGCTTTTTGTGTTGTTTTTGTTTAAAAAAATTTTATATAGTAAGGCTGACTCTTTCACAGACCGAGGCTGGTTATTAATGTTTTGATAACATGTGATTTAAAATTATTTCCGCGCACGATGAGCGGACGACAACGACTTGGGGTTTGCCAATTAAAAACCAGAGGTTAATGATAGAGAAGAGCGGAGAAGAGCGCAAAGAGACAGAGGAACAAAAGCGGATGCCGGGGGCGGAGAAATAAATCAAGCCAGAAAGTCTTCTCCCGTAATTGTAGCATTATATTGCTCGCTGTATTCGTGGCCGCATTTTTAAGTGGAGGTCTTTATTCGAATTTTGAAATTATGGCGAATCAAAATGTCAGCCTGTTTTATGTGGGAACCTGGTGGACGGGCGACGTCGAGAACGAACGAACGAGCGCCCAATCAGCCTTTCGTCATGCCATCCAGACTGGATGCCGCCGTTTTTGGATATGATTTATCTGTATGTTTGTGTGATTTTGACACGTAAAATACGTACGCTTTCAGGCCCGCCATCGGTGCCATTATGACACGCCAGCACGTAATTATAGGTAGCTCGAATCATTAGATTCTGTCGTGCCATTTACACGGCAGAGTCTGGTCTGTATATAGACGGCCACTCTAACTATATATATATATATATATATATATATATATACCTGTGCCAGTCAGCCAACACAACACAGGTACTGCCCTGTAACAGCAGCTTTCAGGTTACACCGTGATATCTTTATAGATATTGACAGGGCTTTTGTCACATATGTCCTTCACAACTTAGAATTTCAAAGCTGTTCGTTTTTTACCATAAGATGAGTAGCTGGTCTAAGTGCTATGACTGTGATCTGTGATGTTGAAGCGTTGAATATTTTCTTTGGCTCTCCAGATTGGACGAACTGTTTTTTTGTAAGTGATAATAAGTGATCTGTTTAGTTTTTTTATTATTATAGTTTCTTCTGACTGTTCCGTGGTTCAGGTGGACAATTCATGGATTGTGTAGTGTTGCTTTTTGCTGCATATCGCTATTGAGCGCTATTGCTCCTCGGCGATCAGCTTGGTTTTACCCCACCGCAAATATTTTGGGTGACTCTCGTTTTTACGCACGCGCACGCACGCAGGCACACACACACGGTTAGGCAGGCACACCTCTGTGAAATTGCAGGAGAAAGTCTTATTGTGAAAACTTCGTCGTGCGTTCTAATGCAAATAGCTTTCATGATATGGCTCCGTGCGCAAAGTACACTTAACTGATGTTATCAAAGGAGAACTCCAAATGTAGTGTACAGAAGAGAGGACAATACTATTATGAAGCTTCGGGCACCCTTTTTTTCTATGAGAATACCATTGTCAGTTAAATGTTATAGTCTTCTCCGGATTTTATTACCATTCTCTATCTAAACGGCAAAAATGCGGTGGCCTAAGAGATTTCTCACCTCTCCATGTATAAATGGTCACCAAGAGAGAATGGGCCTTTATTGGCCCTTGGAAAGCCAGAGTGAAGTCATTCAGTTTTATTTGCATAGTTAATGGTCAATTTAGAGTGAATGGGTAACTAGAGTTTTATTGCCCAAACAAGGATGTCAGTGCTGGTGCCGGAGTGATGCTGCTCTAACCCGTAATGACTTCTTGTGGAATGAAGGGGCCTTCGTTCAAAAAGAACCACCCAACTTACGGAACGTCGTTGAGGATTCTAATTAAATTCGAGTTTAAGGCATTACATATTATGCCTTCTGTTGATATGTGTTTGGTACACAAATGTATGTTCCTGACCCATAGTGTAAGCTAACTATTTAGATTATCAGCTGATAGCGTTCCCTATGATAGTCATTATATATAAATTATATATATATATATATATATATATATATATATATATATATGGTCAATCGTCAACAATAAAGGACCATCATCTGGCTTGGAATAAAAAATATTGAAATCCTAGATGTTAATCAGATGATGAACCTGTAAATTACCAATGCCTTCTCCTTTGTAAATGACATTTTCTACCTTGTAATGCGGGTTATCCATTACAATTGAAGAACACAACTGTGGATAAAGGTAATTGATTTTCGCCGGTGGCATTCGTTACGCATGTTATTCATTATTAATACAGTCAACAGCTATCCACGGATAGGTTGTTGTAGTCTTTGTTTCAAATAATTCCAATAATATGTTATTCACAACTGGAGATCTCCTTCGGGCTTTATGGAAAATATGCATAAATAAGATACTAGGCGGCGTTTTTAATGCGGCTTTAATGGTGAATATCGTATTTGCACATCTCGAATTTTCTTTCAACTACAATTCATCCTTCTGTCGGGCGTTCTGTTAGAATACTGCGTGCGTGAATATCTAGGATTTGCCATTTAGACCATATCAACACCCTTTCATGTTGACATGCTCCGAACGGAGATGTCCACGCCCAGCTCTTTAACACGTGTTGAAGTCTCTCAGGTTGACCACCTTTCCATTGGCCCCCTTTGATCCAAACTCATGCCCATTGTGGGCTATTACATCTGTTTTACTTAAGTGTACGTAAGAGCTACGTCCTCAGTGCGATGAACGCGTATTTATTATCTTTGCCCGCATCTTGTTCAAATGTTGTGTCATTTCATGCTGAGATGGTCTTTGTAGATCTTATCAAGAACGCCTAATCAGTCTGGGGGCTACCAGAAGGGGGAAACTTGACGACGGAAGGTACTGACTAATTAGAATGATATAATACTAAGGGTTGAAAAAGAGGACATCTTCGGCAAAAATTACGGCTTCTTCAACAGCAATTATGGGAGGTTATTTTTTTCCATCTAACTAGGGCAATGCTTTGTATATGATCAGCTCGTAATATATATATATATATATATATATATATATATATATACATTGCTAGTTTTAGTGAAGTGGCGTAAACTATATATTGCATTTGTTTGACCAGACTAACGAGCCACTAGAATTAGCTTACCGTATAGAACAAGTGTTAACATGACTCCTACGGCGTGACTACTGGGACCGGTCAGATTACACTCGGATTACACAAGTAATCATTACCTAACAAGGGGATTAGTCTGGCATTGCCCCGGGGGGCATCTGGCTTAGTTGTTAATGAATACCCAAGACTTCCTGTCTGCGGCACAGATTCATTGTTTTACACAGTCTGTAACATGTGCTAAATAAAGCGTATTGTTTTAAGGGAGATCGCGTACCTGAAATGCTTTCCTTTTAGCATCATGATGATGATGATGATGTTCGGTGTTTGATGTATTGTACCAGACTGGTGCCACTGACGCTAATTGCCAACTTTTAGAACTGTCAAGGGCGACCTTCTAATTGCATAACCCCCACTGGACCCAACTAGGCCTTATCTGAAATCGGACGCATTGTTCGCTTCAGTACTAATAAAAGGGTTGAACAAATTAGGTAAGAATATTAGTGGCGCGCTCGCTTTGAGGCAGGACAATAACAAATTGTTTTATAGAAAGCCTCAGCTCAGCCGAATGGAGCTAACCGGCGTATCACCGGTCCGTACTCAGCAGGATAATGATGAAGACAATTGGTCACCTGCCGAGAAAGCCCTTCAGCACGAAATATCTGAAACGTGTCTCCTGATAACGCGCTAGAGCTGAAATTAGCGATCTTTTGACCAACGTGAGAATCATTCTGTGATGGCAATCGGTAATGTCGGCACAAAGGGAGATTTCGTTGTATAAAAAGAATAGCGTCCTTAAGCCTGCTGTATGCAGCGGGAAACTAGTAATGACGCGCCGTGGTGTGCTTCGTATGTATAAAAGCCATGGCTTGTTTGTTCCCGCCGACAAATTCCCAGGGCTTCGTATTTGATCAGAATTCGACCTTCCATTTCACTGATCTGGTGATGGAAACCTCTTTCATCTCCGCATTGTGCCATTCGAAGGCGCTCCGACGGTCGCTTGGGAAGCATTCCACCGTCAGAGAGAATCGGCCGTTTGTGTAATAATATATTCGGGTCCAACAAGTCGGCCGTGGTCAGGCTGTTTATCACCGCTCCATGTACTCTATTTAGGGGGGGAGGTCGAACAATTGTATATTACGGCTAGCGCCTTCGGGAGAAATGCCGCTAAACTGCACGCCTCTCGGAAATCCATCATGGCCACAGTCGCCGAAATGGTGACATGCTCTCATCTGTCGCCTAGCAGTTGCCACTTTGGTGGTAGAGAGTTTTCGATTACATGCTAATGACTTTCGAGAAGTATCAGGGGCTAGACTGAAGTGGATGAATTTTATCGTGAATCTTAGAGATGTGGTATTTGTAATCTAAATATTTAGTATGGTGCGCTGGCCAGTTCGAGTGCACTTGTACGTAAGGAAAACAACAGGGCCTTGGCTTCTGTGGTCTTTTGCCTTTATGGTCTTTTCCCTCTACGGTATTTTGTTTCTCTAGTGTCTAGGCATCTATGATCTTTTCTTCCTATTCTGCCATCCAGTAATCAATCCGATCCCACTCACCACAGATTTCTTTCTCTGTACATTCCGTTGACTCCAATCGGTTGGTGATCGATATTTCTTTTGTTACTGGTAATGTGGTATTTATGACTATTGTCTGGAATTATCATTTCATCAGAGATAGATAAGAGGGAACTGTCAATTAATGACAGTATAATACACCCATCCTCCCAGTGCGTCTGTCTAATGGATCAGTTATGACGTTGCACTTGCATATCTAATTAAAACTTATCTGATCGTGATTTCTCAGAAGCCAGTTATGTCTATTTTTCACTTCCAAATTTTAAAACGGGTTAGGATGTACAGAAGATCACAGAGAGGAGCCATACCTGGAAAACAAAAGATCCCAAATTAAAAACACCGGATTCCACCTCTCTCTCTCTCTCAATATATGTGTGTGTGTTTGTGCGTGTCATTTAGATCTAGTTGTTTGGATTAAGGATGTGATATTTTTAATGCAATATTTTTATGTATGTTTTAGTGATATGAATTTTTAAATATCATTTATTATCTGTTATGGGGAGCGTGGTTATTTGGCATTCAGATTTGAGTCGGGTTTAAACAAAATTAAATTATGTTAAAATCTTATTTATCTGTTGGTTAATAGTCCCAAACCCGGTTCCTGTGCACTTACCTTTATGATATATACCTATACGGTTTCAGGAGTATTGTTAATTACGTAGGGAGTACACTGGCTCTAGCTAACTCGAGAGCCTATTTAATCCACAATAAACTTCCACCGTCCTGTGAAGTACTGGTTTATGGCTGTAAAATTCATTTAACCAGCTGATGGGTTCGAACCAGGGTTCCAACGATTTTTAGTCGAGCCCTTCAACATTGAGCTACCAGGAGTGTGTTATGTACGGTACTAAATCTTCGATTTGTCATGGTATAACTAGTAACGGGTGTGCTTCAGATATGTGATACTGGTTATGCTGGTATAAGACGTAGTTTATTTTCCAGGTGTTGTTTGTATTTCAGAAAGCGTGTATTTTGTCATTATAATATGGCAGTCATTTATGTAGTATTTACATTATTCGCCAGTACACCCCCCCCCCCCCCTTACCCACAGTGAGCTTAGAATCCTGGTTTCCTCCCTCCCCCACAATCCACAAATCCTGTCGCCAGTGCGCTTGACGTCGGATTGAACTCACTGCATGGTACTGTTTCTTACCTCGGATGTCCGAGATTTAGTTTCTTTGAGTCTGACTATATAGACTAACTGTGATTGGGTGAGGGGGGTGGGAGGGGGGGGGGATTTAGTACGGGTTACCATCATATTCGGGGTCGGCGCTGAATTACCAAACATCTACAAAAGTGAACTCGCAGACACTGTTTGTTTGTCCAGCCCCATGCCTCACATTATGATGAACGTTTGTTACACGTAAACCGACAGCGGCGTCTGGCCCACATATAATCAGGACAGTTTTCATTCGGGCGCTTTTGTGCGAAACACCAGCGCGAGTACACACACCTCATAGGGACTGGACTGACTACCTTACCCGAGCACCTGGCGGCGAATGATTGAACCTGTTGTAGCAAATGTAAAATCGACTCTGTTTACTGGCAGTAAATAAAGGGGGCGGAGGGGGGGGGGTTATTCTTCTCTCTTCATAATGAATGGCGTCGGCCTGATTTGGAAGCGAACCGGATCGTCGTTATTTACTTAGTTTGCTAGTTATTTGTCCTTTACCGGGAAAAGGTCGTTTGTTTTTGATGTTCTCGTCTTACAAAGGAGCAGCTAGCCGGCCGGCCGCTTGTTGTGGTTTAAAAGTTGGTTAAATGGCCGCTCGTTGCTGTTTTCTGGCCGCCGTTACGCACGTGGTTACGGTAAGCTAAATGGTTCAGATCTGGTGAATTATTAAATCGGCATGTTTCTGTATTTCTTTCTACCCGCTTGTATTCTCCATCTACGTCTAACTCCGATGCGTAATTTACTTCATGCGTTGACGCATTTCTAAAATAAAACTCCGCCGCGGGGTTCGTTTATGCAGTCGTACTCCATTCGCCCTTTGCGGGCAATCGGACGGCCCCGAACTTGGGCCCCCCTCTGTCACGTTACTATGAGAGGTTATAGCGCAATAAAACCAGGCAGTGTGTAAAACTATGCATTCAGCTAGGTGGCAGAAGTGCCTCATTTGGCAAGCATCACCTGTGAATCGCTTGTAAAAGTGCTTCCACATCATTGATCGCGGCAGGTTCTTGAAGAGGACAGTTTGTGTCACCAAGAAACATTTGAGCTTTCTTTTTCGTTTATAGCAAGCACTAGATTTCTACTACCACCACCACCACCACTACTATTACTACTACGGCTGATATTACTACTATAGCTACAGTGGGCTAAGCGTTTGGTAAACTTGTATCAGAGATTTTCACATCAACTATAATGTCATGCTGAGCGACTAAAGTTGAGCCGTGTCTTTTGTTGCGGAATACCGTGAAATATTCTTTATTCCATATCATTATGGTTTTGATACGCTCTCTGTCTGTCTGTCTGTCTGTCTGTCTGTCGCTAGCGTGTATAACCTCGTTGTGGTGACTGAATGGGCTCCAGTGAGGGATGAAATGTTTCGAAACACGTTCCTCTTTAGCCGCTCTGTAACCATAGAAGACTTGGTCTTTTGTGCTCAATGGGCAACCTTAGCTTAGCTGACACCCATAAAGTATGAAATTATTCACAGGTCTTTAGTCATTTAGGCTACAGCAATGTGTGCCGGGGTTGTTGAACAAGGGCCCCGAGAGGGAGGGGGGGTTGATTGGGGGTTGATTGGGGCTGGTTCAGATGAAGTTGTGGTTGATATTTATGATGTGCAAAATAACAGTAGCAACAAGGAAAAGAATAACATTTTATGTTTGGCCCTTGTCCCGAATAATATATTCATTAGATTTTAGGGCGACATACAAGATATTATAAGTGGTATGGGTCTAATGAATTGAAACAAAACATTCTCTCTATCTGTCCAGGCCATACCTCTGTCGGTATGAGAACGTGGATTGTTGTTGCGAGATATAAAATATTTGGCAGTCACTGGCCCGAACACCAGGGCTTTTTTTTCTCTCTCGGCGACTCTTCTTCTCGCGTGTTGACAAAATACAACGTATCAGCGACGGTGCTATGTTACACGGAGGGGTTCCTACCGAAGGGGCTGCATTTTGGTGTTAAGTTTCAGCGAGCTAAGAAGACGACACGTCATATTTCTGACCATTTATCGATAACTTGTTAAGTGCCCGAAGCGATGTACACCTACCTACCTGACTGTTCTTAATGATAAAGATCACCATTCACACAGTTGTTATATATGGTCGGTCGACCGACAAACGTATCTCGCCTCGGAACTCTATCTAGTAATCAGTTTGCCAGGAATAAACCCTTCGCATAATGCAGAATTTAAAAAATAATATTGGCAAACCCCAGGTGACTAGTTGACTTAACCAAAGTGATAAAATTACAGAGGCTAATATTTTAAAACGTTTAAATGTTTATTAGGTATACTAATTGTTTAGGTATACTAATTGATTAGTTTTCATTAAAAACTTATGGTTACACGCGCGTACGCACACACACACACACACACACATATATGCCATTGATTAGTAGTGTATTGTTGTGGTCATCGTGACACTACGGTTGTCATCAGCTGTTTACATATCAGGTTGTAGCCAAGACCGATATCGCCTCAACAGATCAATAACCTTTTAACACCTTTTGCGCCGCAACAGGTTTCAGCCATTTCTGCTCGAAACAAGTTAAATATCCGCCATAATAATCGGCAGATGTCAGCCGAAACATTCATCATGACGGAAAAATTCATCAATTCAAAACTTCAGTGAGATCGGTGAACGAAATGCTACGTTTTCAGAAGAATATGAAACGTAATTGTGCGAGACGAGCGCTTGCGGTTCACGCATCGCCGAATCCAGGTCTCCGTTTTATGACACGTGCTTAATGAGTTTCGAGAAACAGATTACTGAACGGGTTTCTCAAATGTAATTGAGATCCATAACCGGTAATCAGAGCGGATAAATTCCTCAGGTCAACCGGTCAGTTCAAACCAATCCCCGGACATCAAAACAGAGACTGGATATGTTTTTCCTCTATCGTATTTACTGTTGGTCTAGAATGATGCGTGGTGGTGGGTTAGTGTGAATAGTTGGTTAACACCGAGTAGAATGTTTAGTTTTTTTTCTTCTGATCCCAAATGACCTGAAAACATTTGAGTAACTATGCCAGAAGATGAATCTAGCATGAAGGTCACTTTGTATTTATGTTGGATGGAGGGCTGTGTGTTAAGGCACCCCCCATCATATTCATAATGCTACGTAACCGGCCGTGTTAATTATTTATTCCTCGCAGCAGCACTGAAGTACACGTGATAATTAGTTTTGTGCTTTTATTGAAAGATGAAAGTGTACGGATAGACGCGTTCTGTATGAATAAATTCCTATTCGGTAATTAGCTTTAGAGTTGATTGAGTCGGTTCTAGATGAGCACTCTTGATCTTATCAATGCACACGTGAGCAAATATGGCCAGCCACTGGAAGCAGTTGAAATATTACACAACGTACAATCAAATAAAACAATCGGGATTCTCTGCGTTACGAGTGAAGTGCAGCACAGTTTTGTAATATTCAGGCATTTGTCGCTCATTAATATATGCAGGTGTGAAAACAAGACAAAAACTCACCTTATTTGCTTTCTGAGCACATGGATAAGTTTTCACCTCGTATCTAATTATCCCTCTCTGCAAGATACTAAGTACAGTGTTAGAATAAGCTGCGACTCTTTTTTTAGCATGATTGGCACGTAGCATTATGCTATATCATCACCCTTATATCACTTTGAACCTTGTCAATATATCGCGTTCGCTTCGAGTTACAATTTTAAGCAACATTCTCATGATTTATTTACGGGCACCTCCGTGGTCTAGTGGTAGCGCGTTGGACCACAGATCACTACCACCCGTGTTCGAATCCCGGCGTAGGCATATCTGAAGGTTGTTTCGTCTTACACTTCGTCTCGTTACCTTTGGAGGTCGCTCGGCCCATTTAGCCTACCTTGTGCACAAAAGTGGCCGTAAAACATCAATCAGTCATCATGATTTATTTACACCCATTTCTAATGCCTTTTTTATTATTCGATTAAAATGATAATCGCGTCTGCTCGCTAGTTCAGAATTTCGCCTCATCCCGCTGAAAATGAAGACATTACGCCATTCACAGTCGGATTTCAGCGCGGTCGCTCGCGATGACTCACCGCAGCCGTTTTTCCTTGAAAATATAGCGACACTCTTTCATCTGCCAGAGTTAACTCGTAGCTTTACCTATTCTGGCATGCCTGGTAGCAACGACATCGCGGCCATTAGACAGCGTCCGTTATCGTGTACCGCATCAGCTGCCATGTCCGGCAAATTTGCATAATGGTGTCGTTTCTGATGCGCTTCTAGAGTGGAACAGTGCCGCCATGGTCGTCGGTGGCATGTCACCTTTCAGGGGCTCGTTTGTTGTGTCAGAGGTTAAAGAGTATATGTAATGGTGAAATAATGTGACTTTTCCATGTGTGGCCTGCTGCCAGTGGTACCCGACTGACACGGCTTCCCTCTCCCCTGTACGCAGCCTGTTACGGCGAAGTGCCGATGCCGGTTCTTGTGCCCCGCAATGCCTACGAGTTGACGTATATCAAGAATGTATTTATCAGCCCCGATTGATTGATTGATCCGATATTTAAAAAAAAAAAACTGCCCGTTGTAATGTGCGGTAATACTGCTGGCCTGGCACTACACCACCATTGTATGGCTCGCCTTACCTGTATGTGGACAATACAGTTGGCTGTAATCGGTTGGACTGATTGCGATCTTTATGGTACACCTGGTGCAGCGGCAGACATAATGAGCCAGAATATTGTCACCGAGTTAGACCTGTTGACATTGTGGTTTTTGGCCGTCTCTCACCAAACCACAACAGTTCAGTCGCGATGTGCCGTTTTCCCTTGTTTCGCGAAGGAATATGCGGGAATGTGCTTCTTCTTCCAGTCAGTTCGAAGCAATGAAGAGCCAGTGGTTATGAACATTTTTCTTGCATTACGCCAATATCACTTTCCCGACAGGTGAATGCTACATCATTTGAAGTGTAAAGTGGTGGTTATCATTCGAGGAAAGCGCAAACAAACATGCGCATGCATGCATAACGCACCCCACGCAGGCAGACAGTGTAATCTTTGTGAGAGTGATAATTGTGACGCTAATCAACCAAACAGTAAATCCTGTAAACAGTGTTTACGTACTTTATTTCCTTTATTTTCTCTAAACATTTGATGTTAACAAAAACAATCCTTTTTATATAATGGTAAGACAGCATGGATGCCATTTTTTTTTTAAAACCCTGTTTTTAAGTTATCCACCATGATGAGTGCATTTTGTAAAATTTTTGCCCAATTTATATGTATCGTCTGGAAATCATATTCTACAATATATAGCAAAAAACGGTATCCCTTTTGACGTAATAGGGATATATGTTAAATTGTTATGCTCTTCTTATATTTAGATCTTTTTTTTTATTCGAGTTCGATGCTTATCACAAAGACGTTTCTTCATCAGATATTAAATAAAGGCCATCCCCGTGGCACTGTAATGACAAAATTAATGGCGTCTCAGATAAGACAGAGTGAAATTTGTAATTCGGTGTCAGCAATCCTTTTACATCTCTCTTTGATACTTGTTTGCTTCTCTTCAAAAAAAAAGAACCGTCTGATTTATGGACTTAGTTAAAGTGTATAGCATTTCAAAGTGAATATTTATTTTCGGGATATTTCAATCTGGTACTTGTCCTTTTAAAAATGGAAGACGATTTGATTAGCAGCCTTCTGGCCAGTGTGCAATTTTTCCTATAGAAGTTCGTATCATTTTTTATCTTTGATGTGTGTTTTTTATTCTTTTTTCTTTGAACTCTTACAATGCGATTCGATTTAAGATGGCTGGGGTTTTGTCGAAACATTTATCGAAATGCTGCATGTTTGCATCGCCCTGGACGAGATTCCATGTGTCGAATGGTTGGTGATCTGGGCTGTCACTAGCCCAAGGATATAAATGGAAAATGAACTGGTTAAACAATGGAAAGTTGGAAGTAGAGTTACAATGGCCGCCTGTGTCTAAGCGCCTGTGTGTGTGTGTGGTGTGTATGTGTTTCAAACAAAGAACGCAGTCCGGGTCTATAAATGCTGGAGGCGTAATATTTAGAATGACAGTCTGCTGCTGGGGTGCTGTGGCGGGTGTTGAATGTGACCATTTTAATTGTGGTTGTGTGTGCGGAGGAAAGGAAACACGCGCTTCTGTGCACAACTAGACAGACAACACGCATGCAAATCTCATTATACCTGCCTGACTCGGCGCTTATCATCAAAGCGTGCTATCGTGTTCTCTATATTTCTATTTTTGTGCACTATTAAGTAACGCCTATAGAGATCGGCGATCTAGAGTGTCCCGTTCAGTTGTCAGCGACTTACTCCGCTAAAAATATATGACTGAGTATCGATGATACGATAAAAGAACTATTTTGGAGTACACATCGAGTGCTGTACGTTGTCTATTTGAACAAACCGAGTCGACTCGCTCAGTGATCCGAAGCTCCCAATTCGTGATGACACACTATCACTATCTGTTACTGGTACAGTTTAGCATTAACCCGGTCTCCAGTTGACGAATACCTGTAATAAACCACTAACCAACAAGAGACGTTTCACACCCGTAAGTGGAGTACAGGTGACATTCAATCATTGTCTGGCTGGAACCTTTTTTTTTTATAAGTATGCTCCATAAGAAGATCTCACATACTTTCGGTAGGGCTGCTCTAATTAGATCTTCAGTTTAGTCAAATGACCACCAACCCAAGAGCTAAATGATAAACTCTTAAACGCTCTTTGTGCCAGCTAAACGTCTAGACCGACAACGAACACCAACTGTTCTACCGATGACCTTGTCATCAGTGTGGGAATGCTGTTCCCGTTCGATTTCCACCGAGCCCCCCACACAGCAGTTCGTTCGGATCCGGATTCCAGGCGAACTGCACTCAACCACCCACCTACTAGACAGATCAGACCCAGTCCGGGGCCTCGCCCGTCGGTATATTCGGCGATTACATCATCCACTTGGAGGTTGCCTTTGTATCAGTCGGGCTCACACAAAACCTCCATTAATATCTGCCTCCCGCTAGACGTATATCTTAATTAACGACCACCGCTGCCACGGATCCGGTGGTTTTGCACACACCGTCGGACCGCTCTCCACTAGCGTCATCTTATCAGCGGTGACTGATCCACGGAAACACTACTTCGAAACAGAACTATATGAATAATGGATCTGTTGGCTGATGGAAGAATTCAACAATCTGACTTTGTGTGTATATGTGTGTGTGTGTATGTGTGTGTGTGTATGTGTAAAGCCAGCACACTCCCTATCATGATTTATTGTTCATCTGATGTGAGAAGAAGTTCTGGTCGCCAGCGTACCGCTATCGGAAAACTTCTTTAGTTCAAACCTTTGCCATTTCTATAAAACTTCCACCACCTTAATGGTCAATTTATCATGCGCCGGCCGTTTTTTTTCCACCCATTTGAAAGAGGACCGTATTTACAAACACCGGTAAGCCGCTATGGCGCATGAAAACTAATTGCGTTCTCCGATACCGAAAATCAAGAGCGTTCGGCGTCGGCGATAAAGTGGAAACAGAGATAAGCTCTGGAGAAGCGATTGTAAAAATATTTGAAGGGATCGTTATTAATGACCTGAATGAATAATGGCGGCTGTTGGACGTAATAGTTCACGTAACCAGTATTTCTGGATCATATTGAAAAGACATCGTACGGAGTTTGTACGTCTGTCTGCCCGTGACTGGTTCCTTGTAATTTATTGCCGTATCACGTGAACGAAATATTTCGGAGTGTCCAGAACGGTCTGGCTTCTAATCCGGATTTTTGCAGGGGCTGGCGCCAGGTGGTGCCCCCGTGAAAGACGAGCCCGCCATTGTTCGTCGTGATCGGTTAGACACTGTCGATGGAGACAGGACTGGTACGGGGGTGTCTTTCCTGCTGCATTAGATGTTATCGGCGTGTGTGTGTGGTGTGTGTGGGATGTATTCAATCTTCCTATCTCCTCATACGGTTCTCCGGTTTGACTTGGTCTGTCATCAGACAGGTATGGGGGTTATTGGGTGCAGTGCAAGTTGGAGCTCTATATTCACTTGTTTTCGACGACATTCTTGCGGCCGGCCCAGTCGCTGTTCTGACGACAAAACTAATTTTGAACCACAGGGTTATGGCTCGGGGCACACTAATGATGCAAAGTTCATGCGAGTCCTGCGCAGGCCGGTTGATATTCGTTACGAAAATTGAAATGGTTCATGGCAAGTTAAACGCAAGAGTTTTGATTGAAAGATGCTCTATTGTTATCGGAATGGCTGTGACTCATACAGGAATGTTTTGGTCTGTTGACGGGGGAAGAGTCGGTAATGTCTGCAGAGCGACGTGAGGCATGGACGATGCACGTGATGCATGCGTGATGCTTATGAAGCACATGAAATGGATCTGGTTCGGGAAGCGAATTTGCTGACATCTTAATTAAGGCCCCAGGTTCCTGTCTTACCCATTAATTAGTCATCTGTACTGAGCTCATGCTGTTCCGATTAATGTACGCATGGCTGAAACACGATGACGCTGGAAACCTAAGTGAAATCTAATGCCATCCCCCGTAATGCTTATGCGAGGGTCATGAGATGTTCCGTCTAATTGCGTTTTACCATAGTAACATCAGTGAACCATCATAGCCGTGGATATTATTATCAGCCGAGTATTGTGTCACGGGGGAGGCGTGAAAGTCTCCAGAAAGCCGGAAATAACAGCCCGAGGCTTTTACACCTAGACAACAATATACTCATGCACATTTTGGACATAACGTTTTGACAGTTAAGGCATCCGAATTGGGTTATGGCGGTGGTTTCCATGACGATTTGCCGTTGTTTATGCGTTGTTTACTAAAATATGGTTTTTAAATGTGCCTAGAATCATTTCATTGGGTTGTTTAAAGTTCGAATCCTAGTTCTGGACAACATTCTGACCGGATGTGGCTATTGTTTTCACGCCACACTATTACCGTATGAATGGCTCCAGCAGCGAGGGGGGGGGCTGATATTGGACGCCGATGATGTATGCTTATAAAATGATGCTTTCATACGTTACATGGCTGTGACCCTGCTGTTATCAGTTAAGCTTTCATTTGCATTCCGTAACCTCTTATCATCACACACACACACACACACACACACAGAGAGAGAGAGAGAGAGAGAGGTCTCCTAATGGGAGCTTCTGCCAATAAACCTTTCCAGGAAAAACATTCCACCATTCTCATTGATCGCTGAAATAAAAGCGTCTGACACCTTCGGTTTGTTTTCGATTCACGCCATTGTTTTCCTTCGCCCAACGAAAGCTGATGAAAATCTGCATTTTATTGCCTGGAATAAACATTTATGCGTTCCTCACTGGACCTAACAGGTGGATTGAATGCTAATCGAGAAGAACGACTTGTGATATGCGGCACTGGTCAGACTAGCCATTAGCCAGTAAGTCACAGACGCCAAAGGCCCGTACCTCCTCTTGGTCAGCGTTCCATTACTAATGACGGCTCTAACAACCGGTCTTTTGTGCCACATGAAACATAAACATGTTGTAAAAATAAAGGATCCCAGTGCTAAATATGACACTTCTGATGTTCAGCTATAAGAGTCCAGCTCCATTTAGTA
Organism: Paralvinella palmiformis; assembly: GCA_025642065.1. NCBI lineage: Eukaryota > Metazoa > Annelida > Polychaeta > Terebellida > Alvinellidae > Paralvinella > Paralvinella palmiformis. The sequence continues at coordinate 917,042 of JAODUP010000084.1, forward strand.
GTCGTCGCTGGCTGGCTACATCTGGTGAGGTCAGAGGCCAGTGCCTGTGTATAGCTAATGAGAGTGATATGTTAGTCTGTTGTGGGTCTCATTGCTGAGATAACATTTACTCGGGGCCGCCGAGGTTCAGCGGTATGTGGTGACATCACTGTTATCACAGCGGCTTCACCTGGGTTCCAGGTGTTAGAGATCTCTCTATGCGTAGAGCATATAGGAAGTCTGAGTAGCTCGTTGCTCTAAGGCACGTTAGAAATGATTGGTGATTGACTTACTCTGACAAGATTAATCGCAGATTAGGATCGTCCACATGATGTAATTAACTATGCTATCATTTAATATTTTATTTAGAAACAAACTATATTCTTTGATGGAAAGACGGGACTATCATCATCCTAGTCCAGATTCCCCCCCCTCTCTTTGTGTGTGTGTGTGTGTGAGAGAGAGAGAGCGACCGGTAGGCTGGTGTTGCAGCTCCATTGCCACGCTTGGCGGAGTGTGAAAACGCTCAGGTCTCACACTTCTATCCAGATCGTTCTACTACCAGCGGCACTTTATTGGCTATTGATCAATCAGGAGTCGGCCCCAGAGACGGATGTGTAGCCGTGCTTCGTGGAATGTTTCCGAAATCAGCCAGCGCCAATCCCATTAATAAGACTCTGCATTCTCGGCACGCTTACGGCAAATACGTCAACATCTGTTTGCCCATTTGTGATTTTCCATGCAGCATCCATTCTAGACTCCCGCTGTTTGCCGTTTTCTATAGAAGACCTACACATCTGTGAGAGTTGTGTCCCTTTCTTCAAACTGTCAATTCATCTTCACACTTCTTCAAACTGTCAATTCATCTTCACACTTGTCACCGATTCGGTGTTATATGTCCCAACATTTCTTGGATGTCAAAATGTAAAGGGTTCCACGACGTTGTTATCACCTGAGCCCACAACTGGTCAGCTTTCTTTGATGATGCTAGCTATCTGTTCTCTTGTCCTAATGACGAGTACAGACCCAACGCGGGAGATTTAACCTTTGACTTTCAAGGTCGCGCATCCTGTTTTTAATATTCACCTATTGTACTTGTCCGGTGTAACGACATCCAGACGCGCGGCGTGAAATGTGGCTAGGAGCCAACAGAGAATCAATTCACACTTCGATCCTGGCACCCAGAATTCCCTCCACCTACTTGTTGTTCCGCGGGAGATCAGTGAATCCCGGACGATTCCCACTAACCGCCGTTTCCTCGGTACTAGCTGTTCAGCCGGACGCCGGCGGAAGATGTTGAAACTTGTAAGCCATTTGCCTCAGATCAGATTGCGCTCTTCTGTAGGGAGATAATTATGAATTATGATGGCAGCGTTTTTGCAGATGACAGAACAACTGTCCACTGGAGATTACCGCTGGCAGCAATCATTATATCAGCCGATGGCTGTGGTCGTTCTTTGTAAGTGAGAAGGTTGTGTGCGGTATGGGGCTCCGGTTACATCTGAAAATGTTCAACGTTGCTTCTATATATTTATTTTATCCTCTGCTGCTAACACCATCAAGACAGGGCTTTCTTCAGCTGCATCCTAAATATATATATATATATATATATATATATATATGATCAGTAATCATTTCTTGTTCTTCTAAAACACGGGGTAGCTATTGTGTAGTGTTGGCAAAGTTTTTTTGAGAAAGGATTATGCTCATTTCAGGATGAGTTTTGTTTAAGGAGCATTTCTCACACGTAGTGTAATAAAGCTAAATCCTAAACTGTTCGACTAATGCATTAAGAAGGGGAAAAACATCTATGTAAATGAGGCACTCTATGAAGAAAGGGAACATCAAAACGAACATTTGGCGTAAAAAGGATAAAAAGAGGAGGCTGATTGTAAACAAAATATTTGTTTAATTTTACCCCTTTTCCATGAGATGATGGATTGTTTTCTTTTTCGTGTGCCCTTTTTCCACCATTAATATAGTTTAGACTGAGATCAAGGAAGATGTTAAGAAATGAGAGAAGAGCTCTACGTTGTTATATATTATTTCAGTGAACCCCATAAATAATGGTGAATATAGTCGGTTACGACACCTGTAGATTAAGAGGCGTTAGTTTTCCAATGATGGCGGCAGGATGTTATTAATTTAAGTGAAGCTGAAGACTAAACACTAAGATGTAGCCCGATTTTCTTGAGATAACTGGCTACCTGCTGGTTGACTGTCTACAGGAAGTGATATCCGTGTGTGTGTGTGTGTGTGCGTGTGTGTGTGTGGAGGGGGGGGGGGGTCGGTGGATGGTTTTCTTTATCCAGAGGATTGATCCAGCACTAAACACACATACTCACGAGAGAGTGTGTGTGTGTGTGTGTGTATGTGTGGGCGCGCGCCTTTACAGACCATATATTCCGGTTCATTGGCCACAGTTTATTTAGATAGCAAACACGAAATCCACAGACTGTAGAAGCTGTTTGTCCGCTGATGGTAAACACGTAATACACAATAAAGCACATGGCCAATCTCCATTATACAGGCATGAATTATACGTTCAAGAAAAGTCCATAAATATCGCACATAGCTTTCTGACTAGCTAGCTATACGCCGTCTGTTGTTACTTACTCATTTCGTTGTTTGTTATTGTTTTTGATCAATTGTATTTCTGTGACCTTAGTAATTATGGATGGGTTGCTAAAAATTAAGCCAAAGATATAATTTTACCCCAGTCGTGTAAAGTTTTAAAAAGTTGCTTGTCTGCTAAAAGATATATGCTTTTATAAAACAAGAACACGTTAATTACAGTTATACACGTCCCATAAAATTGTGAATGTTTGATTTATTGAAAATCCAGAAGACAGAAAATAGTAAATAAGATAGTAAATCATATTAATCACCACCCTTGTTTAGATAACTAACATAAGCCATCTTTGTTATTCCTCCTATCTCCTAATGATTGCATGCAAAACAAAGGCAAATACTTCAGTCATAATTATTAGGCCGTAAGTTAATTATGTCAATTAAAAACTACCAAAATAATATTATTCGATTACGTGGATAAAAGAGATTACTGTCTTTTGTGTATTGTTTTCTTTATCTACGTATGTGTAAAGAGAATTTAAATTAGCAATATTTAGTTGTCTTCAAAACATTTTATGTTCTCCTGTAAGATATAGACTATCAGTTGACAGTAAATAATCACATATATTGTAAAATTGGTTTTAGATTGAGAATTGACTCACTCACTCACTCACTCACTCACTCACTCACTCACTCACTCACTCACTCACTCACTCACTCACTCACTCACTCACTCACTCACTCACTCACTCACTCACTCACTCACTCACTCACACTCACTCACTCACTCACACTCACTCACTCACTCACTCACTCATCTCACCCTCACCTCACTCACTCACTCACTCACTCACTCACTCACTCACTCACTCACTCACTCACTCACTCACTCACTCACTCACCACCACTCACTCACCACCACCACCACCACTCACTCACTCACTCACTCACTCACTCACTCACTCACTCACTCACTCACTCACTCACTATAGCCTGGGGTATCGTACCGTCAAACATTGTATGATAAATTTAATCTGCATTAATGCAGATTACATTATTTTAGTCGTAGACTATTCAGGATTTTACTCAATGTTTTCTACAACGTTGGCGCAAGGATTGTGTCATGATATAATAATAAACTTTCCAGTTTTCATGATGGGTGGATGTTTAGGGCTGGATATTACCTTTGTTTTGTCCACACCAGAGCTTATGTTATCAGTATTCTGTTATCTGTGTTGGGGATTCTGATGATACAGTACATAATAATCACCACACTGTGTGCAGGTGTTCTAGGTGTTCACTAATTTGCTATTACAGTAATATGACGGCTTCTTCTCCAGGTGCTCGCTGTCACTGTCCATTTATACTGGATAAACACGATCCAGAAACATTTTTCTTATAGCTGTCTCACTTTTTGCTGTTATTGTGGTGGCTAGATTATTTTCCCTATCTCAGGAAATAAAACTTTCTTGTTATTCATAATCTTCAGGCAATTATTTAACCAGGTGTGTGTTATTACCACTGGGGGAGGGGGGAACCTGGTTGTTATATATGGCTTGGCTGCTGTGAGTTTTTTTCGTAATTAAATTTGTAAATGATTAATTGTTAAATGTGTGTTATCTTTCTCTAATTACAGGTACAGATAACTGTGCTGGACATGAACGATAGCCCACCGGAGTTCGACTCTAACCTGTACAAGTTCCAGATTGCAGAAAATGTAAACATTGGCCACGAGATCACAAAGCTGGTTGCCAAGGATCCAGATGAGCAGGGCACCATTGTTTATGCTATCGTCGAAGGTGGAGATGACAAATTCTTCATTGAACCCATCACAGGTAATTTCTCTCCAGTGTTCAATAGTGGATTAGTTGTGGCTGTGAAACTGTGCTTTAAAAAATACGTGTATAATGATATATGGCAGTGTACAAAGATGACATTAGAAGTGATTTTAAAACTTTATGTTAAAATATTTGTATCTTGGTTTGCTAATCACGGAACAAACACAGCTGTGACATTTGAATAACATGGATCCTGTGGTCTGCACTACACTACAGTTTACCTGTGTGTGTTTTTTAAATATCCAGCCGGAACCTTATCTCGTTAATCAGGAAATAATGTAGGAGGGAAAAAAGCTGACATTATTTCTTAATTAGTGGTTTGATAATAGAAACACAATAGGTACATTTAAGAAAGGGAGTCTGTATGTTAGAAGAGTACAAGCCAAACTCTGAGCTAACAAACAGATCAGGCTTTTGTTTGCAAAAAGTGCAGCAGAAGAAAGGCTTATTAGTTCGGCGATTTTTATATTTTTACCAGAAATCTGATATATCGCGGTGCTAATAACTGGGACAACTTAATTTTTAATACCTCACCACGTTAGTAACGCGCACAGTTTTAATTTAGATGGCCTGAACTATGCACTTGTAAATGGCAGGTTGATCTTAAGATGGAGCAGAGTGGAGATGTTTCGTCTCCGCGTCGATCAAACACGGGACATACTGCTGAGAGAAAAAATTACATAAACATAGGCATGAACTAGATTCGAACCCGCAACCTGGAGGTTTGCAGCACATTGTCGTAGTTACTGTGCCATCGTAGCGTCCCATTCTCCGAAGGAATGGTTTTTACATCAGAAGCGACACAAATTAGACTTGGAATGTTGTCTGGCGTCGTGACATATGTTAAAGCCCAATGTTTACTTTGCGTATGTTACATATTACTTTACTTGGAGAAATACAACACACTTGTTGTATTAATAGATTTTATTTCTGCGCTGTAGTAGTTGGATAACAACTCTTGGTCCTGAAGGGAGTGGTACTTCAGACCAGCCTCCGGGATGGCGCTGTGTGTAGTAAACAAATTGTATTGTGCCGCAGATACATGAAGTGTTTGGATTGGTGCCACTGAATATATACGAAACACACACCCGGTTATCAGGTGTGTGTGTGTGTGGAATGTGTGACCCGAACCTTAACAGCAATAATATACCTGTGTGTGTGTGTGTGTGTGCATGCGTGCCTGCCTGCGTGCCTACCTGTCTCTGTATGTGTGATGCTGGTAATGGAGAACATATGCCCCCATGTTGTGATCTATCCAAGTAATACAGACCTGACCGAACAGAAGCAAACAGTTGTTAGTCATGTTAATGTGAATGCTTATTTATATATCCGCTCATTCATGGGGTGGTCTTTAACTTGATGAATGCACAATGCCCTGTTCCACTTTACAGGCCAGCAATGGCTGATGGCCAGAGGCCGGCCAACTGCCGTTCTCTCTATAAAGGCATCTGAAACGCAGCTCTGTCGATAATTCCGGTCACAAGAGCGACATCTATTGGATGCCATTCGGTGCTTCTTTGTGGTTCTCTTGTTTGTGGAGTGCTGGGCTACTCTAGGTTTAGAACGGACATTTCTCGTGTGGGGTCCGGATCTGGTCTACACGCGCCCGTTCGGAAGGATAAAATATAACCCTAAAATGACGGACACTTTATGGAGTTTTTATCACCGTTTATATGAGAACTAGTTTCTCGGTTGATGTGAAATAGCTCGAAATGCAAGCAGCATGAAGACCAGACTTGATAACTAGATCCAAATGTATTGTTAAATATTAAGAACAGAACATTTACTGGTGTACGTTGTATGCCTCTAAAAATAATTGGCTTGATCTTTTCACCAGTAGGTAAAGTGAGACGCAAAACATTACGAGATTTATTTCCGAAAAATGTAGCAATAGTCTTAATGGTTCAACGATGACATTGCGAATTATTTCTGAAAATCATACAATGAAATATACGACCAGCTAAATTGAATTAAGGAGGTCCATTTTTTAAAGATATTCAGTTGTCTCCTGCCCGATCCAGACACATAGCCCCCTATTACATGTCACCTTATCTAAACGTTCCCAAGTTCATCTTGGCCTAATACCTGGCTTCTGTCATTCATCTGTTTTGGGGGTCACTGATAATGATAGAAGGAAAGGTCACGTGGCAAGTATGACCATTTATTATCTTTCCAACGGCATCTCAGCTACTTCCAGTAGAAGTGTCCGCCATCAGAAGTCCGAGATATTGTCTGTCATCTTTTTGGCTCTACGCTAGTGATGGGTGGCCTGTGAACAAAGGATCGTGTTCGTTACCGGACCATATGATGTATAACGATCTCGGGGCTAAAGGCTATTGTTCACTGGTAAGAATTTGGCGAAAATTTGTCATCGGATCACTTGCACAAAGTAAGCACAACCAGACGCGCTCTCACTTATAAACTGCTTATAACGAATGGCTTCTGGTGATTTATATAGGAGAGATGAGTGCTGGATAGATAACTTAAGTTTGGGAGTTCTTCTTGTGTATGCGTATGTGTGCTTTTTGCTGAAAGCGTATCCCTCATAATAGTTGTCCTTTGACATCTGTTGGCTTTCATCTTCATTACAAAAGAGCCACGAATGTTTTTTTTTATCAGGGTTCACGATGCCGTCCTTTGCTGTTGGTATACTTGATTTGTAGCTGAGAGCAGTTGTGTGGAAGGTGACTCATTTTGGCTGTTACATTCACTAATCTGGAGCAAATCATTTCCATATGTAGCACTGATAATATTGTTTTATTGCCCAGAATGGACAGGATATTTCATAATTATAATGAATTGATCAGACTCTGGCCTATTAGCATGAGCGTATTATTTTCAGTGATTAGTTTTTAGTAGTTAATGGCAGATGTACAGTACAGTGTATACAATAAAATATGTCCCAAAGATTTAGGCAGTAGGTATCCTGTTTTCAATAAAGGACTCCAAATTGATTTATGGTTTTACGTGCAGTGTTAAAAAAAGATTTTTATGTGAGATCGTGATATGTTAGCCATAGACATAAGGTGGTGATGTATTTAGTATAGCGGCTCCCACTTCGTGGATCATGTTACAGGAACGGATTGGAAGAAAATTTTAATCTCATTGTAAAGCTCAATGTTCGCTTGTTCTGGCAAATCAGATTCGTTGTTACAGATTTCTATTTCAGTTTTATGTAGCCCATGTTGAGGGTTTCACAGGACAGCACCTATGAATGGTTGCTGTAGGTAAAAATCATTATTATTATTATTATTACTTCGAAATGCTACCTTGTAAAGAATGGGAGTTTATGATGGAGTTATGGTATGGTACTCATTTGTTAAACAAAGGTTCTGGCTTACAGCTCTAATTTGAAGGTTGACCACCTTGTTTAAAAGTAAATGACAGCAGATGGAAGCTGATACTTTTAGGAATGGAGAAACTCTGTCTGATAGATATCTAGGGATGGCATATAGGTACTTAGAATGCTAAAACAGATTGTGTATTATTTAGGGATTATGTATCGAAGCATTTCAGTCACTCAATATTTACAGGATAATAATTACTGGTGTTTTATAGGATTGTTTTATGAAATTTATTTATAATGTACAAGTAGCAGAAATTGATTAATTAAACACATAGTAGAGATATCCTTGGTTTACTAAGAGTTGATAAAACACCACCTCTTTCTTCTTCTGATTCGGCCAGCTCAGATGAAAACAATGTGTCTTTATCGTATTCTATCAATCAATATTGAATAGTGAGCTGTTCACCGGCCCTAGTTGAAACCAATAATTAACAAGAACTTGTTTACGCTGTCAGGTTGAGCTTGTCTGTTCATCAAAGCAGGCATCACGTTATCGGTTGTCCATCAGTAAAACAGGATAGGGGGAAGTCAGCAACTACGATCGAGCTAATGTCAGCAGCTGATGTGATTAGTATTGATACACTAGAACACATCTGTAATAACACTATGATCTTTGTTGTTGGTCTTTAGTCAATATTTGGTTCTGTGTCATCAGTTCGTTTATATCTGGTTAATGGCTGGCTCCTTTCCTATGTGACATTCAAAAAATTAAATCCATATATGACATTTTGCATTTCTCCATTGCATCTGTTACCGACTATTCGAACCACCCATGCATTAGTTGCGTTTATAACCAATTGGTTCTCTGCTAATCACCGCGCCTTTGTCCCAAACTGATCAGTGCTAATTGCTTTTCTCCATCCAGGCAGCTTTCAGGTTAGCAGCAAGCTCAACCGAGAGCTCACCTCTTCCTACAAGGTCAAGGTTACGGCAGATGATGGCGAGCAGAGTTCATTCACGGTGGTGGACGTTGAAGTCACCGACGTAAATGATGAGAAGCCAGTCTTCAGTGAGCCATGGTATTACTTTGACATCGCGGAAGATACTCCACTCAGTTCTGTCATTGGCCAGATATCAGCATCCGATGCTGATTTTGGAGACAATGCCGATATTACCTACTCCATCTCATCACACTGGGGCAGGGAAAAGTTCTCATTACATCCTCATGATGGTACTTTCATTCTTACGGGAGAACTAGATTTTGAGCAGGTATTTATTGCAGCATTATCACAATTTAATAATACGCAACAATTTGAAGAGGTGTTCTCTCAGTTAAGTTTTGTTGATAACTGATTAGTTAACAGTGTTGTTGTTTTTTTTTTAAATTCTAGATGTGCTAGTTTCATATAATATATTAAATGTGGTACTTGTTAATTTCCTGCGTTTACAATTTCAGCTGGAACACTATGTCTTAACAGTCAAGGCGCAGGATGGCGGAACACCATCACTAAGCACAACGGTTACAGTGTACATGAATGTCCTTGATGTGAATGACAATGCCCCGGTGTTTGATCCCAGTTCATACGATTGCCAGGTCTGGGAGAATGGCACCATTGGCACGAGTGTCCTGACGGTGCAAGCAACTGATCTAGACTCGGGTAGGTGTGCCTCGGGACATAATCCTCGCTGTATCATATACACCTCCGTTCAGTATCAACAGTTCCGTGATGCATGTCCTATGCTATGTAGTTCTCAGTAAATGGCCTTTCAGCCCGGCACACAGAACAGGTTGGATTAAGCCATAACCACGCCGTAAAAATGAGCTTCAGTGATATTATGGCTTAACTTGTAAGTGCTGGCTCAATATGAAATACCAGCTTACCATAAATCCCTGATTAGTATTAGGTGGTACTACCTGAGCTTGAATGGCACGTGATAATTAGATACCTAGCTACCGGCAATCAGTTGTAGGCTAGGCAGCGAGCGCGAGGCTCTTGATCAGGGTAGCTTGTGTACTTGGCTGTTGGTTACAAATCCTGATGGCTTGCTTAGTGACCAGCATACGTGTTTATCTAGATTGTGTACGTACAACTATAGGTAAGGGGGGGGGGGGTTGTTTGGCAGGGCGGCTGTGATTGGCTGCTAATTGGCAATAATGTACCGCTGATGGCAATGTGCTAATATAATATATTGGCTTACCTTTGTGAGCCGTAATAATCAGCTCTATGAGGGTGGACATCGCTGAAATGGGTTGGAGTTATGTTGCTTGCGTCCTGTTTGTCATAAAAAATAGCTTCTCATTAGTGATGTCCGTTTTCCTGAAGATATCGATTTCTGTGAGGAACGCAGAAGATATTCTTGACTGCAGGCACCACCCCCCTCACCTCCGGTAATGACGTTCTTTGTCATGTAGATGCCCGATGTATTTCTTTAACGCCGAATTAGGTTACATAAACATAATTTTAAGCACGGATTTACGAGCCGGTGTTTATGAAGCGGGCAGCGGCAACTTTGTATTTGTTCAGCCCAAAGAAGCCGTAATTGGATTTCTGTATATTGTCCTCGGAGTTCGATGTTCAGTCGTGCAACTTGTAAAGGACCGCTTTTTACGCGGTTCGACTTTGTTGATACACCCCCAGCCGCCATATTTGAAGATCGAATATTTCTAAACACACCACGTCCTTCCCGAGAGATGGCAGAAGGCTACTCGATACGGCTACAGTACGAAATGTGAATGAAAGTAAAATTCCGTCGCTCAGTTTTATTTTCTTCTATTTCCTATTAAGTAAACCTTGTATGGTTTTTGTCCGCTGAAATAATTTCATCGCCTTTGTTACGTTGTTTGATGGTGGTCTGGTAGACAGCCATACCTTTGTCCTGTCTTTGCTTCTGGCTTTGATCTGTCAGCATTTTTCATGACAGCAACTTCTATAAACCCACCCTCCGAGTTCATGTGGCTAGGCCTCTAGCTAAAGCAGCACTTTGTTGTTTTATCCAGTTAGCACACCTGTTAATTGTCTCTTTTTGTGTTGCACCACATAGTCAATCACGTATGGGTTGTGTGTGTAAATTATATATATATATATGGAAGGGACTGGCTGTCAGAATGAAATGGTTGACCTTCACTTCAGTGTGCAGCAGTATTAATAGAAACATTATTATGTGGACAGCAGGAATGGATAACAAACATGTTACTCTCAAACAACAATAACATCTGCCATCATATTTCAGTTGAATGCGTTTCATGAATATGAGATATGAGAAAACCTGCATTTATATTTTCTAGTACACTAGTATTTTATTTTACCATTAGTGCTATATACTTGGTAAATCTGGGGTTTACGAACAAAAATACTTACTGAAATATTTGTTTAAGTCATAAATTTGATTGGAATCAGTTTGATCTAGATCATATCTATTTTTGAATAATATCAATTCAGAGAGAGAAAAATTAATTATAAATTTCTTTCTTCCAATCTTCTTATGACAGAAGCCAAAATGCTAATTTGTTTTAACTAGTTGATAATGCAGTCTAAACAAGCCAGAAAAAATTATGTAATCTATACACATCTTTATTATGGGGAAATAGAGGTGATAACGGCATGCATTTAATTACCGTATAATAATGTTGATTCATAAATTACAAGGAAAAGAATCTGGATGATACGCTATCTGTTCTTATCAGCCATCATTCTATAAGAAGCCATTTATCTTGGTGTCCGGTCCAAATACAGAGTTACCCATGTCCTTATATCATTTACAACTGATCAGAGATAGGTATATTATGGGTTTGGCATTCCAGTGCGCTACAGTATTACTTGGTGTACTGTGTACAACGTAACTTCTGGTGCCTCAGTTTAATGTGCTAGCTACTGTGCGGGAGTTATTGAATTTTATTGGCACCTGGTCAGGTGGAGCAATGCGTCTTGTTGCCCGGATTGCGATTCTATTTCGATATCACACAGCACACATATAGTCCAGCGGCCACACAGACGGATAATCAAGCACAGCTACGGTGCATGCTAGCACTCTGCTGATGTTATTGGCTTTACATTTTGTTAGCTTTCATCACCGCTGCAGGTCGCCATCGGGCATAAAGCGGGACTAGCGTTAGACGTTGGTCCTGTGACAGCGAATCGCGTTAGATGCTTTCAGCAGTTTCTGTTATAGGCTTACCACCATTTCTCAGACATCTTGAAGGACTCCTCCCTTGACGGAGCCAGGAGTTTGGAATGTACTTGATGCCCCTTGTACTTTTGGTATCAGATATCAAGTGGATGATATGTGCGGGGAGGGGGGGGTCGGGCGTCATCTGCTTCTAGGCATTCATTACCTGCTGTCCTTCAGTCCCGAAAATAAATTGTTTTCTCGTGCCAAGTGAAATGTCATTATGCAAGTGTATACGTGCATATTCATTCACGTACATGTTTATGTCATATGTGAACACACATGCGCACACACACACCGAATGAGTGAGTGAGTGAGTGAGTGAGTTTGTGAGTGAGTGAGTGAGTGAGTGAGTGAGTGAGTTAGTGAGTGAGTGAGTGAGTGAGTGAGTGAGTGAGTGAGTGAGTGAGTGAGTGAGTGAGTGAGTGAGTGGTGGTGAGTGAGTGAGTGAGTGAGTGAGTGAGTGAGTGAGTGAGTTCTAAATGCCATAGTGAAGCACACGAAGCACACCATAAATATATATTCTCCATAGTTTCTCTCTTGTTTATAAATGTATTCTGTAAGTTTTACTAGATGTGGAGAAAGCCAGTATTGCGTAATGTAAGACTTCCCCATTGTTATCCATTTTGACATTTATTGCCCGCACATTTCCCTGATTAGGAATTGATCAGATTTATTATCATGTGACAAGAACCAATCAGCCTACCTGTTACGTAATCCCCCCCCCCCCAAACGAGGCTTCTAGTTGATCCTAAGCCGCGTCCTGTCTCCTTCGTGTCTCCTCCGTTGGGTCGACTATGAAAAGTTAATGTCGTGTAGGATTTCAGTGACCAATCTCTTCGGCAGAGTGTTGTTGATGTATCCCAGCCTGGCTTCTGATTAGAGGATGTTCTGTTGGTAACACCACACTACCATTAGTCATTCATTGCCATGTCGGCATCGCACACAAAGGTCAGGAAAATGTCATGGTACGTCGGTAGATTTCTCGAAGAACGTGCGCTCGTCAGATCATTTATTTAATAACAGCGCGCAGACGTATGGCGAAGCCTTGTCCCGTCTTTGGCCATTTTCTGTTCACGTACGTAGGTATCAGGCTGACCCGTTGTGATGAATGGTCGTCGAAAGGGAAGCCATGATGGTGGTAACTACTACTAGACCTATAGTTCCCGTATATCGGCTCACCTGTGAGAGGAACATTGTTCTGTTATCGGAATGATCTCATTGTTGTTTCTCCTTTTATCTTGTAAATCAGTGAAATTCAGCTGCTGTATAAAGGCTCGTATTGACAGGCCGTTTTCAGACTGAGCCGTGTTGATGAGTTGATAAGCGGGTTTTCCCAACTGATTGAATGATAGCTGTTTTACAGGCATCGTGTTGTACTGTTATAACTGGTGGTGATTATTTGTTTTGTAACAGGTCTGCTTTGTGTGTGTGTGTGTGTGTGTTTCACACGGTTTACATTTGTTAAAATCTGGTACATCATAGTAAATATGGATGAGGATAAATTAAAATTTATTAAAAAAAATTAAAATGTCCATTGCAATTTAATTTATAATATTTCTTACAAAATAGCAATATGCATTATGTGTGCTGTTGTCTGTCTGTCTGTCTCTGTCTGTCTATCTGCAAATACTGGTGAGAAATTAGACGTCTCGGTGTGAAAAGTCATTGCCTTGGATTCAATTCCCTGATAAATTGTTCAGAATTTGAATTCACTCACTGGAGATTCTCTTTGATTGGCTTATCCCAACTTGCTAAGAAAGACGCACATGCACGGACGTGCGCGCGCGCACACACACACACACACAATTTGTAAAATTAGTGGCTTAAATATTTTTTTATTGTTTAATTTTAGTTCTCTGGTTAATTTTCTTGTACTTGTAAATAAAATTCTAAAGTAAGGTATGTATACAGTTGATATGATTTAAATCTAATTCTAAAATCTTCTCTTTCAGGTAAAAATGCTCAGCTTCAGTATTCCATCATCAGTGGGAACTCTAAAGGCCAATTTACCATTAATGAAGACAGTGGTGTCATATCTGTAGCAGCTTTACTGGACAGAGAAACAATTCCTATCTACATCTTGGAGATCCAGACAACTGACCTTCCTGATGATCCAGGACAAAGACATTCTGGGATAGCACTGGTTCGTTTACACCTGATCCGTTCGTTCATGTCTCCCATTTTAATTAAATTTCTGTGTAATTAATTTAGCTTACCTGTAATCAACAGTAATTTACTGTAATCATTTCATAATTGAAGAAGATAAGTTAGGAATAGAGGAATCTGATGAATAAAAATGTACAGAGAAAGGGATTTGTAAATGTAAATCTGGTGTGTGGGTCGCAGGGGGTAGGGGTGCTAGGGCTATATTAATACTAGCCCTTAAAACCATTGAAAACTTGTTTAACATTTTTTAATTACCTCAGAAAACTTGAGAAAATAATTAACATTTTGCTGCTAAATTTCACTTCCAATGGACTGGCTCAACAAATTTGATCTTTTTACTATATATTGACATTACAGGATTTGCTTTTGTAATATTATATTTTAAAAGTCAGACTAATCTTTTTGACACTATTTAGCTCTGAAAACTCTTGAAAATATTTTTTTGGGTGGACTCTGGTGTGTGTGTGTGCGCGCGCGCGCACACACGGACGCATGCATGCTTGCATAGTATAATATCATCACATAATATTTATATTTCATTCCTCAGGTGAGAATTTTGATACAGGATATTAATGACAATGCACCAGAATTTACCAGCTCCTCTGTCATTTCCGTGATGGAGAGTCTTCCAGTAGGATCATCTGTGTTCACCGTCCACGCTGTGGATCAGGATGAAGATCGTAACAGTTATTTGGAGTACTACCTCGATGACGCTGGCAACCGGCTCTTCCAACTTGACAGGCTTCAGGGTACGCTGAAAACCAGGCTGGCTCTTGATAGGGAATCAATTCCGGAATACATCATCCAAGTGACAGCCAAGGATCAGGGCATTCCGTCATTATCGACGGCAATGTCGATGACTGTCAAAGTGGCGGATGCCAACGATCACAGCCCCATGTTTAGTCCGAAGAGCTACAGCAAAGAGCTCACTGAGGATATCAGTCTGGGAACCATCATCCTGCAGGTGACAGCCACGGATGATGATGATGGGCTTAATGCTGAAATCAGGTACACCATCGTCGAAGGTGATGATAATCATGACTTCTACCTGGATTCCCACGTCGGAGAGCTGAGCGTCCAGCAACGCCTCGATTATGAAAGCGAGAAAACGTACCACCTGGTGGTCATCGCACAGGATCTAGGCGATGTAGCACGCTCTGACACAGCCATGATCACCATTACAATCAGAGATATAAACGACTGTGCCCCAATGTTTCTGGATTCACCTTACATAGCCTATGTACAGGAAAATATTGCGAAACTGCCCGTACACGTCGTCCAGGTGATCGCCCGTGACGATGACTCCTTGCCCAATGGTAAATTGACATATTTCATTGAGTCCCAGGATGAGGGAACATCAGTGTTTAGCATGAACTCCAGTACTGGGATTATAACAGCAGATCAGACACTGGACAGGGAAACACGCCAACAATATGAGCTGATAGTTACTGCTGTGGATTCAGGTGAGCCCTTTTCTTAGTTCATGTATATTTGCGCGTACAGGTGGATTTATGTCAGTGTACCTGTCTATTCATATATATATATATATATATATATATATATATAGAGAGAGAGAGAGAGAGGTGCATACCGGTCTGTTACTCATGGATTTAAATCAGTTCATTTACAATGTGGAAACAAGTGTTTGTGTGTGTGTGTGTTAACATCAGTTGTTTCCAAAGCTGAACCAGTCCCAATATGTTAAACACATGGCCAGTCTGCTTCTGTGCCTTTTTACCTTAATGAACTCTTACCTGCACATGATAAGAAAAGCTTTTACTTAATTGTGGTACTGATAGGTGATGAGAATCTCTGTAACGACTTCGTACCATTAGTGGTCCTTTATGTATCGCAAGAATTCAAAATATTTTTTCTGTCTCGAACATATAATTTTTGCGAAAGTCGACAGAAGTTGGCAGATGGAGTCAAAGGCCTTCCTGTGTTCATCTTCGCTGATTTGACTGTTGTAGATGACTTTACCGGTCATTGATCAAGTCAAGGACAGTGAAGTCTTCACACAGTGTCAGCGCTAACTCACGAAAACATCTCCCTCTTTGTCCTCAGAGAGACAACAAAACACATTCAATTATCGTTATGGTTGTCACCCTGAATTGCCTTGATAGAGATAAGAAAGCTGAAGTCTGTGCAGTCTGTTTGTGTACGGGCACTGTGTAGTTTGGATGTTATTCGAGATACCACTGTGATGTCTACTTTGTAAGACAAGGGAGATTTTTTTGAGGACAGCGATACCGAAATTTCATGGCTTTTTTCTCACACCGGCAGGATGCAGTAAAACAGCAATATAAGAAATTCTATAAATTAGTGGCCAGTAATAATTCACTCCGACTAATGAATGATGTGCGATGGTATTTAGGCATCATTTAGGACGTTCAGCTCTCAGATGTGAGGACATGCTTCAGCAGATGAAGTTGACTCGGTGAAAATGGCGCATTATTCATTCGGCTCGCGCACGGACCAACCATAAAGTGCGCGTCTCGGACATAAAACCGAAACACGATGCTTTGTCAGGTGACCTAGAAATGTTTGTACTAGCGGCTGTCTGACATGGTTTTTTTTCTCCCCTAATAAGTAATGACAATAGGAGGTAGCTTACATGTAGTTACAAACTGAAGCTAACCAAATCTGATGACACTTAAGACATCATCATGCGTTATGGAATATAATATTAGCTCACCAATCAGATGAATGCTTGGCAGCATCATTTGTAGTTCGATAGGGTTTGTTTTTGTTTGGGTCTTTCTTTGAGGATTTTTTTTGTATCTGAAAACATTCCCTTCTAGACATTTACGTCCTACCATTCAGAGGAAATGTTTACAGATGTTCTAACAGGTAACATTTGCCCGAGGAACAGGTGATCGTAATCTGACCAGGTTTCTGGTTTTTGGCACAGTGTTTCCTCGTGTTAACCGTTTCAGATTTTAACAGAATATAATTATGTGCGATTGATAGAATAGGTTAATCGCGGAGCAACCAGGACACGGCTCGTTCTTGACCCGAACGAAGCATGCCTCAAAAACAGCGGACATCTTTAGTAGTCACAGATGTGACTGACTAGCCAGTGTTAAAGTGAAGGCCCGGTGAAGGCCTACACCTAACACACACACACACACACACGTATGGGTGTATTTACGTACTTTATAGCTCAGCTCAACCATATAGCTTGAAGACAAATATCAACAGCCTACTTGGCCTAGCTGTGCCGCTTGGTGTCGCCGTTGTCCCCGAACGTCGTAAGCTTAGTGCTAAAACATGAATCGCATGAAAACATTACGACGTCGACCGTCGCCAATGCATAGAACCGAAATGACCGTCTTTAGTGCGCTTCTCTCTGTGTCTATATATTAGCCTCGATATGGCAACACTGCCAATGAGGACTAGCCTTGTTAGTGGTGTTTTTAAAAGTCGCTAATAACCTTTTAATAATATTTTGTTTTCATCTGCCATGGCGTGGGCTGTTCTCTCCCTCTCTCGGTGTCTCTTTCCGGCTGTCCCTGTTGACGGTGTAACGCGTTACACCAGACATTTCGTATGAATCTGGTGTCGGTTTCTTAGAAATGGGACGCAACTGCAAATAGGCATCTCTTAATTAAACTGAGCTTGGCTGTTTTTTTGGGCGAGGGCTTCTTGTTTGTTTTGTCTCTAAAGAGCCATGACTCATTGTTGCGTAATTACCGGTTCACTCAAAGGTCGGGTCAGGCGTAGATTTATTTTGTTATCAAACAAAATCTGTGACCAAATCATTACGATTTCTGTTTAATTACTCATCAGTCATGCACGAGGTGGCTGTATTTTTTGGGTTCCAAGTTTTAACGGTATAGTATACCCGACGACCTGTTGAAGAAAGTTTGATATAATCGTGCACTTATTTACTAAGAGATAAAATCTCTGATTGATCTACTTTTCAGTTTATAAAAGTAATTTAATAAATATTCTTCCTCCCCCCTATCTCTTTCCATGTACGCGCCTGCGCCTTTTTTTCGTGAGCGTGTTTGTTTTATCACTGTTTAATAAGGCTCTGGCACATAGAATCGCGAATAGTAAATTCAAACTGTGGACGAGTCATCTGGGAACTAATTCCAGACAAGTGGCTTTATGCTGAGACATATCTAGCTTGTGTGTGTGCGTGCGTGCGTGCGTGATGTAATGCGATGACCGTTTCGTTATCAGTTCATATGTGACTCATCAAACGGCGGCGGAGATAAATTGACATTTATCAGAGATATCATAACAAATGAGCAGGAATATTAGCCAGAATGAGGCGATGTCTCCGGAATGCCCCCCCCATTGGATATATGTTATAGGGACTCCGACTGGAAACTGTTTGTGTGATGGTATACGGTCTCTGGCCGGTCAGTAAGACTCCACTGATCATCATTCAGACCAATGTTCTGGATAGTTTTATCTGGGAATCCGTGGATCGCGGAGCTTTATTGAATATTGGGTCATTTATGGGGTCATCTTCTTTCCTGCTGAAGTCAACATCTGATATAGCACGCCCGCGCGCGCGCAACACACACACACACACATACATATATATATATATATATTATATATATACACGCACACACAACACACACACACACAAACACACACACACACACACACACATATATATATATATATATATATACACACGCACACAAACACGTCGAAGTACAAGTCACACCTTTACATGTACATGTACAACCATACACATTTCGATGTTATTGTCAGAGTTCAACAAGCAGATTATGTTTCATTTGTGGGCAATTAGACTCAGTTACCGTCTAATGGTATATTATTATAAGTTGATTTTTGGTCGATTCTTCTGCGGAAACTAACTACTGATAAAATGTTGAGTTATTAAAAACCAGAAATACTGCGAACGAAAAAAAACCTGGATTGGGTCTTGCTTGTGCTGATACAAGTTAACCACTAAATAGAAGAATGATTAATTATCCCTGTGCGTGTGTGTGTGTGTGTGTGTGTGTGTGTGTGTGTGTGTGTGTGTGTGTTTTGGGAACAATAAATTATTACTGACAGATGTTTATTGGCGTATAAGCTAAACAACGGCAGAAATAAGATACCCAGGTCTGTATATTCTTTCAATGGATGGCAGAGAACCGTTTACAAGGTAAACAGAGCATCAATAACTATAAAATCCCCAAATTTATCCTGTTGTATATTTGATCTCAGAACATAAATAGCGGGAAAATAAAAATTGCTTATACATTTACTGTAGCGTAAGTGGATATATATATATATATATATATATATATATATATATATACATAGCGTACACTGCATTGTAAAGTATATAATGCATCTCAGTCTTCTTTTAATCTTTTGTGTTTATTTTTTGATGAACTATGTTTATAGCTCGAAATAAGAGAAATCTTTCGGAACATCGGCTCTCAGGTTGTGGAATCGGGTACCCGATCTTTAGTTATTAAATCTACAGAAAATAGGGGGATATTTTGTTAGATTGGTAAAACCGACCCATTTAAATTGTTTCTGTTAAAATTTGACTGTTTCTGATACATTAATCAAATACAGTCTCTGCGTATTTGTGTATAAAATGTGGTGTGCTGTGTGAGCTCGGAACGTGAACGGATTCGGTACTCGGTGTTCGATGCTCTTGAACGTCCAATCCACACATTGATTAAAGTGCCAGGGTAAAATACATTTATTACTGTTGTTATTATTAATATCATAACAGTTTTGGTTACTGCTAACAATAGGGTGGTGGTGTCGTATTGTTTATAAAGCGCGCACCGCTCAACACCAGCTTCGACCTGTTCTATACATCTGTTTTCTCACCAGGGTTCACCTGTACGTCTAGTTTATATGCCACGCGGCTGGGGCTTTTATTAAAATTTAGCATTAGGTGATAGCACAAGCGAATATATCGGTGCATACATTATACGTTTATATACGCCATTGTGAGGCAGCGGAGCGTGAGCTTTTTCTGTCTTCACTAATTTCCACCCGGTGTTTATCTCCTCTTCAGCGGCGTCGTCGACGACGGCGCTGGCGCGTATTTTTGTTATTCGGGAGATAAATTTTGAAATTTTGTCTTCTTTGTGTGCGTGCCTGCCATCGCCACAGAGTTGCCAATTTATACGCTGTTGACTAGCCCAGGTACTGCGACGGAGTGACGTAATTTATGCGTCCCATATAAGAACGGATTTCATCGTTTCCGCGGCGCACAGTCGTCGCCTGTCTGGGATGGTTCGTTTGCTAATGCGCGTTAGATGATAGTTATTTCTCATCGAGTTGTCTTATTCTCTGACCGTTGTTCTTTCTCGGTTTGGTTCGATGTTAGATGCTGCTGGCTGCCCATGAGCCGCCGATACAGGCGACGGTATGCATGTTTTTAGCTGGAGCGGGTGGAGGTGGGGGCCTCGTGCGGTTGCGCATGTCGGAGTATATATATATCTTGTGCTAATTTTCTACTTGGTTTCTTTGTGTCGGCGTAAAGATCTGACTGTGCACTGACGACACAACAAACTTGACTCCGTCGATTATCTACCAGCAGAAATGTTCGGCCATTGTTAGAAATGTTCGGCCATTGTTAGTTTTCACTGTTAAATGCTATTTTGTATTAACAGTTTATGAATATGTTAATTAAAACATTCCAGAAAGATACATAGGCTAGTTGGCTTTTTCGTATCGTCACGTTTCGTGATTGAATGACAGTGGGTAACTGAACATTATGACGTATGCAAATGCTGGCTTCTGGACGCATTTGCACATCCTTCAGCTGTCCTAGGTGCTGCTGTGTTTATGCTTCATCAAGCACAAACAGGGAAGGGGGATTTTTGGCATAACTGCTCGAAATTACCGCCGATTTGCTGTATGTTATTTGGTGTTAGTAATGCAGCCAGGTAGAATAATGGTAGGTTGAGAGATGTCTATTAATATATGTCCTTGTGCCACATCCCAAGAAAACGTGGATTTAATGTGTATTATTATTATTAATAAAAATGAACCTTGAAAAAAATGTCATTGCCAGCAGAAGCCATTCAAAAACACCGTACTCACTAGTCTATCAGCCCGAATTACTCGGGCTGAGCCAAATAGAATATATCACCTTTTCGCGGAATCCTGTTAATCAACAGTTAATATGTACCCATAAGTGTATTTGTCATTTCAAATCAAAGCCTAGAATGCCACCTAACGCCTTCAGTTTATCAATGCTCAATGTTTATTTTGTACATATATTTGACATTGAATTATATCCGGCATGAATTCTAATCGTGACTTCATACATACGTGTTAAACATTCACCGATAGGCGGCATATTGGTGTAATGGTTGCTGAGATGGCAAATTACAAGCGGATGTAGAAGGTCACCTTATTGTGGACGTTGTTATAAAGTTGTCCTTGTCATAATAAAGTTTTGACAAATTTAAGTCTTCAGGCAATCTGCGATGTGTATAGTAGTTGTACAGTCTAGAAAATCGACAACTTGTCATTATACTTCATAAATATGAGCAGGTTATCTAGCGCATTTACCGTGTCGCTAACCGTTTCTTATCTGGGTTTTTTGTTGGGGGGGGGGGGGATTTAATAATCAACATCCCAATCATATTCTGTTACATATCTACTATCAGTATATCTGCATATCATGCCAAGAAAACATCGATTCCTAGCCAGCCCAACAGAAATATTTAAAATTTCTTCATTCGTGACTAGGTGATGTCTTCCAAGCGGGAAGTCATACCTGGGCTGCTCGGTGTGGCAGATACCGACCGGTGTGTTGACCCCGGGGTGGCACCGGCGGTGTCCGGGCGTAGAAACCGAGACCGCCTGTTGCTTGCTTCGATTAGGAAGCCGGAAACCCGAGGTAGACAGCAGCTACCTTCTGTTATTGTTCGCTGGTGTCATGTATATTGCGTGGTGTCACACTTTAATGGTCCTTGGAGAGTTTATAAAGATGCAACCGAGACTGGTTAACAAGGGCAAAGCTTTGTAAGCGCTGAGATGGACCAACGGGGGTGGGAATGGAATATAACTGATTTATCAACACTTTCATTGTCTGAGTGATCCCATTTAAATGGATCCATATTTTCCCCTTATTCATATGCTTATTGCTGACAATGAGTGGATAATAATAATAATAATACAAGGTATAAAGTCTATATTATGATGGAATAAGACACAAAACAGCAAATAGCTTGTCAACATGCTACAAAATGACAAGTTTAAACACAAATACATAGACAAGTCATTACGTTATCACATTTATATAACTTAACTAGATCCCTATAACCCTGACGCAGCAATCCCAAATGCAGCCTTGACATAACCCTACAGCCTTGACTTTAGGAAAATTGATACTGATCTTAATTGACGATAAAAGATTATCTGCAGGAGGCCTTGACGTAGAGAGGTTTTGTCAGTCACTTGAACCTGTACCCCAATTTGATAAATGAATGTAGTTGATGATATTTTGAATTCAGAACATTTCCACTTTGGAAGCCATTGCAGCTCTGCGATTAAGAAATATTTCAAAGAACATTTCGCTTCGGATGAGCACATTAGCTACTTGCTGTTATCCGTGAGTAGAAAGTATTGTATATGTAACCATCTCTTTGGTGTTACTGTCTATTACAGTAACAGGTGTTTGTCTCTGTTAAGAGATTCAGTCCTCCCCTACTGTAGAAAAAGAATACGATTTTTGCTAGAAATGAGTCATAGTTAGCCAACTTTTGGAAATGCAAGAGCTGTGCATGCATCGGTGGTTATTATTACTGTATTGTCAGTGATCAACAGGGAAGAACCGTATCAGAATCCATTGTCTAGAGACTTGGCCCAGCTTTTTCTTTCTTTAAATTACTATATTTAGTTGTGTAACTGTGACATTTTCTCACAGTGCACTGCGTGCTTTAGTTGTGTTTTTTTTCTTCTGATCTGGAATCGAGTCCGGCTCATTGTCCAAGTAATAGCTCCGTGTTATCGTATCGGGATGTAGTTAAGACGACCTGGACAGCAGCACCGCACACATCAGTGCTCTCCATAAACAGTCGATATTTTCTATACAAATACAACACCTTGTCTTCATCTGCTTTAGCCACAGTTCTCTGGATGGAGGTCTTCTCTTGGCACTCACTAGGTGGTGCCGTGGATAGAGCCTCCTGTATAAACATGCCTCGGAGCCGGAGGAATGTCAGGGGGAGGATTAGATCCACTGATATG
Source organism: Paralvinella palmiformis (assembly GCA_025642065.1). Taxonomy (NCBI): domain Eukaryota; kingdom Metazoa; phylum Annelida; class Polychaeta; order Terebellida; family Alvinellidae; genus Paralvinella; species Paralvinella palmiformis. Next base: position 940,253 of record JAODUP010000084.1, read on the forward strand.
CTTACTCATTCGTTCGCCGCCCGAGTGGGCGGGGGATCGTTCTGGACGCCTTTTTGTCCAGTTTGATTTGACAAAATTGCCCAGAAGGGCTTAATCGGCAATTAATTTCGTTTGCTTTCCAAATAGGCTGAGAAAATATCCTGCCGTCCGGTTTTGAACGATAAAACCCACGTACGCATACAAACGCTGCACAACCAGAAGGAGTCGAAAGTTTATTAAATTCGAAAGCGAATTTAATTGCGGGATTTTTTTTAAACATCTCATAATGAGCCGGTCGTTTGTTAAGTTTATGTTTCTATGTTTATGTACTTCGTGGCGCAGTCATCTTATCCACGAGTTTATCTTAGATTTAATAGTTTCAGACTAACACTGACAGCTACCTTTTCACTAAATTGCTCGTGATGAAAAGACCCACATCGTCAGCGATCGCTACTACATCGTGCGGAGTCAGCTCCATTTCTCTTAGTAGGCTTTTCCGCGTTCTGACAGTTCTTTCTCGTAACCTAAGAACGGCGATGAAATAAATACAGTTGATGTATATCACGCGGAAAGGGCCATATACTGCTTTAATAGCCGGTAATGAGATCCGGTGATAATACACCGAGACTCACTTGTATTGAACCTTTACAGAGAAGACGCCGTCCACCGCTAGGGGGACTTTCTTTTAATTTGCGCATCGGCAATGGAGCCGTCTTAGCCGCGACTTTATACAAACACCGACGTTTTGAGGCGTCATACAAAACATCAACTTTCAGGCCGAATTTATCAGGACACTTTTCACTTCCGAGAATCGGAGATTAAATTTTAATAATAAACGGGAGAAATATGTTCGCACCTGTCGTGCTTTCTCTTAATGTCTTTATCGGGTAACATCCGACTGTTCATCATCGTGTTCGATGAGCAGCGATGTGTTATATAACGTTTATGGCCGACAGCTGACGCGTCCAACTGTCGGCGTCACGTGAAGAGAGGATTTTCTTTGTCGGACACGTAATACATGTTATTCGTGACAGTATCTGGTATCAATGGCAAAGCCACGGCAAGACTTGAAGATGATGTTATGTCTGGTGGAAATAGTTAGCGTGCGGTCGACAGCCAGCCAGCCAGCCATATGCTAGATATTGGACGGGAACGGGTATGCTTTTTATCACCGATTGTTGTTGCCGTTTGAAAAAGGCCAAATGTCGCCGGCACATTACATATCTTGTTAATGAAAATGGTTCTGCTATGCGCAGAACGGAGTCCGATCGTGACCTGTAAAATTTGTTCACATCATACCCGTGTACGCTTCATATGGAAGCGAGGACTTCCAGTACGGCGGCAGTTTTTGCCAGCGCTACAGCAATTAATGGCAACCGACCACACGACATTGTGGCGTACAGTGAAGCACGTTCATTATATGTTAATGGTGTGATGTGCTGTAATATGAGTACACTGCCGTCAAAACGACATTAAAAGTTTTTCTCCTTTTGTTCGTGTTAAGTTGCTTCGCTTTTGTTTATGACACAAAGGCCTCGTATGGATCGTCATTTTGTGTATGTACGCGTGCGTGTGTACGTCCGTACGTGTCCGCGCGCGTGAAAATAAACACTCTTCAGTAGCTGGTGTTGTGTTTCTGACGTGGCGTAGGTGTGCCTTCTGTCAGATGACAAAGTTAATGGGACAGGCCCCTAAATCCTATGAAGAAACCAGTCCATAAATCACGAATGATTCCATCTTCAACAGAACCAATCCTCCCCTATGTCATGGCTACTTACACCAGGAATTGAAATAGCTTGCCAAACAAAGATCCGGATCGGGCAGCTTCATATAGAAACTGTTATCTTATCAGTGCTAGTCTAATTATCTCTAGTGGGTGGTTCGGCCCGTGTAGGCCACCTTTCTGTAAAGTAATCCATCCAGGTTTATCACCTATCCATTTGGCTTGTTGTAGCTCGATGTTATATCTCCATTCTAGCAATCTCACTGTTCTAATCGCAACGGATCTCTCCCAGCCCCAGGTCATACTGGCCCGTCTTCGACCGTGGGTGTTATATGTAGCACCTTGCCTTTTCACCGTGGCTTATCCCTGTGCCAGCGTGAAAGTCACCTACCTGCCTTCTAGAAAACCGAGCAGAGATACTGCGCAGGTAGCATTGGCATGAATAAAAGATGCGTTTTAGCTGTTCCGCTAACAATCCAGTATTGTACTAGCCAGGAGTGTCATTTCTTTGTGTGGCATTAATCTGTTGTAATGGCTGTTTTGATGAAGGTTACTGACAAGTTATGCATATTTTATCAACAGCATGAGGATATCAGTAGTTCACTAGTTGAGGTACTAACGATATTAAAACGAATGCCGTCATCGGCGCTCAGTCTGTACTTGGAACACAAGTTCCCACCAGTGAGGTGTAAAACGTTACGACTATTCCAGGTTTGGTTCGACACATTTCGGATGAACTTGTTCCCGGTCATTTTTTCTGTGTACCTGTAGATGTGTAAATAATGCAGCCGAAACATAATCGCGGAATAAAAGACTAGTTATCCTTGGTTAACGTAAAGCAGCTCAGTAGCCGAGTCAGGTGTCTGATAAGGACAAAAGGCCGTCCTTTGATTGGCTGTATGGTGCCAAGTTATTCCGTGGTGTTACATAACGGACACGGACGGGTAAATAAACACCAGGCTTTGTGCGGCATCGACGTGATCCGTTAAACTAATTTCACATCCATGACAGGTGGTTTATTCGTTTATACCGAGAGATGTCTACCAGAGTATTTGGATGAGATGCCTATCTCAGTGTTTGGATGAGATGTCCATCTGAATGTTTGGATGAGATGCTCATCTCAGTGTTTGGATGAGATGTCCATCTGAATGTTTGGATGAGATGCCTATCTCAGTGTTTGGATGAGATGTCCATCTGAATGTTTGGATGAGATGCTCATCTCAGTGTTTGGATGAAATGCCTATTCCAGTGTTTGGATGAGACGCCCACCAGAGTGTTTGGGTGCAATGACCATCTCGATGTTTGGGTGCAGTGACCATCACAGTGCTTTTTGGTGAGGTGACAATCACAGCGCTTTTGCGTGAGAAACCCACCGCACTGTTTGGATCATATGCCCATCACAATGTTCGTGTGAGTTATCCACCACAGTGGCAGTGTACCGGGTTTATTTGGCCGGAGACATGATACTCCTGGTTATCACAGGCTGGAGCCACTTAGATCCGGAACAAGCAACTAGAGCGTTAATACTGGATGATCCCGATCGCTGACCCAGGATTGTAGTACACATGTCCGGATCATCAGTTGATACTTCTTGATCCACGCCAGCATTTCACTACATCTGATTGGTCAGGTTACACTCTAATCAGTGACTGGTTCAACTTGCTTATAATCCCAGAGAATGATATTTCCGGATATCTGAATTCTGGACGGTGCCTACCACCCGAAATAAACATATTATATCTCCATGATACCATCTTACCATCCAACTGTTATTATAGAACTAATCGTTGACGTCCGATCTACCAATATTTATGTCGGGGGTTTTCCTCACCATGTAAGACACGTTTTCCACCAGATACGGGACTACCTATAAAAGACGTGCCACAAACCAATATTGATATTAAACACGATTCTGTAACCGTTCAGTACCTGAACAGACAGCCTTCGCGTTTCTTTGATCAGTAACTCGAGTTCTGGGAAAGAAGTTGCATCAAGGAGCCGAATGTCTGAGGCTATTCGTCACTGGATGGATTAAAAGCCAATCTTTATCCACACATTAATACGGGAACTGTACCGATTTTTCGCGACTCATCGTGCCCATTGTATACGGGATAAACCGGTGTAAACATCCCAAAGCAAACTGTTGGCTCAGTGGAGTGAGTGTCTGATTTTTTTTTGGCTGGTAAATAGCTGTGACCTAATTAAAAATGATGTCGGACATCTGGGAAATTTGCCATACCGACCACATAAAAATTAGGAGATAAAAATTAGAAACGTTGGAACTAAGAGGCGATGCGATGTCTGCCCGAAGTGGCGTAGATTTCGGCTAATTTGCGTGCGTATGTAAGCCATCAGTGGACACCTTGTCGTCGGTTGATTCCAGTTTGTGTTATCAGGCTGTATCCAGTCTGTTCTAACAAATACTGCCACGTGCTAACAACACAAACACGCTTGTAATTCGTTCTGTGGAAAAATTCTCACAATTAATTGCCATTGGGAAGTGGAAGATCTCTCGATCTGCACAAAGCGCAGCATGGTGTATTCACGTCATCGTCGTCTCGTTAACATTTCCCGCATTACTATTGGGCGCTCATCCCCTAGATAATTCCTGCGCTTGCATTTCGTTGATTGCCGAGTGTCTCCCAAGGCGTCTTTTCTGATGACTTGGTCAAAGGGAAATCTTTGAACTTTGAGGCTAAACACAATTCCGGGAGCATGACTTAACACCTTGGCCTATTCCGAGTGCTCTTTCATTGTTCGGAGGCCATTTAACTGAGAACATGTTTACACACTGGATGCTTGCTGGCGGTTTGTGTCTGTTCTTTGAAGAAACGAGAAAACTCAGACTTCCTTTGAACGGTTACACCTCCTCCCTAGCCCCAGCAGCAACCCCACTGATTGATCCCACCAGAGATTTCTTCCGGATAAATTTCATCCGTGGCCCATGAAGAAAGTCTAGGAAGGTATACCATGGGTTTTTGGGTGGTTTTTCTCGAACGTATAGCCATCTCGTTTGATCAGACTTCAAATGTCAAGTCGGTGGTCCTGTAATCCGCCTATCTTTGTAGACAATGAAACGTGGTATCACCGACACCTGTCAGCCTTCAGGATACTTCTGGCTTATGTCAACTTTGAGAAGTGTCTGGAGAGCAAGCAGAATTTTTGTGTGTGTTTTTTTGTATATTAGAAATAAGAATGGTTGTATATTTGATGGTTACTCGGATATTACCGGTAGTAGGTTTTTAAATTGTATTTTGTACCTCTTTGTTCTTTAAGCCATTTAATTATTTTGATTTAGGATTTAATGATTTATATCACACCAATAAATCACTTAGCTTTTATCTGGCTGCATAGATGAAATTTCTATAATAAACATAATAATAATAATAGTAATAATCAGATTGTTATTTATGAGACTGATTATCTCAACCTGAAAGATGTAGAGACTATTTTAAGACCTCCCCACAGAGATTAATTTTGATAATGCTGGATGCCTGTCTTGGTGGTAGTGAGAGTGAATTGTATTCTCAGCCACGATTTTTTTCTGAATGGAAAATACCCCTCCCTCCCCATATCATCAGCATGTGTGTCATCACTGTGATCTGGTCGAGGTGCTCGGCAGAATATCATTAATCAATCATGTTGTTGTTGATGTTCCAGGTATACCACGTCTGACAGGTACGGGTACAGTGACTGTACTTGTTGAGGACGATAACGACAATTCTCCACAGTTCCAGTATGCTCATTACGTGGCCAGGATCCAGGAGAACCTGCCACCTGGATCTGATGTAGTACAGGTGTATGCCATAGACAGAGATCAGGATAAGAACGCAGAGATCAGGTGAGTGTTGGACGAGTTCAGGTGAATGCAACATGAGTATGTTTCGGACTCGTTTACAATGATTACGCTTGATTACAAGTCAGTTATCAGTTAGACCCACACACTCAAAATACAGCCAGCTGCTGACAAATTAAATACATACCAGCTGCATTTATAGCTCCTAATTACAGCTGGTTCCATTCATCTTAAAACATATACCATATTGTCTCCATCTTGCGGAGAGGTTCAGTGAGTAATTGCGTAATTATATAATAAATACAGGTATTTTAGCTATTGATGACTAATAACCAGGCATCAGTAGATTAAATGTACAATTTGCAGCAAGCATACACTAAGCTGAATTTGAGGAATAGTTGGTCCATAAAATAATTCAGATTTTGATAAAGTTTCCTTCGTCAGCTAATTCCTGACAGAGACAGACATCAGCCACTGATACAGTTTATGAATAGAGTAAAACTGGACCATTCCTCTAAAACACCCATCTGGTCCTTTCTGGTTATCTGGTCCAATCCAATGGACAACATCATGTTGTAGGTATGAGGAGATATGTGTCTTCAGTGATACACATATGATGATAACCTTTTTATTGAGTTCTTAAATTTAGTTTTGTGAAAATATATCAGAGTTGCAGCTTTGTATAGATTTTAAAAATTATTTTCGTCTAGCCTCAAATGGTAGACTATGCAATCAACATACTGTATTTTTATGCACTGCAACTTCAATTTAGCTTGAAATAATATTGATTGATTGACTGACTGATTGAACAAACCTTAGTCAGAGATTTATGTAATCAGGTCAGCAATGAGCGAGTCAAATAGCTGACTTAATTAGGAAATGTTGCTGTGTAAGACATGCATAAACAAAATGTCTATTAAATTATATAATTTGGATGCTGATACATATGTATCTGTCTGAACATCTCTGTATTGGATGTACAAAGTATACTTAAGAGATAAGAAATGTGAGTTAAAACAAATTAATGCAAGTCATTTTTGATATATCTGTTCTCTTCAATATATGTCAGACTAGTTCGGTGTCATCATTTGTTGAGTAACTACTGCACTTGTGTGTGTGTGCGCGCGCGCGTGTGTGTGTGCGCGCATGCGCGTGCGTAGATAAATTCAAACAGAAAAGGTCCGTGCACGGTACAGTCCGTCTTCATACAGACATCTGCCTGGCTGCTTCCAGAGTTGTGTAACAAACAGCTGATACGTGTGTGTGTGTGTGTGTCGGCTCTGGCTAGTAGAGTCCCTTTGGTTGTGTTTGCTCGTATCCCTGTCACCTGGTATTAGCTAGAGGTTAAGGAGGTTTTGAGGGCTTTAGCTGAACCTCCAGTTGTTGACCATACATCATCCGACCACTAGCTAACACTTTAGGTATTTTGGTTTGGCATAAGGTCTTCATCAGTTCAGCCATTACCATGTTTTGGGTACACAGACCGGTGTTGATGGTCTTCTGTAGGACTTCGGGCTAATATGAGAATAATGTTTAATGTTTTGCATTCCTCCTCAAGTGGGCTCGTCTCCTCTTGAATGAGTTTGTCGTAGAATCTTTTAAGTCGCCGTGAAAATCTTTTATCAAGCTTTCTAATACAACTTCACGCTATCAGGTTAATGTCCCCTGTGTGTGTGCGCGCGCTGGCGAGCGCGTGTGTGTAGTCATAGTCATAAAATGTTTGATTACACAAATAGCTTGGGATTTAACCTGTCAGCTTGTTGGAGTGATGGCGCCATTCATGTTGGCTTACCTGGAAAATACCGACTATTGTGAGGATGTCATATGTGGGCAGAAATTGTCCTTTGGTTGTCAGTAACACACAGACAGGCAGTGTAGTCAGATTGACAAGCATGCACACACACACACACACACACACACACACACACACACACACACAGACACACACAGAGGGATTTTTTTTACCTTAGAGAGTTGTCCCTTGATCAATGTGACCAATGCGGAGGCTAAATAGCTCAACAACAACAGCAACAACAACACACGCATATATGCATGCATGTGTGCGTGCACACACATACACACACACATACATATATAATATACACACACACACAGGGATTTGTTTCCTTAGAGAGTTGCCCCCCTTGATCATGTGTCCCAGGTGTGACCAATGCAGAGGCTAAATAACTCAACAACAACAACACAGGCATATATGCATACATGCGCGCGCGCGCACACACACACACACACACACACACACACACACTGTGGGTTGATGTGAGGAGGGTTGGTTCTGAGTAAGTGTAACCTCCTGCTTGTGGTAACAGAAAAAAAACTTTAATCATTAATGTATAATGTGGAAAAACCTACCTGGATCAGGTCGGGCTCATATTATCTGGACACTTATACCACTTTCTGGAGTGGACTCCCGTGAAGTATGTTAACTAATATACAACGGCCAATGATTTAAATGGCCGCCACCATTGAGATAATTGCATGAAATATTAGCCACGAAAACATGCCTGAATTAAAATCGATACAGGTAGCACAACATGGTGGTATTGTCATGAGATAACTCTTGGGAGTATAATGCCATCCATTTTGGAGAATGGACTGCGCATCAGAATATACTGATACAAGTAATATCACCTGCTTCTGTGGCAGCTGACAGGCCTGTCCGTTTCAAGTGTGTTTTATCTTGGATGGAGTTGTATGCAGAGCTCCATGCCTGTATGGATTAATGTTCTTATGGCCGGCCATTGCTGTAACGTACTTCTTTTGTGTATCCCCAGTTATTCCCTTGTCAGCAATGGTGACGGCAAGTTTGACATCGATTCAGCGACAGGTCAAGTCTCCACTGCCGTGGAGCTTGACAGGGAGGACACAGAGAGCTATACGTTGGTTGCAATGGCCATGGATTTTGGCAGCCTACCCCACAGCAGCACAGTGACCGTGACAGTATCTGTCCTGGATGCCAATGACAACAGCCCAGTATTCAGAGAAGGCAATTACAATGTTTACATCCGGGATCCTACCACCACCGGTTAGTGATTTGGAAGTGTGGTATATTTGTGTGTTGTGTATGTTTGTTTGTGATAAATGTGTTGTGTACATTTTAAGTGGCATGTGTTTATCTATTATTTACACTTTTCCTGCAGTGTGTGTGTGTGTGTGTGTGTGTGTGTGTGTGGACAGGTGCGCACCCTACTTACGTAAAACATGAATGTTATATTTCTTTCTTCAGTGAAATATTAATTACTGTATATTCATGTCAGTGCACTGGAATTTGTGTTTTTGTGTGCGTGATTGTTTTGAAATGGATAATTATAATTGAATCAATTTATTTATTTTGTTCAAATTTTTTCCAGGCTTATTTATTATTGGCGTTTTAGCCATTGACGGTGACAGTGAGGAGAATGCTGACATTACTTACTCCCTGTTTGATAATAAAGATGTCAGTAACTTCGACATCAACCCAGAACGTGGCATTATCACAGCACACAATGATTTATCATCAACAGCATCACCTGCTGGCTATACCTTCAGGGTCAGAGCAGCTGACAAGGTATGGATATATAAATATATACTTGTCTATCTGTTTCATTGTCTAGATGGTGTAATTAAGTACAAGTGTTTTAAAATCTAGGTCCTTATCTATAAGTATTAGCGAGTGCAATTTAAAACTATTTTATCATTTCATAAAGATGAAATGTTGGTGGTATTTATTTATTTTTTAATATTTATGTAACATTGACTTGATAACAATATAAATCGCCTGTTTGGTGTCATGGGTAGAGTGTGGGACTAATTACGTATGGTTATGGTCATGAGGTTCGAATCCCGGCCATGGCACCACAGTAGAAGGAATGTTTCATCCAACCAGGCAACTGGCAAGGTTTTCTCCTCTGAATAGGCCATATATAGTAAACTCTAAATTTATTCAGAATTAATTCCGATGGTGAAGCTGTAAATACAGACAATATGCCTCTACCTCATTTGAGGTTGTTAGCCATGTAAAATAACTACCATTTCATTTTCAGCCATTATTATTATATAATAGATCTATACGTTTAAAAGTATGCCCATAATTATTTGATATTCCACCAGCTTAATCAGCACAGCCTCTATGTTTGAGTGGTTGAGGAACCTCCTCCCCCACCACTCACAGGGGAGCAGTACGGAAAGATGGAGCCGAAATACCCTGAGGGTGGTCACTGCCAGAGTGTTTTACGTCCTCAGGGGTGTTTTTAACGTCCCCCCTTTTTTTAAATAATTCAGTGGAGACGGCATCGCCATTTAACGTAGTCGGCCACCCACGATGTAGTGAGCCGAGAAATTAATCCCTGGAAAAGTTTCGACCTTTTACGGGGTTCGAACCTGCGATCGTTGGCACCAAGTGCCGGATGCTTAACCGCTAGGCCACCGGAGCTCACTGGGTAATGTAAGTGGATTTTCTGTCTTATTTCAGGGCCAGAATCCACGTCTAGATGAAACCTATGTCACAGTGAAGTTTCTACCCGAGGAAGGCCAGTTTCCTGTGATTACCTCAACTGAGCGATCATTCCGGATCTCAGAGAACACCGAGGTCGGTCACTACGTCACCACGATCAGTGCTGTATCATCCAAGCCAGGTGCTAAGTTGACCTTTCACATCTCTGGTGGAAACACTGCCGAATCGTTCATCATTCAGCCAACCACTGGTGTCCTGACCTCGCAGAAGTCACTTGATTACGAAATGATGAAGAACTATAACCTCTGGATAGAAGCTCGAGATGATTCCACACACCCACTATCTGATTACGTCATGTTAAACATAGATGTTGAGGATGAGAATGACAATTGGCCAGTGTTTGATCATTTGTACTACGATGCCGCTGTGTTGGAGAACAAGGGATCTGAGAGCAGTGTCATCAAGGTGATGGCCACGGATGCCGATTCTGGTGACAATGGACGAGTCACCTTCAGAATCGTCGGTGACGGTGGCAACAGCGAGTTCAGGATTGATCCAGACACTGGTGATATTCACACACGGCAGATGCTCAACAGGGAGGCTGTCGACTTATACCAACTGGTGGTGGTTGCTTCAGATAATGTAAGTTTTCCTTGACAGGTTTTTATAGCAATTCTCCTGTAGTGTAAAGTTTCAGTTTGTCCTAGGTTCATGCTACTGTTATCATTTCTCTTATGATATGCATTACCCTGAATGCTCTCTGAATCTCTGCCATTCTTTAACAGGGAGCTGAGAAGAAGTCGGCTACAGCGACTGTAGATGTTAGGGTTTTAGATGTGAATGACAATCCACCAAAATTCTCCGGCCTTTTCAGCACTGGCATTCCAGAAAATGCTCCCATCGGTCAATCAGTAATTCGCATCACATGCACTGATCAGGACATCCAGCCTAATAACATAATTACCTACTCGATTAATAGCAACGAATTTGAAATAGGTCATTCATCGGGTGAGATAACCGTAAAACATCATTTAGATAGAGAATTGAAGGATTCCTACACCTTACGAGTTTATGCCAATGATGGCTCGTTCCAAGCGGAGACCGATGTTGTCATCGACATTCTTGATGTCAACGATAACGCTCCCAGCTTCACTCAGGGTTCTTACACATTCAGCTTAGTGGAGCAGGAGCCTTCTGGTACCTATATAGGTAACATCCATGCCACAGATCGTGACATCAGTGGACCTAATTCTGTTGTATACTATCGCCTCGGTGAGGCATCTGAATTCTTCAAGGTCGACGCCCAGACTGGGAACGTCACATCACGGATGGTCTTCACCTACAGGAATGTCACATTTGTGGGATTTTCAGAGAACATCTACCATATAAACATACTTGCCATAGATCAGGGTGATTCGCCATTACAGAACAAAGTTCCTGTTACAATAGAGATTAAACCTGCAAACAAACACCCCCCACAGTTCGATCAGCCAGAGTACAGTGTGCCTGTTGCCGAAGATGCAGTAATAGGCCAGACGATCTTTCAGTTGAATGCAAGGTTAGTAATGTTAATGAAATGTTTTGGAAACAAATTAAAAAATATGGGGAAAAGTGATATTTTCAGGATTTCACATTACAAGAAAAGTGTATTTTGTTATTTTTCAGTGATCTGGACTTTGGTGTTAATGCTGAAATTGAATACCACAAGCTGGATGGTAATGGAACTTCTCATATCAGCATAAACAATGCAACAGGTCAGTTTCTTCTCTAATATGATAATAATTTGTTGTAGATTGATTGACAATGTGTCACATCCTTTTTATATTGCATACTTATTTTGTTGCTTGCTTTTTTCAGGCATCATGACAGTGGCCAATTCTTTGAGTGGCCTAGCACGACAGGAGTTCTGGATCCGCATAGAAGCAAGAGACAAAGGCTTACTTGCCAAGTCATCAACCACCATTGTTATACTAAAGGTGGCTGAGGTCAATCGACATGCCCCACGGTTCACCGGTGATATGGTGTTTCAGGTGACGATCCCTGAAGATAAAGCACTGGGCTCCATAATTGCCACAGTCAGTGCCACTGACCAAGACACAGGACAGAATGGTCTTGTTTCGTATTATATTACTGGTGGTGATCCTGATCAGCAGTTTTCCATTGATGAGAGTGGAGGTTGGCTGAGAGTCAGTCAGGCCCTGGATTATGAAGTGAGGCGTGTTCATTATCTAAACATGACAGCAAGAGATCGTGGCCTTCTGCCGAAAGAGTTGACGAAATTGTTCACCATTTATCTGACTGATGTAAATGACAGCCCACCTCAGTTTGGTGCCATGTTGTATAATGGTAGCATCCAGGAGAATGCTTACAGTGGTACTGTGGTCCTTGATATGAATGCAACTGATGCAGATACACCAGACAATTCTATTGTCGCTTACTCATTAATGGGCGCGAGCAACGTGTTGAACATCTTCACCATTAATGACACAACAGGTGTAATCAGATCTCAGGGTGCCATAGACTATGAGAAAGACCAGACATATGCTGTTACAGTCAGAGCCATCAATCCCGGTACAAGTCTCTCAGGCAGCACTGAGGTCAGCATCAGTGTAATAGGTGTGAATGAGTATGTGGCACATTTTACTAAGGAAGAGTACACATTTGTGGTCAGTGAGTCTTCAGATCCAGGCAGTTCAGTTGGTGTCGTCAGTGCAACTGATAATGATCTGGGTGTTGATGGAAAGGTGAAGTACTACCTGGTCGGTGACAGTAACATGAAGGGTTTCTCACTGGATCCAGACTTGGGCCTGCTGACCATCTCCAGTTATGTGGATCGAGAGGCAGCCTCTGAAGTGAATCTGGACATCTTGGCGAAGAATGAAGGTCCAATCCATGGAAATGACACATCCAGTGTAGCAGTACGTGTAGTGATCCGAGACTCTAATGATCCTCCACGTTTCACGCAATCAGTTTATGAAGCAGATGTTAAAGAAGATGTGCCCCTCCAGTCATCAGTGATACAGGTGGTGGCTGTTGACAATGACGTCCTCCAGAATGATCGCACATTCTCCTACACAATTCTTGCTGGTAATAAAGATCATCAATTTGAGATAGAGGCCGACTCCGGCTGGATCAAAACCATAAGCAGTCTAGACAGGGAAATGGTGGATCAATACACATTGAAAATTGGAGCAGTTGACAGGGGAACACCACCAAAAACAGGTTTGGCTGAATTTTTATCATGTTTTCATACGACAGAATGACAAAATAAATTCTCTTTTTTATAAAATGAATGAAAATATATGTGATTGTCAAAAATACCATTACAAATCAGTAATATCATTAAATTATTCTAACACCCGGTAAAGGTTATTTATTATTTTATAGGCAATAATCTCTCTATTATTTTTATCATAGGTACATCAAGTGTAAAACTTTGGGTTGCTGATGTCAATGATAATGGACCACATTTCAGCCCAGATATCCCTGTGGGGCATATCCTAGAGGAACAAGATCCATACACGGATGTGATTATGACCTTGACAGATTTTACCTTTGACCATGACCTTCCACCACAGGGTCCATTCACTTATACCCTAAAGAGTCAGGTGGACACATTCGATGTGGCAATATCAACAGGCCAGGTGAAATCAAAAGTGAAGCTCAACCGTGAAGGGATGGCGGGTTACTTAGTTACAGTTGAGGTGATGGATTCGGGAACTCCAATGATGAGCTCAACACTGACCTTCAGTGTCCAGGTTGATGACATCAATGACAGTCCGTCATCTCCACGGCCACTCAACATCCATATATATGCCTTTCAGGGTCGCTTTCCCGGTGGCAAAATTGCTGATGTAAAACCAGTAGATCCAGATGTCAGTGGTGAATATAAGTGCAGCCTGACCAGTGGCAACACTAATTTATTCAGCATTCCCGCGTTATGCGACCTTCATCTGGCTCAGGTACAAGATATGAGCGATCAGAATATCAACATTCGCGGCAGTGATGGTGTCCATTCTGTGGTGGACTATCCTGGCCAAGTTGCTTTTAGTAGGTTCGATGAAAACACGATGATGAACAGTGTCGTGATCGTACTGTCCGACATCAGGGTGAAGCAGTTCCTGGATGACTCCTATGTGAGCTTTCTGACTGCGATGAACAGCGTGTTCTCTGATGCCACTGATGTGCTGCTGTTTGCCATGGAAGAAGTGAAAGAAGAGAATCACATCAATCTGTTTGTGTCCGTTCAGAGGACACTTGGAAGCTACATGTCAAAAGCGGAAGTAACGCAGAGAGTGCTGACCAATGAGAACACGTTAGAGAATGCTGCCAATGTTCAAATAGCCTCGGTCAATGAGGATCCGTGTACTGGTGTCCCTTGCGAGAATGGAGGCATCTGTAGCTATGAAGTTACGTTCAGTGAGACCATCTCCATCGCTGATAGCACGAGTATCGTGTTCACCTCTCCGACTATTCGTCAGGACGTCCGGTGTGCCTGCCCGGACGGTTTCCAGGGTGATAAGTGTGATGAGCCCATCAATCAGTGTGAGAACAAACCATGCCAAAACGGTGGCACTTGTGTTAACTTGGATCCGGGGAAATACCAGTGTAATTGTCTGCCCTCTTGGACGGGAACACGATGTGAGCAGGACGTCAATGAATGCAACCAGTCGGTCTGTCAGAATGGCGGCACATGCATCAACACAGCTGGTTCGTACAGCTGTCTGTGCTTAGCTCAGTTCACTGGGCAACACTGTGAACTAACTTTGGATCCGTGTGCCTCGGGTCCATGCCTGAATGGTGCCACCTGCCTCACAACATCGGATGGATCTTACAGTTGTCAGTGTAGCTATGGCGACCGCGGACGGAACTGTGAAATAACCTCTAAAGGATTTCAGGCCTTGTCCTACCTACAGTACAAGGTGTCTGTTCACAGACAGGTGAACTTCATGACCCTAGAGCTGGCAACAACATCCAGTTATGCCCTGCTACTCTACTATCCGGGAGGCAATGGGGATTTTCTTGCTCTTGAAATCATTTCAGGTATAGCACAGTTGTCGTTCAAGATGGGAACTGATGCAACCGTCAGGGTGACCGTACCGAAACGGATTGATGATGGAAGGTGGCACAGAATTGAAGCTGAGAGAACTGGCAAGGTGAGATTTAAAATTGTATTTTCGTAATATAAACTGACATTGCACGCACTTGATGCTTGCGGGTGGCATTTTGTGATTCGTATAAATTAATAAAGATTAGAATTTAATCAGAAAATAAAGTTATTTAGTTTTGCATTTAAATCTGGAAAACAAACAATTCGGGCAACATTACACAGGAGGTGGTTCACTCATAATGACCGTTATTTGATGAATTTTGAATCACTGCTCAATCTCAGTCCTCTTGTTTGTTTCAGGTTGGTAGCCTAAGGGTATCCGATTGTCCAAACAGCGAGATTCAATGCAGCGATTGTCTGACCTCTGACACGACCTGTTTCAGTCAAGCAGCTGGACAAACCATTCAGTAGGTGTCAACCACGTATAGATGGATTGTACTTGTCCTTGTCTCCTTATTCGCGTTTTCTGTTTAGCCTGGACGTTGGACTTGTTCTCTTGGAAGGCGGGACTACACCAACTCGCCCCATCATCATCCGGGCGCAGTAAGAAGCCCCGTAATAGAGTTGAGCATTTTTTTACGAGGGCCTTCCTGGACAGCCATGTAATTTGTTGTAAATTCTGAATTGGAGCTACACATTTACTGCTCGCTATATATATATGGCTTGTTACCTTCTGTCGTCAGTGGTTACAGGGGGCTGTAAATAAACTTTTTTTTATAACAGTAGTTACCTACTGATAAGAAAACCCGCCAGTAGGGGTTGTAAATCTGAGTCGGGTGTGATTTCGGTGGCTTGGATCAAAGTTTAGCTTACTCTTACTAAACGGTATTTTATTGACATCTTATCGGTTTATGATCTCTCAGCCAAAACGGGCCAGGATAAACCCCCCCCCTTTACTAAGCACTTCGTTATCAACTTATTATTTCCGTCTACCGTTATTGAATTTAGCAGTTAATACCGTTACCTCAGTGTAGTGGTACACTGTAGTGTAGTATAGAAATTTATTCTCTCTTTCTATATATATATATATATATATATATATTGGGAAAATAAATTTGTCTGCTTAACCCTTCTTAAAATTTTAATAATCGGATTATTTGTTGACACATCCTGCGAAAATATATAATGTTTAGACTTCGCTTGTTTAATGTATTAAACTAGAATAAAGAAAGTATTTTGTAAAGATGTGTGGTTGCATTGTTGCGTGCCAGACAGTGGACTTTTCCATTAATGGGGGTGTTAATTTTCTGAGCCGTGCCACGTATAGCAGAGGTGAGCCACTTGACGACAGTGGCTCCACCTGCTGAATGGTAACAGATAAGCATCTGCTGTGTGGGCTTTTATATTATTTGCTGATTGCATGTTTCTGGGTGGATATGAACTGCTAAAAGGACATCTCTTCTCTGTCTCTTTACAGATACATGGACACGACACCAGACCTACTTTATATAGGCGGTGTAGCCAATATTGAGACGCTTCTCCTGTATCCAGGTCATGTGACATCACATGATTTCAGTGGTTGTATGAGAGATTTCCTCATCAATGGCAAAGACCTCCAAGAACAGACGCCCATTGCATCCAGTGGCATTGCAGCTACATGTCAGCGTTCTGAGGAGGGAGTGTGCATGGTGAACGGAAAAGACGTCTGTGAGAATGGAGCGACCTGCATAGATGAATGGGACACATATCGTTGCCAGTGTCCGGATGGTTACACTGGGATAAACTGTGACCAACGTATGTTTTTTTAAGAACATCAAAAATGTATCATTTTGTTCTCAGGCTATAAAATAGTTTATTTCTAATGTGTTTTATGATTGAACTGTCGTGAAGACTATTGGGATTAATCTAGCCAATTTTCTACTATTTGTTCCAATCAGTGGTGTCGAGTTTTGCCTTTAGTCCTGGCGCTGTGGTCTCATACACCCAAAGAGAGAGCTACCATAGAGATCAACTTATTGCACAGCAGTCTACCAGGGTGAAAAGGTCAAGTGACAGCCATGTCATATCCTTGACCTTTGTCACAAAGGTCAAGAATGGGTCACTATTCTACTCTAGGGCACCTAGTGGATACATGCAGATCTATGTAAGTTCAGTTCAATGAATGTTGTATTGATTCTGTAAATTTGTTTATTTGGTGTATGATCCATTCATCTGGTTCAGATGTGGCAGGCATAACTTAGAAGTCTTTATTAATTTATCCCATCCAGATGATGAATGGGAAAGTGGGATACAAAACATGGACTGCTGGTTCTGGCCATGATCAGTCGATGTTGGTGGAGAAGGATGCTTCAGATTCAGAAGTGCACAATGTTACTTTCCGTATACAAGGTACGCAGTTACTAATAATTCTTGTGATTCACAAATTTCACATGACATGCAGCTGTTGATGTTTCTGTTGCTGCCAGTGAGCCTCTCCCACTGGATAGTGGTGTACCTACATGGGCTAACTGGTAGTGTGGTCGGTCACAGATTTATGGCATCTGGATTCACACCCTGCCTGGGCTATGTCTGAAGGCAGTTTCTTATCATTACTTTTGAAGGTCACACAGCCCATTTAGCTTAGCACGTGCACAAAAGTGGTCACAAAACAGCAATATTTAAACCTTTTTTTAATTATTAATGAACAATAACTGTTCTGTGTAATATTTAGAGATGTGGTTTAAAAGCTAAACGTTTTTATAATCTTCTACCATGGAGTTTTCAATTTTGTTTATTTGCAGGAAATACAGTTACATTACATGTTGACAGTGCTGTGGTGGAAATGATGCTTAATGGAGACATCTATGATCCACTTGGTCTGGATATAAAGGTCATGACATTAGGTAGCATTCCAAAGGAGTACCTACTGTCTGGAGTAGTAGAAGCAGGTGAGATAATTTTGTACTGCCTGATTAGCACATCTTATGCACAGTTTATCACTGATAATGCATCTGATCCAGAATAGCTTGCGTCTCACTGGAGAATCAACTTCTCATATCCTGAACTGTTTTCTGCTTCAGACTTCAATGGCTGTTTGGATGACTTCATTATTGATGGAGAAGCAATGCCCCTGGATGGTGCCACGGAGAGGTTTCATGTCACACCATCTGGAAACATCGACTTTGAATGCGGCTTGGCTGCTGCAGCGACTGGGCCCCCAGTAACGGTGACCATTATTGTCATTGTGGTGTTCTTCGGAATTTTTCTCATCGTGATCCTTGTCATCGTTTTTGTGATTAGATGGAGAAGACGAAAGGCCAAAAAGGAGGATGGTGAACGCACAAAACCGAATGGTACAGTGACTGGAAAATCAAATGGACAGATAAATAAATCAGGTGACATTGATGGCAACAACGGACAAGATTCTGGATTTGGTGACCAGGGAGACTCGGAAGAGATGTTCATCAGACAGCACATAGCTAACCAACTGGGAACAGGACAGAATTCATCAACAACACCACGGCCAGATTTGGTAGAGAGTGACTCGACAGCGATGAACCTCCGACCAGGGGATGTCGTCTTGGAGAATGGTGGTGTGTTTAATGAGGGATACAATGAGGAGCCACCTGAGCATTACGACATCGACAACGCCAGCAGCATAGCACCATCAGATCTTGTTGATATTGTGGCTCATTACAAGAGGTATCGTCATGGAAACCTACAGCCGAGATTGCCTACCAGTGCCTATCCACAACACAAGCATCTGCATTCCAGTCACCATCACAGGGCAAGCCCTGGCTTACACCCCGATAGTCTGACATCGGTCTCCCGTGACAGTCCCATTTCTCTGTCTAGTCGCCACAGTAACAGCCCCCACACCAGGAGACACCAACGTCCTCACAACAACCTGAACCGGCAGAGTCCTCATATTCCTAATCAGGGACCTGTGGCCAACATTCCAGTTGCCCCATCTAGTCTCAGATCCACACCACTCAGTGGCATATCCGCAATGTATCCGCAAAGCACTAGCAGCGTTTACAGTGATAGAGTCCCAGTAGCAAATGGTTCACGTCCAAACAGTAGGCTAAGACAACCAATAACACAGCTTGGCCTAAGGAGCACTCCCACAGTTGGTCTTACAGTGGACGATATCCACAGAATGAACACGCACAGTAAAAACAGTCCAAGTACAATGGATATGGTGTCCTCTTCAAGCGAGGAACCAGAGAATAAGGTTAATCATACAGACTTTACACATGCAGATCTGCTTGATCCAGGTGCCATGCTACCACCAGAATCCTCTAGTGAAGAGAGTGCTAATGACTCATTCACATGTTCCGAATTTGAATATGACAATGACAGAATGCGCAATGATTTCATGAATCACAATCGCTTGGTGCCACGATTAATGCGTGTTGATGAGGATGAGGCAGACGATAGACAGGTGAAGTACGACTCGCAAGGGATGTCTGATTCGACAAGGGATGACTCATTTAGCACGTTCTTTACATCAGAGGATGAGCTATCAATGGGGAAGACTGGCAGCAAGAAGCTACCGCCAAATGCATTGAATCTGGAGTACTTGCTCAACTGGGGCCCAAACTTTGATAAATTAGTGGGCGTGTTCATGGATATAGCACAACTTCCGGACACGGAGGCAATGAATCGCTCAACACCATCTAGTCGTCCTCCAAGCAGGACATCACCAAAACCAATATCGCCATATCCAAAAGCCCCAACGCCGACATCTCCTCTCCCTGTCATCGTGGAGAATCAGGACTCATACCAAAGACAGGTTGGCAATCATGCCACGAATAAGCACCACTTAGAAAACCATGTCTCCGAGGAATATGTATAGTGCTATCTCCAGACTTCACGATTCAGTTCTTCCATTGGATTCAGGTGTACAGGATGTGTACAGACTGCATACTGCTCACCGATTACATGTCTGCAGCAGGTGGATGAAATATATACCACTCGTGTACAAAGTATTAATTAAGCAGTCATAATATGTCTGTCTGATGATGTTGAAATGTGAACAAGCTGTGATATTAGGAATGGTTTATCCACAACCAGTAGAATGTTTATTATGTCTTCAGTGTATGTGTGTGTGTGATGATTAAATATGTGGGTCATGAAAGGAGGGGGGGAGGTATTTTTTAACCCAAACTGATTTACTGTATAGCATTTCATAGCTTGCATCATGTTGTGTTCACGTAATCTATACAGTTCGTGTAATACTGAACCAAATCAATAATGAATACATATCAATGTATCAGGTTGCAAGGATTCGCAGAGTAAATTTATCACTGCACACACACACACACACAGAGAGAGAGAGGAGATGCATCTTTACGTACAATGTGTGTTGTGTCTCGAGACCAGTCATACATTCAGGGATGTGTTGTTACCCTGTTATCCAGATCAGTAAGCATATTCCTTTGTAAAATGTATTTGTTATGCCTCATCTTTGTTAAACGTAGACTTAACAAAGATGGTTTATTATCTTGCATCTTATCCATGGCTTTTCTACATAAACGTTTGTTGCTTATTTTTCATTTACTGAGTGATGTAGATAGTATATTTATTTGATAGTTGTTTTGATACAAAACAACTACATTCATCTGGTATACTAAGATAGGCAGAACATATTCCTGAACAATCTTAGTCACGGCAACCCTTGAATGTGCTTTCATTAATCAAAACACGAAATATTGATACTCATTAGTGAGAAGTTTTCTTCATAATATTATCGACATAAGCTCTTCTTGTGGAGTAGATGTGATTTTAAAAAATTCAATATGTTGTCATTTAATACGAAACATTGTTTTATTCCTTTTGTCATTTTAATTTATTTTTGATTGTTTATTGGAAAGTTTTAACCGGTTTAATTATTATCAGCTCGTCGAAAGATGTTTGGATTTGCTTTTAGTTAGAACGGGAAAAATATGAAACTATTTTATTTTAGTTTGCAAGACTGTTGTGGAAATTATCCAATGATGAGCTATTAAAGAGAATAACTGCTTGTAGATGCTGATGATGGAGTCAAAATGGCCTGATATTAGAGCGAGTCTGTCAAATTAAACTTTGTACAATCGGCTTGTATTTTGTAGAACAGTGTTGATACTCATCAGATCGAATCCTTCGGAGCAATGTTAGTAAATCATCTAATATATAAAACGTGCTTTTGTAAAAATGTTGAACGAACAGAAATATGCAGAGTTTTTAATTGTGTATATTTACATGGATGCAGCTGCCTAAATCTGTGTTATCTTTTATAAAAATGGTACATCTTTAAGATGTTTACATTTTCATAGAATAAAGTGTATATTTCTAAACAGTTCTGCGTCGTATATTTCTGGTATGAATGTCAAGCTGAAATATCCTGAGAAAGTTAATTTAACTCCATCTTCTCAGATATTCGTTGAGGGGACTGACCAAACATGTGACCTTTGTGACGAGGTGACCTTTGTGTTGCAACTGGTAACCCAGTTAATTCCACATTTGTACTTCATGTACAAACTTATCTTATTCATGAACAAATTGACTTTTACCTTCAACGACCTTGAGATGTCAAGCCTAGGCTAGTTCGCACTAATTGTTTATAATTTGGAAATTGTTAGATCGGATAATTGTTCCTATGAACGACATGAATAGCTGTCAGGAATATTCACAATTCTAACCTTAACCTCATATCAGTACATGGAATGTTGTTCTATTGTGGACAATTTGAAACCAAATATATTTAATTAATTTAAAGCAACTAATTTAAAATATCTGGCAATGAAATATTTTAAAGCATCCACAATTGTACACGACACACATTCAAGCGATTAAGGTATTTGAAACCTAAACTTGTAGAGGGTCGCAATGATAGAACCAACGATGAAGTTGTAATCTTTTAATAACCAATTTAAATATCAATTCTTCGAGTAAAATAATTCAGTTTTCTCCCACATGGTATTCTTATCTCACTGAATTATTCTATAATAATATGTAAAATAATTATATGGATCTATTGTGAATATCTTTTGCCACTGAAAAACAAATGTAATTCCCCATGATGTTGTTATCAAGTGCAGGATACAGGCTGCATGAAGCATTATTACAACATTTATACAACAAAATGTGAGTTCAGGTGAAAAATATCAATCTTCAGTGACAGTTCCAAGCTGTTCTTGTAGGACAGTTGGAAGCACACTGGATTCCAGAATGAATGATCTAGGTCTGAATCCCAATGTTACTTGTGTTGATGGGTTGTTACGTGTAATCATCTCATTTTTTCGGGAAGTCACCCCCTCAGTCACATGTATCCGTAAGTGTGGTGTGTTCAGTGTGTGGCAAAACATATCTCCAGGAACAAGATATCAACAGTAGGTTGAAATAAGCTTCTTATGTAAGCCAAAATAATACAAACAAATATTTGTCAAAAAGAAGAAAGCATCCTTTATTGACATAACACAATATTTATCTTAAAACTCACCACTTATATGGCAAAATAACCTGATATGAACGACTATGGTGGCAAATTAAAATGCTATTCACCAAAGACAGCTTTGAGTTTAAAATGTAGTATAATTGTCCTGCAATTATATGCTATTAAGCATATCACAGAAAGTTACAGTAGAGAAACACAATGTTTCAACACATATTTTAAATAAAAGTAATTAATGGGAAAACATCCATCATCTCTGACTAATGAACAATAGAATGCGCCAACCTAACCTTGTGGAATGTTCTAGAAAGGTTTCTTGAGAGGAGAGTACTATTGTTACATCTGTATGGCATTGGTGTCATTATATCCTTCGTGATAATAATACCTGGTAGTGTAAAATGGTCTGTAGTTGACATCTGATACGCGACCACTTGTTGAAGCATTTCAATGGCAGATGTATTCAGAATCCTAATGGAATGTCAGATTATTTGTGGATGTCCTAGAGAAAACGAATATGTCATAAACTGTTTTTATATCTGAAGCACGTGTGTGTGTGTGTGTGTGTGAGAGAGGGAGAGAGGCATTTAAGAAGAAGCTATGCATATATAACGTATCCTGTTGTATTTCTATATTATAGCACCATTTACAAATATATGTTATATGTTTGGTGTACATACACTTATTATACTTATGCATGAAGGCTACTATGTCACAACACACACACACACACACACACACACACGGTTACCGTTGGCTAACTTACTAAAAGGCTGCAGCTGAAACATTTCCTCATCATCGCTTAAGGTCAAATCCCAATCATCGTCATCATCGTCACTATAGAAGTCCCTGTTTGAATAGGAGCCGACGCATATAACAAATGACATGAATTACTGTCCTCATTCAAAACAAACCAGCTAAAATTATGGTATGACTAAAGAGAACAAATGTCTATCAGATTATAAACAGTGGTTTTAGATGTTTACTATCATAATCTACCTGTGATTAAATTTTACCAAGTTTGTAATATTACCTTGAATAGTAATCCAATTCAAACCTATCCAAGTCTCCATCACCTCCAGCAGTCAGTTTCACTGTCAGAGCACAGCAGCCCATGTCTAGTGATGAAAATGATAACAACAAAAAAAATAGTAGTCATGGTGCTAATAGTCTGAACAGTAATATATCTATGATCACCAAAAAATGCTTAAACACTTCACATAACACCCACCAATAATATAAATGGTTGAGGGATTAGTGAAAAGGAAAAAAGGTGAAATTATATTTTTAATTTGACAACTGTTAAATGGTTTAGTGCTGAAATGTACTAGGTTATATGACACATCAATCATAAAATGGCTCTTTAATCACAACTGGGGTAAGTCCATAACTTTCTGTTGCCTTTGTTGGCCATAAATATGAAATAATCAATTCATTGGGGAGATGAACCCCACCAATACCCCAACTGTCATTTGAACAACATGCTGTCATAATAAATACCTACTCTTTAACCAAGAAAAGTAAGAATTCAGAACCAACGGTGAAAAAAAAGAACTGATTTTACCTGGCTTTGGCCGAGACAATCTGCAGTGAATTATAAATTACTGGTTGTTGATCAACTAGAATTTTGATTAACTGCATCATAATGCGGGCCTAAAATGTGGCCCCAATGTCATTTGTCAAGGCTCTAGATTAAATGGCTCATAGCCTTGTCTGGCCATTAACGCTCAAGAATTGACTGTAGAATCTTGTTCAGCAACTGGCATTCAAGATATAAAACATTTCTAAAGGACCAGTTTTGTTCAATTCCATTGAGAAATAAATGTCTCCCTGACACTGTGGGACGATAAAATCAGTGACTGAGTGAATTAGTGGTTTGTTCAGCCTCGGTCCTGGTGACACTGGGGACATAGGACTGACAGGCAATGCCTTAGACACATCAGCGAAACATAGGTAGCTGATTGGATTCAAACCTAGATTTGGTGGTTTGAGAGGCAGTGTTCTGACAACTACGCTGATGGGGCACCAATGAAAAGATGAAGTGTGATGTGTAGTAATATTATAAATCAATATCTACTGACTTCTCATAGGCACAGGCAGAGTAGAGTAATTCGACCATTTCGATGTTTTAACATCATATTCCACAACTTTATCGAGCAGATCTCTAACAGTGTTCACTCCTCCTAGAATGATAAGTTTCTCATCCAAAACTGAAATGGATACAGAACATCATTATATAGAGACCACATAACGGACATGGTTATCTCAATTAACAGCCTCTCTCTCTCTCTCACACACACATGCACACACAAAAGAAAAAGCATTTCATTATTAGCAAATATGACAATACAATCACGTAAACAAAACAAAACAAATCACCATTTCATTACAACATCCAGACACAGCATGTGTTAAACAAATAAAGCCCATTACAATACGGGAATGTTATCCATTAGCAATCACCTACCTACTGCAGACATGTAAGCGCAGTCCATTCTCATCGGCGTTATAAATGTCCACTGTTTGACTTCATGATCAAAAGCTTCAACAGAAGCCAGACATCTTGGACTATTATACACAGTATGGCCACCACAGACAATAAACTGGTTACCTATTACTGACATCGTGTGGCCAGCTCTAGCTGTAAACAAAATATACTATACTATGTAGTATATACAAATGTATGATGAGAAGAAGTTGACCAGCAAAGGTTTTTTAGGTTTTAGGTTTTGTTGTTCGGGGAGAATCCCCAGGCTGTCGCTTAATCAGCACAGCCTCTATGTTCGAGTGGTTGAGAAATCTCCTCCCCCCACCACTCACAGGGGAGCAGTACGGAAAGATGGAGCCGAAATACCCTGAGGGTGGTCACTGCCAGAGTGTTTTACGTCCTCAGGGGGTTTTTAACGTCCCCCCTTTATTTTAAATAATTCAGTGGAGACGGCAGCGCCATTTAACGTGGTCAGCCACCCACGATGTAGTGAGCCGAGAAATTAATCACTGGAAAAGTTTCGACCTCTTACGGGGTTCGAACCTGCGACCGTTGGCACCAAGTGCCGGGTGCTTAACTGCTAGGCCACCGGAGCTCACTGACCAGCAAAGGATTGAACTTCATTTTATATGCAAATGGAACTTAATAAATCCATTGTTCCTTTTACTAAACAGTAAAATGGGTGCTCTGTAAGGTACCCAGTAATTCTTATATTCACCCATGAATGATCCATCTTTGAAAAGTATTGTAAGTTCTGCCTTCATAATGTTGGATACTTTATATATGTAGATAATCTTGCAACAAATGCCTACCATGTGACTGGGTTAAGATGCACAGGAGTTGATCAAAATCTTGAGGTTCATATTGAAGTCAAAATTATAAAAAATATAATACTGGATACAATTGGAAGTTTGAAGAAAGTAATTTAACAGCGTCATTATCTACATTAATGAACCTGTGAAAAGTTTAAAATATATTTTTGAAGCAATTTAACTACCAATTAATTTCCAACTCATGTTTACCATCTAGAGAATCAGTGGAACTATGCTGGTATTTTAATCTAGTAAAATACAGTTCATTAATGAGTGGTTCTCAGAACATCTGTAATAAGACTTATTTACAAGCATGAGCAATGGTTTGATTCATAAGATACAAACTGACAGGAAACTCAATTGTTCTGGTTCATATAAACAAAAATATGTATCAGCCAACATAGACATGTTTGCATTGTTTTATAAAACCATATATAAGTAAAACAAACTTCTTAAATACTCATGGGTCCAGCTGGTGTTTATTTAGCTATTATCATAGAGTAAATTAAACCCCTTTTTTATCCAGTATCTATTTAGTAAAGTATATTTTAAATGACAAAAACAGTGTTAGCAGTGACAGTAACAATAATAGTAGTAATTATAAAGCCTGCTTATGTGTATGTAAACATTGAGTTAAAATAAAAATTATGACAAAATCAGTGGAATCTTTTCACTTAGTTTTTAATTACTCATTGATAAAATAATAGTTAATATAACATATGGATTGCATCAACATAATTGTCTTAGTATTTCCAGTTTTCCATAGATGTCTATCAAATGCCAGGAATAAATTGGTAGGTGCTAGTCTATCTGTTAATGTGTACAGATCGATAAATGGAGCAGATCTACCAAATAATCCAGCTAATGCCATGTAAAGCTCAAACCTCACAAGTGAACCAGAAAACTGATGCAACACGCTTCTGTGCTATTGGTCTATTTTAGCTTCTGGCTTAAAATGAAACGAATGAGTGTCAGTTACAAAATAATATAAATACAAACATGTTAAACTTGCATATCGGGAAATTTATAAAGCTTACAACGTAGCTCACAGATGTGCCATCTAACCAGCTCTTATGGTCTTTTAACCAGTTAATATTTAGTGACAATCACAAAATTTATAGCTCTACTTTAGGTTTGAGTTTCCACCTAAAATGATAAGAATATGTCACTTGTATTACCTTATTTTTTGTTGGAAACTTTGAAATAGGTAATATATCGCATAAGATGGTCATCCGATTAATAGTCTAGAATAAAATGTCAATGTGCTGACAGTGACCTGTCTATGAGTAACAAAGATATAAGAAAAGATGGGACAAAGAGGAGTAAGAAATTGATAAAAGATATCCTTTTGTCTTATGCAGTAGTTATTATTAGCATGAGTGGCAATTTCAATTAGATGGATGGATATTATCTGTAAATTAACACCCTCCACATGGACTAGTTCAAAATAAATTTAGAATAGATGATATAATTAGGACTGAAAACAGTGTTAGTTGCTCTACCGGAATTTGAATCCCGACTTCCCATCAATACTGACCATGAGCAAATAGTCCTATGTTGTCTAACTTACTCAGTCACAAAGCAGAATAAATAACTTCTTGTTATAAATGTTTTGAAAATCAACTATTGTAATGGTTTCTTGCTGGCTGTAAATCCATAATCTTCATTTATGATATGATCAACATATCATTTTCTCAAATTATTAAACCTTATTGACCAAGTTCTCGTTTTAGCTGATCCAGGACTGGGCAGAAAACAGCCATATTGCACACATAAGCCTATGTTTTGTGGCATCATACATCGGATTTGACACCTTGGAGTTGATGTTTGTTTCTTTTTTGGTGATTCTAAGCCCAGAAATTATTGTGACATCTGCCAAAACACTATCAAACAAGTTATCAGATTAAAAGCATTTAAAACATGGGAGTTTTATGCAATCGGCTATTTATACAACATGATTTTTGACTGCTTCAGTACCTTCTATTCAATGATAGAATCAGTTAAATTAATCAATCAACAAGAACACATGTAAAATGTAAATACAGAACCAATCGGTGCAGTAATTAGTCATTAACTAGGCTTAAGTGCATGCACACTTGACACATATTAACTACCATGAGTATTTTAGGGAAAACTCAAGGAAAAAACTTTGTTTATTCAGTGAATACAAGATGACTTTATTTTAGCAATTATTTAGTGCAATTCATGTCTGAAAATCATAGAAAAACAGTCTAACCATCAACTTTTGTAAGAGGCATGCCCAAGCAAATAACTGTCAGCCCGGGTTGTCTGGGCATGCTTTCACTTCCAATACTGTTATACATACGTGACAACATTGTTGGAGCTAGTGTCCATTCATCATCCTTGGCATCATAACACCAAACAGTGTTAACAATTGAGTTACACACAATACCTCCACTAATATATACCTGAAAGATATGGTAACAGCTTATGTTAGATTGAGTTGTGGTAACTAATACATTAAAAGATGATTAACAGGCGAGAAAAATTGTAAAGTTTAATTAGTTTTCTTGCAAATTTGAAAACTCATGATGACCCTACGAATTATCAAACAAAAGTTTAAAACTTCAGTGTAAAACATTTCTAATACTCCAATGCTGAATTCAGAAAATGCTAAATAGTGTTCAGTAAGTATATAGAAGAAAACTTTCTAGATGTTTCTCAAGCCCAATGCTGAAAGCACATGAATGAAATAACGTTTTAATTACTGAAACCTATTTATCAGTTAATAATTCTTAATCATAAGTGTTCCCTTTTTTATTGACAGATTCCAAACTTTCATTTAATAAACTTATAAACTAATACTACCCTATCTTTGTATGGAGCACCAGCATGATCAAAAACAGCCACATCGAGATTTCTGACAAAGCTCCACATCTCGGCATTCAGATTATACATTTCGACAGACTTCAGTGGTCCACATTCATTTTTTCCTCCTATGACATATATGGACCCTGAAAGAATAAAACACAAACACCATATACAAATAACTACCACAGGAAATCAATACAATAATGAAAGGCATTTTCATGGAGCATATTATTCCTCATTTCTTGTAATATATATTATATATATATATATATATATAGATGATTGACTGTTTATATGTTTACTTAACTGTGCACACACACACACACACACACACTATAACACCATAATGTAAGCAGTACCAAACCCAAATAGACACAATGATAACACAAACAAGGTTGGACTGAGAACAGTAACAATCCCTACTTTTCTAAGATTAACATTACAACATGCTCCCACCCAGTCTTTCAGCCTTTATAAGATGACACCTACCTGGTATGTGTACAGCAACATGGTGTGCTCTAGCATCTAACATGTATGGCAAATCCCATATGGCAAAATCACCAGGAGTAAATAATTTCACTTCGTGAGTACAGTGCTGCATAGTCCAGTCTCCATCCAGTGAGTATAGATAACCCCCAATCAGTATACCCAAGTCATTTACCGATATCATGCTGTTATGGGAACGACAGTCCGTGTTGCCATTAATCCCCAGTGGAAGCCACTTGTCAAGATCTCTATGGAAATACTTATTTAGGCCTGTTCCACAGGTGTCCTCCTCAACGTTTCTACTCCCAGGCAGGAGAAATCCAAGAACATCATCACTTCGAAATGATTTGATACCACCAAACTGAATGATAGTTTTCCTGTCAAAACGAACGCGTGTTCTGTAGCTCTGGTTGAGGTGTTTCCGCCGTGCATGCTGCATGTACTCCTCACAGCGTTTGATGATCTGTTTGCATCGTTTGTTTGTTTGGAACACTGGCTGCAGGTTGGCATAGTTTATGGCTGGCCAGCCGTCAATGGTGTATCGTATCCTATCCAACACAGAGTGGATCACAGGTTCTCGTTCTGACCTTTTGGAATTATACCACTTCAGCACGTGCTTCAGCAGCTGGATCTCGGTCGTGGTTCGTAGTGCATCCTGCTCCAGATAGTCCATCAAGGTATCAGCATCGAGCTGCAGGAACTGCTGTGTCTCTGTGAATTCAAGGAACCGCTCTAATACCATATTCCTGTGATAATTATCCAGACCCATGAGGCCATAGTTCTTGCCAAGACTGATCAATTCTTTGGCATTTTCAAATGTCATTTTAGATTTAAAGAACTCCACAAGCAAATTTAGAGCTGGTGTTGCTTGAAGGAATGCAGCAACACCTAAAACGTCCTGGACTGTAGCCATGTTCACATGAAGTATGCCAGTGTAGGCAAAATCAAGCAAGCAGCACAGTCCATCAAAGCTGATGTCTTTCATATCCAGTGATGACCCATCACTTTCCAACATGCCGTGAGAGAACATGGCTGAGAAATAGTCACAGCATCCAGCAATAATCACTTTGTGAACCTTAACAATAAAGCAAACACAAGCACTAGCAAAATTACTTCATTCACTTATTTATGTCTGAGGAAGTTAATAGGTAAGTACATTTCTGAAGAAGCAATTGTAATGGTCATAATAATCTACCAGTCTACTAGTTGGTTCATTACCAATTTATTATTAAGATTTATACAATTTCAATGACCCATTCATGACCTACCAAAGATTTATTAACTTATTAGCAGACCACTCATATGTATTACAGGATGACAAAGAATAATTAATAGCAAAAGAGTGCTCACTTTAAATTCCCGTTCATTAACCTTTATTACGTAATCACAAAATGCTTCTTCATCTCTGAACTGTTTAAACTTTGTGAGCATCCCAGAGCTGTATGCAGAATCTACAAGTTTCTCCTTGTCCGATTCAAATGCTGCCATTTTCTTATGTTACCTGTATTAAAATATAACCACCAAAAACTCAATCCACTAGTTTCATTAAGACCAAACATACCAAGCATATAATTCTACTGGTTCTTTCAACACCTTGTGGGGGGCTCCAGGGTCATTAAACTGCTTAGGGTTCACATACCCTGCAAAGGGTTCTTTGACAGCTCAGTGGTTAGAGCACTGCACTGGAAACTTCCAGGCTGTGGATTCAAATCCGACCGATACTTATGTTTGTGGGATATGTTTTTTTTTAAAGTGACCAGTGTGTGGTTAAAAAGATGGCCTTGGTAGTATTTGATCTGTTAGTCATTTGATAGCTGTTTGACTTATTTATTAAGAGAGTGATAAAATCATGATTAGCAGTGACTATGATAACAATATTTAGGGACAAATGACATGAATATTAATGTTTGTATATTATTGTAGAGAAAAGGTTTCATATGCATCACTGTTAAAATTTCCCCCGAACAAGTGGGTCTCCCTCTCTCTCTCAATATATATATATATATATATATATATATATATATACACATACAGGGTGTGAAACTAACTTATAGCCTTACTGGACCTGCAGGTCTAGTAAAATACTTTAACACTAGACAGACTGTGCTGATACTAGACCGAGTGAGTGCAAACATTACATAGTTCAGATCTCCATGAAAATTAAACATTATGAGTTAATCACTGAGTTAATTACGCCGGCCTGTTTGTAATGCACCAATACATGTAAAAGTAATTCTTTGGTTGTCAATATCCTTTTCATATTTATCCCAGTAGTTTCAACATATTGTTTTCTTTGTATGAAATACATTGACTTAAAAATGTAAAAACCTTTTAAATATCATAATTGTAACTGACAATGGTTCAATAAAATGGCACGTACATGTTCGTACGTAGGCAGAGTTTGTCTCCTGGCAGCATTCAATAATCTTATATGGAATCATCATAAATATTCGGTACTATCCTTTGTCTCTTAGTAAATTCCGACGTACCTTTGCCCAGTGAAATATTGTCATTCATAAGTTGTTTGTGACGTCATCACTCTCCGTTTGCATACACTGAGCATGCGTGTATATACTATCGCATAATTAATTATCCAGATGGCTGCCAACTCAAACTGATCCATGAAATACAAAACTTATTGCAACGTTTCGACCCAAACAACCAATTTATGTATTATATAAATTTCTGTACAGTAGGCTCCTTCACTCCTTTTACAAATTTCCACATTTTTAACAAAGATGTACACCTGGAAAACACAACAGTAATTGAAATAGAAAAAAATGAAATTATCGCTGACAGGTTTTATACATCTAGTGTGTAGGCATAACACATTTTTCTTCATTTTAAAGGCTAATCTGCAAACTGTAGATCAGCTTAATTTGGCAACAACAAAATTTGGTGATTTTGTCATTCTGAACATATTGCTGACAGCAAAAACTGGGGAATTTTGGTCTGTCAGGAAAGTTGATTTTTGCTTTCTTTTCTAGTCTAATTAATGAAAAACCATATTTCAAAGCACACCGTAATTCACCATCCATAACCAAATCTGACGCAGACTAGATCATTGGCCTTTATGTAAGGAGTAATTCCATTCTAAGCAGATCTGAACTAGTAATTTACAAACCATTGCCATGATTGAATGACAACAAAGGTAACTGGTATGCAAGCTAAAGACAATTAACATAACTGCAATTAACATGATGAGAAGGTTACATCAAAATATAAAGTTTTCATATTATTTTTTCTATTCTCAGCAAATGAATATAAATTATAACAAATCTTGCATGAAAAATCAATGGCTGGTTAGTGATCAAGTCAGTGACTCCTTGATATCCAATTGCAAAATTGCAAACACTCAACTCAGCCTCAACATCTTTACACTCAAACCTCTAAACACAGGCTGGTTGTTGCATGCATTAGATTTTGCTACTCGACAAAATGATGTTTTTAAACATGGCTGGTGAAAAACCAGGACTATTGATCGCTATTTTGAGTGCTTCTGATGGGGACAATGTCAGGGACATATGATTTTTAAACGAGTGATTGTTTTATTATAAATTGTAATGTGAACCGATTGTTGAATGAGTGAGAATATTAAACATAATATTTTGGTGACAGGAAAAAATGGTAATATAATGTCACTTGGCATTATTTAATATTCGCCAAATTAAACTGATCTATAATATTCAGATAAATTCCAGAGCACTCATTGTATTAGCCAGTTGGGAAGCAGCGAGTGTTGATTGTGATGTTGCCAGGTTATGCTAATTTGATTCATAGCTGGTAGGCAATGTGTCCAAGATTTGATGGGATATAGCAAGTGAAGTTATATATATATATATATATATATATATATATATATATTAGTGTTCTTGAATGTTCCATCTCTAATAAATAAAGATCGCTGCACCAGAAATTGGATTGGGGTAAATTTTAATGTCAAATGTTTTCAAAATGACTATTTATTGAGATGAAGCAGTTCATGGTGAATTTACTGGTTTGTTGTTTGCATTAATCAAAGAAAGTGCTTATTATCATTGAAATACATAGTATTACAAACAGATCTCAAACAGAAATTGGACTATTCGCCCTCGATTTTATTTGCCATTGGTCACAATTGGTCCAGCAGGATGGTTTTATGTGTGTATGCCATATGTGGTAGGATGGTATGTTCATAATAGTCCATTTTATTAAGGGTGAATAACATTAAAGGGTGAATAGTCTTTTTACATTGAGGGTGAATGCAACCGAGGGCGAATAGTCCATAGCTACATATAATTTTGGCACAATACTTTGGTCCGAGTTAAAATGACTCAAGTGTCCTGTACAATATGCATGACTGGCTTTCACTACTATATTATATATACATTGGTTGCCAATAACCTATTCTTAATACCAATATATCCAGGGATATGTGACTAAGATTTCCTTGAAATAATATATAGTAATATACCCTTTATAGCCTCTATAATTGTTTTCTATACATTAATATTAAACAAAGAAAAACTGTACAATGTACATGAATCGTCCTCATACGATTTCCATAAGTATGACCTATAGCTATGTACACTACTAGATCTATAGATCTCTATTAGACCATTTATTACTATTAGTAATTTTAGTTTAAATTCAATACTGTTTTTAGAAAACACACACATCTCAGACTCAGTCATTTGGTAAATAATATGTTTCAATTCATATATACGAAGAAAGTAGTGCTATTATTAAATAACAAATACAATTATAGTTTTGTTTAAATAACATTGTTTAAAATAAATAATATAAAAATTATAATTAATATGTAGACCTATATTGGCTATAAGTATTACTATAAGTAGCTCTATAACTGTAATAACATATTATTGGTAATTGGACGATAATAAGGAACCTACACATGTATTAGAGTCTACCCTTGGCTTTGGTATAGGTCTTAAGAGGAAATAAACGTCATAAAAATAAGAAATACTATGATTGTGCAGAATTAGTTCTCAGCTTCGTGAAGAATACAATAACTATAACAATAAATGTGATTCAGTTAGAGATATAGCCGTCAAGTAAAAAGTAAACAGTGACAGCTGTAACTTCTAATGAAGTCAAAAGAGGCGCCACGGTCTCCACCAATGCCTTACTTTCACTAGTTGTTCTGGGGGCTAAATTATTAAACATCGGGACTTGGTTAATCTAATTATAAAACAGTCATCATGGACTATTTCTTTTGCAACACATTATTATTATTATTATTATTATTATTATTATTATTATTATTATTATTATTATTATTATTATTATTGATACCTTGCTATCAGATCTACCATTACACGCTGCCGTCTACCTGAGAGGAAGTTCTCAATCCAGGTGAGGAGGTCGCCTTTTGTGACATATGCCTCAAGTACTTATTTAGGGTTTCTGCCTTTTCATGATCATCACTAGTGAGGCCGCCATCCCCCTTCTGTATGTCACCAAGGCCTGTTTCATTCTTCAGCTTGGAGTTGCAGTATCTCCAAAAATCTTTTGGGTTGTCCTTCAGACTGGCTGCCAGCTTCCGTTAAAAAAACCCAAGTATATGTGGGTTCTGTCCATGCCTAAATCTAGTAGGGGTATCTATGTGCTGTATCAAGTATGTATCTCTCACAACATCCAGGAATAATTGACTACGGTGGTACATACCTTTCTCAGTGGTCTTGGTGTTCCAATTAATTTCTCGATGATTAACGTCTCCCATAACTATTACTTGGGATGGACCTCGGCTATTTGACTCAGCTAATAGCTTGCGCAATTTGTCATCATTTGCTGGTGAACTAATAGGACTCTTGTATATACACCCCAACATGACTTTAGTACTCTCGCTCAGGTTTAATTGGATCCATATACTTTCCTTAAAAAAACCCAGTGTGTGTTTTAATTTCATGTGCTCTCAAGGCGAGGTGTTTAGCAATATACACTAGTAGTGTATATTGTTTAGTAGAGGAAGAAGCAGCCAGAGGCGTAGTAGTGTAACAATACTACACCGCTGGATACTTCTTCCTCTTCTGTGTTTGTATACAGGTCATATCCATCTAACGTGAATTGTTACTTACTTATGACTTCTTTGGTGTACTTAGGACTTACCTCGGCGATCCCAATGATATCTGCCTTCCTCTCAATTGCTATCATCTAACGTTATCTTATCTTGTTTGTTAAGGTATCAGTTTTTCAACCTGACCTGTCAAATTGTTGTTGTTGTTATTATTTGTGTATGGCAGGCCAACAGTAGCAGCTGACGTTATAACTCCTGTTATGAACTCCGTATTGTAGTATAGTATGATCAGCACTATCTACTGTGCTACGGTAAACTATAATAATAATAATAATAATAATATGGGGTTTAGTTCAGTGGTGATTGTAATTAAATATTCTGAAACAACACCAGACACCATATGGCGTTAGTGAGGATATTTACATATGGTCTTATATATATATATATATATATATATATATATGTGTGTGTGTGTGTGTGTGTGTGTTGCGTGCGTGCGTTAATTAAAGTTAGCATAATTAGAGTAATAAAATATTTCTATTTATTTCGTATTTGAATTCTTAACCAGACATATTCTAAAGCAACGCATGAAACTATCTGTTCCATATTTTGGAATAGTATACAAGGACAATTTATTGCTAAAATTAGTCCTGCAACTAGTTTAATGCAATAGATCAGACAGAAAGGGATATTGTGTGAATTTGTATGGACTTGGACTAAACTTTTGCTTCCTTCGTCACTTATATAGTATGGCTTAGGTATATAAGTTGCCCGTTTCGATAATCCAAGATTATTGTTGAGAAGGCGACACATTATATAACTGGATCCCACCTTAATTCTACGATTTTCAGTTTCTTCACGTGTTACTTGGATAAGAAACAATTAACACAAAGTCCGTCTTCTTGTTATTGTCAAGTTCTGGGTGTTGTTATTGTTAAACCAATAGTCTAAAGGTTCATTTGAAGATGATATACCATCCCAATTATCACCTAGCCTTAAAGTCCTGTACAATTGATGATCATCGGCTTAACAGCGATATCTAATGGCACGTCGTTCGATAATTAGTTCACCTACTACTTTAGTATACACGCAATTATTATTTTGCCCTGATACAGATCAACATGGCACATCAAAATAAGGAAGATACTCTGAAGACGACTTTACGTAGGATAATAGCTCCTGTTTAGTAATGAATCCGTCATCAAAAGTCTCAGCAACGTCAATCTCTTCTATAGATAGCAAATAAAAATAACCAACAGATGTGTGTGTATGTCCCCCAAAACAGATTTACACATAATAAATTCAAAAAAATACTTATAAAATTATTATTAAAGCAATTTCCTGTTGTTACAGCCTTAGAATGCTTATTCAGCAATATGCCGAAGATTTGAACTACAATCTGATGTGGAGAAATACCAACAATACTTCAGGTTGACCATAGAATCTCAAATCCGGGAAACACCTGCCCCTGACGTCATATACTAGATTCCCCCGTCCGTTTTTTTACAAATTGCCGTACGAATCGCTACATGGAGCGATTCAATTTGCCGTATCCGCATCGATACGCAGCCGAGCGACAAATCGTATGCCGCATCCGGACATATGGAAGCGCCCTCGTCTGTTTACGTGCTGTTCCATTTTTTCCGTATTCGCATGCGTATGCCGCACGCCGCATACCGCGTATATTTAATCTTAGCCTAAGTCTTGCTGCTAAGATTGGATGGCTGATTAATTGGTTTGTTTAGCTTCGGCGTTGGTAACACCTGAGACATATGGCCGAAGGATGACTCCATAGGGAAACATCCCACAAACACAGACTTGAGATGGATTTGAACCCACAACCTGGAAGTTTGTAGTGCAATGCTCTAACCACTACGTTATCAGAATGCCATCTTGCTAGTAAGAACAATATATATATATATATATATATATATATAATTGTTAATATATACAATAATATGCTGAACTGTTCCAGATAGTGATTGACAACTAGCATACAATGGAACTTGATATGCATTTATATCGTACAGAACAATAAATAATGTATATCACTTTGGCCTAGATGTTATCAGCGTTGTAAAGTTATGATTTCGGTTATCATAGTACCAGGATGCTGCTACCGCTTAATCCAGATGACAATGTCCAGGATCTTGGATTCCTACGTGTATATTTTAACACCCGTGACTTTGCTTTGATAGGATATTTATGTCACAGAAACAGTATCCTACGCTGAACCAATACAAATACAGATAGTTTATCGCTCCTTTTGACAACATTTTAACGTTTGTCGAATTGGATCATGTGAACTACACTGGGAAATTTATTCGAGCATGTTATGTCCCGGGGAATGTTGTACTTTGGAATTTTGATTCAGATTCGCCTGCAAACATCTTTTGAAAAATTTATTATCTGCCATATTTAGAGATGATGAAAGCAGTAACAGAATCGCATACTTTAACACAATATGATCTTCATCCTAGACAAATATCTAGCTTCAAATTGATCAAATTTTATTGTAAGTTTATGCTTCATCCGAAAAAATCGTCAAAAAGTCAGGTGTAGAGATAAATTGTTTGTGCACTTTTTGCTTTTTGTGTCGTAAATATATATTATATGAGGTCTTAACCATAACATTGTTACGAACTCTCATGACATAATTCGAGACATGTACAGTGATTAGTCATAAACTGAACGGATCGGAACAAATTGAAATATTAAATAAGATGTTCTCTCGTAAACTAGACGGAGTTTATTATAGAAGAGGCTATTTGTGGTCCTATTAGATAAGCTACTTGGTAAGATAAAACTTTTTTAATAACCGTATTTGATGCGTCAGATTAATTTAATAAAATTTTGCGTTTTGTAATGTAATTATCACAAACTGATTATAAATTCACAGATTAAAAAAGATCCGTGTTCTGTATTACATTTGAACCAATAACTCTGTCAAAACAGCTAAAATAAACGAAACGAAGGTCGCTTCAAAGAATAAATTAATCCCTTGAATAGTGTTAATAGAAAAACCGGTTGCCAGTATTTCAGTTCGATCGAAAGGTCAATCGATCACGATCCCCAAGAAACATAGGAAACACAAGATGCTACACATGCTGAACAATAACTTCCAATTAAAAGACCTACCAAGTCTGGAAAGTTAGTATTTCTGAAGTAAATGACTTAAAAAGAATGCTATTAAAATCATACCTTTATGAAAATAAAGCTTCCTTGATGCTGTTTGAACTCTCGGAAGTGTTGAATACGGTTGACCACGACGAGCGTGTCTGGTTAGGAATATCTGATAATTTAACATTTCGAAGTAAATATAACGTAACAAACAATTATTTTATTCCCTATCAGATGCACTACCACAATCAAACATATTCTCATTAAAATGATCCTAAAATCCTTAATTTCCGAACTTTCACGAGCCATTACTGGTGTGTACTACACTCGCTAGGGGTTATTGTATGACGTCATCTTTGCTAACCATCAAGTAAGGCCACAGCTTGTTTACAAACGTTCTGACGAGTTGACAGACAAAATGACAGATTCTGACGAAAGTTTTGACATTCTCAGGTATATCAAGCTCTACAACTTTGAACCACACACGAAAAAGATCACAGACAGTATCAATTGTGAGGAATTAGCTGCAGCAAGTGCATACATGAACCCAGAGCAGCCATCTGCCGACACCCAGCCCCGGTCGACAATTGGCGGGTATTTGTTTGTGTTGGTACAAGTAAAAAAACTGGGCCTAAATGCGAGTATTCCCTCCTCCTATCGCATAACTTCATTTAAAATAAATTGGCATTTGTCTGTACACGGGATCTCCCATATGTGGCCTATACTAGTCTATACAGGGATTTGCCGCCGTCGTCTCGGTGTGTCTTTTTAGTCACTTTTTTGTAATTTTCGGGTTGTTGTTGTTGTTTCAGGTCGGGTTTTGACGGCAGTTACACGTCCGATGTAATCATTGATATTTGATGTATGTTTCTTTGTACAATTGTATGCGACAGAATACACCATTTTGTATGTTTAATAGAGACAATATGGAACATGTAATACAGGTTAAACAAGGCCACGTGGAGTGTTTGGGGTCTTTGGCAGAGATGACGTCACATTTCGAAGTTTTCTGAAGATTCTCGATTAAAGTTTCGGCCATGTGAGATTTAAAACCACTGTAACTTTATTTCTAGGAAAAAAT
Organism: Paralvinella palmiformis; assembly: GCA_025642065.1. Classification (NCBI taxonomy): domain Eukaryota; kingdom Metazoa; phylum Annelida; class Polychaeta; order Terebellida; family Alvinellidae; genus Paralvinella; species Paralvinella palmiformis. Next base: position 979,497 of record JAODUP010000084.1, read on the forward strand.
TAATCTCTGATTGAAATTGATTTTAATAAATAACACTAACATTTTAACTAATTTGGGAAACCTCTTCCTGTGACCTTTAAGACATTGCACACAAATATAGCATCACTATTCACACACACGCGGATGGCGCAGTTATATTTATTATATATCAGTTGACTAATCTTACAGCAAAGAAGTGTATCACCACTCTGATCAAATGCTGGATAGGAAGAAAAAAAACGTGTTCCAACTCAACGACGAGGAATCTTGTCTCGGTCATTTTCGCATCCCACTTTAGTCATAGTTTATATGTGATGGCATATCGGAAGTAATGTCCGCATATGTTTGATACGGAATACACCAGCCAGGCTGTTGACTGGTAGGGGGATATGGTGTGGTGAAAATGGCAAGTGGCACCGACCTATCGTGGTGAATTGGTGGCCGCAGTACATTCTCCAGAATAGGTAAAATGTTCGGACTTTTCATTCAGCTGTAGCCTGGAATAGACTTAAGGACCATGAGCATAATTCTTATAGCTTTGTTGTTGCACTGTTGCTGGATATAACTTTATGTGAGCTTTTCTCACTTATTTCCAACAATTTGCTTCCGATCTAAAGTACTTAAGAATGGCATGTTGGAGAGTGATCAATATAAAGTTTGATTATTGTTATAATATATATATATATATATATATATATATATATATATATATGTCACCTTGGCACAAACTTTCGCCATTTAGCGAGCCATTATTATTTTTGGTCATAACTATTTACCAACACACAATTGTCCTTTATAATTTGTACCTTATAATGAGTACTTTTTGTACTCATTTGTATGTTTCAAATGGCTGTTGTCAACCACTCTTACACCATACCATAATAGCTATACTCTTACATGTGTGTGTGTTTAGTTTGTATATGTGTGTATGGGTACGCCAGCACGACCGTTTCTGTCCGTGTACGTACGAGTGCCCGACAATCGCTGATTGCTCTCAAGTGATCACTTGATCAATAAATATAAACACAATTTTATAGCCGGTCTTTCGTACCATCAGATGGGCCTCCGTCTAACATCTGAGAATGAACATCGATTGAAGTATTCAGATGAAGGCTACTCTTGTCTGATGGTTATTTGTTCTAATAAAACAAGTTGTTACCTGTTTGATTAGCGTTTGAAAGAGAGTTATACAGACACATACAAATCACTTTAGTTGCAGAGAGTTGGCTTAACGTTACTATATCAGTGACAAACGTGAATATCTAGCGGTGATATATATATATATATATATATATATATTAAACCTTGTGTTAAAGTGGTGTCTGGATCAAGCCGAACTTATATATAGTCGGGAACGCTACCACTCTCCAAACTGGTCCAGAAGAACGTTTACAACGAATGCTTCCGGTCTCGGCTTCTTGTTTGATTTAAGCCCATGCCTTCCGTCGGGATGGCATGACGTACGGATCCGGCCGGCAACACGGATCTCCGCCCTTACCGTGGCTCGTTCTGGCTGATCCAGAGCACACAATCGTTCGTTCTCTGACGTACGTACTGCGTGCGCTCCACCTAGTCTCGTTGTAGCGAAAGCAGTGAAAGAAAGGTACACACAGCGCTCTCTGGATCCGAGGAAGATACTGAGAGTCCTGACGGCGTTCGTGACTATATTCAACTTGGTTCCTTGGCCTGGATTATTCGGTTGTTTACATTACGGATAACTGATATATCCTGATATTCGGTACTAAATACCAAAATTAGATTTTCAGGTGTTAATTTTCCTGATTAGCTTCTTGTTGTCTGGGACCAAAGTGTGAAGATCACAAGATGGTGATCAAACTATATGTTTCTCGAACATCTGGAAATGTACTGGTGAGTACTCTCTCTCCCTCTCTAACGATAAATATATAGATGGATGGATATAGAGAGAGACTAGTTAAGAAATCTAACCACTTCACAGAATACATTTAGCTAAATGGAGTGTATATGTGTGTGTGTGTGTGTGTGTGTGTGTGTGTGTTGTCTCTGTCTCTCTCTCTCTCTCTCTCTCTCTCTGTATGTGTGTGTCTATATATATATATATATATATATATATATATATATATATATATATATTGTGTGTGTGTATGTGTGTGTATAAATATACTTTCATTTTTATTCTAGATGAAAGTTCAACAAGAACACATAAAGCGTATTTTTGATGTTAAACGTATCCAATATAAGGAAGTAGATGTGGCTGATCCAAGTCAAAGAGATGAGAAGTTATTTATGCAGGAGACACTAAAACTCTCAGATGATGAAATGGTAGCTCTACCTCCACAAATATTTAAAGGCCAAAGCTACAGAGGGGTGAGTTAGAATCAGCCAAAATTCATGAGAATTGCTTTAAAGTGTCCTACCACCCACGATAAAATGAGCCGAAAACCTTCTGAATTGATCAAAAACGTTATGATATTGGGGGGGGGGGTGTTCCGGGTACTTGACCCCTCGCTTTGGTACTCGAATATGTCGAGTGTCGTACGCTCTAGTATTTAGTTTATCGATGATCATCGATCTTTATATGATTTTGCACTACATCCCACAAACAGGTCGCACTGGGATTCGAACCTTGATCTCCAGGTTTGCAACGCCCCATTTTATCCACTCTACCATCATGACGTCTGATTGGCTGTGAGACTTAGATTTACACACACACACTCGTCATATAGATATCACTGTTCGAATCTCGGCGTGGGCATATCTGAAGGGTGTTTCATCTTTAACTTCACTTCATTACATTTGGAGATCGCTCGGCCCATTTAGCCTACCATGTGCACAAAAGTGACTGTAAAACATCAATCTTCATCACATAGATTTCTATTCCAGTTTCATACATATTATGTTTAATTGTATTCCGAGATCTGTCTTGTTTACTTCGCCTTGTTTACTATCACTGTGCCCATCAAGCGATTTGTGTAAATAAATATGGCCAAACGCAATGATCTCTCTCTCTCTCTCTCTCTCTCTCTCTCTCTATATATATATATATATATATATATATGTGTGTGTGTGTGTGTGTGTGTTTGTGTGTGTGTTGTAGTATGTATGTATGTTGTTGTGTGTGTGTGTGTGTGTGTGTGTGTGTGTGTGTGTGTGTGTGTGTGTGTGTGTGTGTGTGTGTGTGTGTGTGCAACATCGTTCAGATGTTATTTCTTATGTGATTTCTATTCGTTTTAATGTTATTATGTTTAGTCATCAGAGATGAATGAGTATTTGTAATTTATTCGTACATTAGTTTCGACTTGAGGTGTTCTCGACATTTTGTTCAAGTACAAAAACTGTATAGATTAGCCCTAAACGTTTTCCTTGTAATGTAGTCTGGCAATGTTAATTGAAACACCTTTGAGCTCTGGTTCAAGATGGATTTTGTGTTCTTGTTGTCTGTAATCCAGTTACCTGTACTTTATCGTCGCTTTTTTATAATCACGAATAGCGATTGACTATTAACCTGCGTTCTATTTGTTTCCGTGTATTAGGATTACAACACATTCCTACAAGCGGTAGAGAGTGAACACCTATTCAAATATCTGGACATGGAAGTTCCAACAGATGAGGTGGAATATCAGAGAAAACACGAAGCAAAAGCTTAGCGATATATAAATGCCAGTAACAGCTAAATTACAGGTGTGGATCCGTAGTTCTTGTTTGATTACGTTTCAGTGAAGACAAGTGAAAAATCTACATTTTTAATATCGGCCGGAATTCTTGTCTTCTGTAGATTTTGTTGATGACTAAGATCTAGTACACATCTGATCCAGACGTCCAATGACTAGGTTGACTAAATTAGAGGGTCATATACCGAATCTTTTATTTTATTTATATTTATTTGTTTACATGTAATATACCTTGAGCTATATTTGGTCGAAATCCACACTTTCGCACATCGAATTTATCACCGAACCATTAAAATAAATATATTAATCAATTTTATATAATGATAAGTGTCTATAGCCAATTCAGTTTGCATATTCATTAGTTTCCAGTTTATTGGGCAGCTTCAATAATTCTTATGCGCATTCTTCTTTCCTTTAAACATGCATCAGTCTTATAGAGATGTAAAGAATGTTTGCTGTAAATAATAAAATGTTGCGTGATTACCAAAAATTGTCATCTTATGCGAGAAATTACTTCATCCTATTCCTAATTTGTAGGTAAAACGTAAACAAAACGACCCGAGCTTGAAACAAATGATAGCCTGTTGGTGTAAATTGTCGTTGATTGGCAGATAGAGAAATGTATTAACACTATTTATTAAGATGGTTTCGTTGCGAAATGAAAGGGCGCAAGCAAAGATTTACGTAAATACAATTCTAAATGTTATAGATGACGATAAAACAGTTTTGGCTTACCTTTTAATAATGTCCCTGTATTGACTTTTAATCGTATTTGATTGTCACCCAAGTTATTATCAACTAATTATCAGGTTGTTTCTAAGGTAACTCAGGTTATATCAATCATAGCCTATGGAGATAACATATTTAATATACTATGACCACCAATTAGCTGGATACATTCGACCGAACCTGTACTTAGTACGTGTAATTGTTCAATGTCATATCGAATGGGATTTCTAGTGTTGAGAATTGAGTGTACATCCCACTTAAAACATCCTCACACAGGAATGTTGACTTCTATTTTAGATTAAGTCGTCTAACATCAGGTGACATGTTGTTCATATTTATGTGTATTTATTAATAACGTTTATTATTTAACTATTGTACTAGTTTTGTGTATACTGTCTCTGACGATGTATGGTATAATATACTATATCAGTAATTCAGTGATGTTTCCGACCAAGTGCCAAAAATTGTAGATAATGTTTTGTTGTGCTTTTTAATTCATAAAATGACTGAAATAGGTTGCTATATATATATATATATATATATATATATATATATATATATATATATATATATATATATATATATATATATAGCTAATCGTCTATGTGTAGTTGTGGTAAATAATTTCAATGTGAGCAATAAAATGAAACATCTGAAAGCGTTATACTAATCCATTTTGTCCATTGATGCATTTATAATCGAATTGTTTATAACTGAAATGATTTGTAATCGAAACACTGTGTCATGTTTAATGATATTTATCCTAAAACTTATAACGCCCATAAATAAAGCAATTGCACTTATACAGTATCCTCAAGATATTATCGTAGCGAACTCGAAGTATACTTCATCACGAATCTGTTTCTCATTACAATTAACGCAGAAAAAAACCCATTCAAATAAACTTACATTACATAATAGCATTTATTACAATTTATGTTATCGAATATTTATAGTTATCCTTAAATACAATAAATAGTATGGGTAATATTTCACGCACCCTATTCAATATTTAAAACAAAACAGCCTCCGATTTAGTCGAATAGACTTTTTGCACGTCGGAAAGTTGCACAAATATTTATATATTTATACTGTATTTGTTAGGTGGAAATGAGATAAAGTAATATAAATATACACATTTAAATGGAAACAGATCTGATGGAAATTATTTTAGTAACTAACATACCTTTCGGTATACAGAAATTATGTAACATTGTTATGAAACGTAGAACAAATACTACAAAAATATATTTTCATGAGAATAAATAAATATTTAATCATGTAATTCATCACGAATATTACAGTCTTAGTATGTAGAATTCAGTTTCTCCAGCCACTTATAAATTACATTCGGAATCATATAGTAGTGTAAATTGTCGGCAATAATTTTACCGGATTTCTGAATTCTGTGAACGCAATAAAAGACTGATCCAGGTGTTTTAATGCACTGTGCTCATCTCGATGATCTTACTGTGGGCCAAGAAAGCTCTATTTTATAAATATTTGACTGATATACTGGTGAATAATTACCGACAGATTAAGCAAATTATTTGTATCCAAAATATGACACAAACACACACACACACACACACACACACACACACACACACACACACACACACACACACACACACCATATGGTGAGGTAAAAAAGTGATAATGCTAATTTATATTTATATATATATATATGTCGACTGGTAATAATATATTTAATTAGATTATTTAATATATGCTTCTACCACAAATCAAAGGAAGCAACTAGGAAACTAACCTTAGAAAAATAAGTCTTATTAGTAACTTTATAGATTACAAAAACAGCAACAAATTAAGTTAATGCGCTTATGATTTCTCGGTTGGATTATACAAGGCAATGCATTATTATTATTAAATTCATTCCCCTGTTTCTCTCTAATTAACCACACCCACTGAGTTCAAAACTGTGCTGCACGATCTGGTGATACGGACATATAGCATACAATCATAACAATGCCAGTTTTGTTTCAGCTGCACAAGTTTCCTGAACCTTTCAGATCACTATACAATATCCTATTTCACACATTTAGAGTACTGACTGGAACAGCACAACTGTATTTGAGTAATCTAATCCAAAACTACAACCAGCGATACTGCTACCATATCAATCCTGTTCGTTTTTTAGGATGTCACACAACGATACACGAATAGAAATATTTCCAAGAATAAAATACCAGGGTGTGGGAATAAATCGCGTGATCAAATTAAATCTACAACAAATAATTTAGCTCACTTATGATATTTACAAATTACAGTATCTGTGTGTTTTGTATAAGATGTATTGTGTGATATAGAGCATGCTTTAATTCAGTTTTTAGTGTAAGTTAAGTGGCTTATATATCTAGAAACCCACGTCGATTAAGATGCTATTTGAAAACTGTAACTATTAACCTTTTTACAGTAACACAGGAATGTTGATGACATTGTTTTGACATCACAATCATCAATGGTACTTATTGTATGACTGTAAGAAATGGCATGATATACATGTTAAATACAATGTAAAGAAACACTCGGTGTTTATTTGATATTCATATATGTATGTATGTATATATATATATATATATATATATATATATATATATGATAGGAACAGGTGCTCTATTCATTATATTACCGTAAAAAGTACGTTTTATACGTGTTTCTTGACATGAATCGTGCATTAAATCTATTGATTTGTACTGCGGGATGCTTGTGTTTAACCAAATAATTCGTTCATATATTTCATACCAATTAGTATACTATCTATTGTAGTTGGACAGATATAATTCCAAACAACAGTTCACCGACATGTTATAATATTGTGAGTATAGAACCTTGGGTAACTTTATTTTGAACATTGGAACACTTTATGGGCCGTTGAGTGTGAATCAGTTTAAAAGTTATTGTTTCAGTTACTGCGTCAGGAACCAAGAAACGTGTAATGGAAGCTAGGCCTAGGGGGTAATTTTTTTATATCTTTATGGGTGCAATCCGGCAGGGGGGCGACAGTGGCATATTTAATTACAACAAAAGCGAATCCAGAATATAACAAACATATGTAAGAGATCTATAAACAACAACAGAGCAATAAAAGATCAGTAAATTTAAGCTTATTAAAATGATTGTGATATTTTTTTAGAATATGAATTGAGGTTTTATTTTTATTTTCTTCTAGGTATAAATCCATAAAACAAAACACGAAACCTTTTTCTGGTAGCAATTTGAGAGGCTAAGTCTAAATGGTCTATATTATGACTGGTTCTTCCCTTAACAAGCCATTATCTCTGATCAATATTGTCTTCGTATGTAGATGTCTAGCTATGGTCTGTCTTTATATGTGACAATTAGGAAGACCCAACTAGCTCGCAATGTCTTCGTAGATAGAACCGCACATAATAATAAGTAAATATATTGCATCATGTTGAAACATATTATAACTGGAAAAGAACCAACTAAAATATTAGTTATAAGAGGTATGTTATTTACTTATCATGATTATCGTTAAACGGAGGTATTATATATTTACCTTTATTATCGCCCAATATGGCACTAACCCATAGTCTAGTGATACACTACAGTGATACTGATACTATCAGTGATAGTCTACACTGACTGACTGACTCAGTCAGTTACTGTAACTAACTCAGTCCGATAGGAGGGTTAGATTGATCTATATTCTATTTCTAGCTCTATTGTATTAATGATTCACCGAAGATACGAATGCAAGATATGTAGACTTCTATATTATAAAAATAATAATCTAAAGAATTTTTAAACCATGATTCAACAAAGTTACGTCTTTAGCAGTTTAGGACCTAGTTATGACACTGATAATATTATAATTATATATGTCACTATGTGTGTTTTGGGATATTACAGATATATGCCCTGGAGCATCGGAAACCTGTTTGCTGTCGCTAAAGGTCCGAGCTCCTGATAGCGCTGAGAGGAATTGATACCTCAGGCCATTGCTATAGGGCACAGACTCTTATAAGGGGGTTTGTTAATTTCATGCATGATTTACTGCAGGACATATGGTTGCTGCAGAGTGCGCGGATCTTTATATCCTCGTCTGAGCATCCAAAACATGCCAAATTAGTGCTCAGTCCTCGACTTTTTACCACCAGCATACACGGTTCCAACCAGTGACCTGAAAGTAAACTTTTCAGGTCAGTCGGTTCGATGCTTGGCACCTTATTTAACCTGTAAGAACTTCTTAAAGAAGGTTACTCTAAGGTGCTTGACAATAAATAATTCTATGGATGTAACAGATTTACATCTTTAAAAATACATAATTCTTTCCAGCCAAATACATAATATATTCAGCTAGGAAAAGCTGAAACAAAAAGATTAGTTTTTATCTTCTTTTTAAAGGTATCAGGGGTCTTTCACTTTCTGATGGTTACTGGAAGATTATTCCATAAGGTTGCAGCAGCCTTTCTGAAACATCTATTACTGTATGTCACTCCACATGTTGTTGGTACGGCTAAGCATTAAATGCTCCAGACTCAGACCGTAGAGACCTTGTTGGCTGATACGGTACGACAAGTTCCTCTAAGTACTGAGGGGCAGTCCCTTGAAGTGCCTTAAAAGTGTACATCAAAATCTTGTACTGCGACCTATATATAACTGGAAGCCAATGCAAGGAGTTCCCGATAGAGCTGTCTGTAGGTTACATGTATATCAGCTCCATGGGTCATTTTCATACATGTAATCTCATTTGTTCATAAGAATTAAGATGCAATGGGAAGACAACCATTACTGGTTACACTGTTCCTACAATTTATATTATTGTCATTAGTTCAAATTTTAATTTATGTTTGTTAAAATTGAATAGAAATTGTGAATAGATATGTCTACATCTATTATTATTCAGATCAGGTTCCCCGTTATTATTGACCAACTTGTAAGCTATTTTCAATTGTTTCATTTATTTTATTTATAAGTTGTTTTTGTTTACAATTCACAAAGCTGGTCAAGATTGCAAACATCGCATTACTTCTGTGTTTTGACAGGCATAATTAATCACTAATTGATTAAGTAAAAGGGAATTAAACATTTATTATCCAAATAAAGCACACAAATAACAGTATATATATATATATATATATAGATACATGTATATCAATAGTTATTCATGCACCACACAAAACAATAAGAAATGTGCTCACATGTTCACCAGCCTAACTCTGCACCACCACAAACTTCACGATAGCAAGAGATGAACTTGACTGGTTTCTCTAGGCCCAAAATTGTTACACAGCTTGGTCTGGATAGGATAAAAGTTGAAGAAAATCCTCTCAGGAGATCAAATAGACCAGGATTCACATCCTTACATGTTATCTACACTCTATATGGTAGATGCAGACTGGTTGGGTGTTATGGCCTTGGCCTGATCAAATTGTTTCTGCATTTTGGCTTTGTGTCATTGAAGACATTCTTCTATGAAGAGTGTAACCCAAGCATCATATGCATCAGCAATGCTAGTTTGGTCGGAATGTAGGTAATCCAGATCATGTGCAACAGGCAAAAGGTTGTCTATGAGTATGAGGTTCTTGGCCTCATGAGTCCAACTTTCTTGATGATGTTGGTAGATGAGGACCTTATGTTGAGTGATGAGCATGAGTAGCAATGGTATGTTCTTAATGAATGTCTTCATACACTTCAGCTGACTATTCCACCAGGTGGCACCAATGAGCTGAGGCTTTACTGTACTCTGAAAAGAATGTTCAAGCCAAACTGCGGCATGATGATGATTATAACCTGCTTAGTTATCTCGGTTGGAGTCAGGTCATCACTAAACAATTGGTTTAGGCCACCAACAAATCTTAACATCTTACATAATTACTATGGTGTGACATTGGTCTAATTGTCTCCACCAACAGCATAATATCTCAAATATTGGATTATGTTGTTTGGTGCATCATAGACACATCATAAAAATGCATAGATGCATTATTTACTTTTCATGTGTATAAAATCAAAAAAATTGTGAATCGATATAGTGTTTTCTAAGAAAACCCCAGTTTAACCCTGGTTAAACTAGTAAAACTCAGGTTTAACCCAAAGGGCTGGGCTAAGCCAAATACCAGCCCTGGTTCAAACCAGTGAACATGAAGACTTGATGGAGGCACATTCGATAAATAATGATGTCTCAGTTGAAGTGAGTGAGGCAGAAGACTCAGCTACTCCAAGCATGGTAGAATGATCTGGATCCACCAGTAACAAAAACCCTCTTTGGATGAAAGACTACGTTAACAGACCATAATCGATCACAGCCGTAATAATGCTGTTTGATGAATGGTACCATGCTAGTCTTTTGGGAGCAGGTGCTGTTAACTTCTGCTTTCAAATTAAGGACTGCATTAGTTTGTGTAGGAACAATGGTGATACTATCAGTCAAGTAATTGTAAGAAATTAATTTTGAATTATGTACATGAGACAATCAATGAAACATTGAGTTAAGACTGAGTCAGAAGTTTTCAACAGGAATTTCTCACTTGTTGAGTAATGATATTATGTTTGCAGTAGTATACATTTAAGAAGTATGGGAGAATAATTTAATCAGAACTTGCAATCATTAATTTAAAAGAGAGAAGGGGTGTAATGTTGTGACCTTCACAGTGATAATATGCAGTAATACGTTATCCCTATGTTTGGTTTACAAGAGAAATAATGTATACTCCCGAGACATCCAAGGAATGAAGGACATGGCATGAACCAATAAAGTGTTGGTTAAAATCAATCTATCTAATCTAAATATATGCTTAGATACTAACGGCGTGTTGACTAGACCAAAGTTGATGAATAATTGACATGGCTCATAATTTTGTTGTCTTATAAAGTTATCTACTAGCATTATATCCCAGTCTCATGTATCACTAGTCGTAATGTATAGAGTTAATTGTGACTGTTCACAAGCCAAAAACTTAATGGTTATATTACATAGATAAATAAATAGTAATATCAGTTATATTACATAGATAAATGAATAGTAATATCAGTTATATTACATAGATAATGAATAGTAATATCAGTTATATTACATAGATAAATGATGTATACTATTGTTGTTTTTATATTACATAGATAAATGAATAGTAATATCAGTTATATTACATAAGATAAGAATGAATAGTAATATCGTATTAGTTATATTATCAGTTAAATGATAATGAATGTCAACTGAATGTTAATATCATTATATAATTTGAATAGTATACAGATTACATATAGTAAGTAATATCAGTTATATTACATAGATAAATGAATAGTAATATCAGTTATATTACATAGATAAATAAATAGTAATATCAGTTATATTACATAGATAATAAATAGTAATATCAAACAACTAGTTATGTTAACTAATTTGTTGTTTTAAGGGGATGCTAGACTACAAATACTAGTGATGTCACATTTTCTAAAGAATTGTTTTTTATTTAATACTGTACATATTTTGATATTATGTAAAGGGTAACATGAAATATGAGTTATTACAAGGTGTGCTGAAACACAGAAGGAATGTAATGTCAGTGATCTCGATGAGATTTTATGGTGATCTCGCCCCAGGTGAAAATCGACCAGGGTGAGATTGCCATCCTCCCATAAATCTATAAATAAACAATTCTATATGCATGAAACTAAATATACCAAAATCTACATTTGTAAAACTACACACTCACACACATGTATATATGTATATATCTGGGCTACTTAATAGGGATATAGGAAAAAATGGCTCTTTCTAATGTTTATTTTAATATTGCTTGAGGTAAAGCAAACTGTAATTTGGCAATAGGGTAATTAGCTTTTATGTATACATGTACTTCTAAAAATGTAGCTTCCCTAATTATTGTAGCTTCTCTATATATTGTAGCTTCCCTAATTAGTGCTTGAGTGATTACAAAAGAAATTACCTGTAGACCTTTAAAACGCTGGCTTCCATGACTGCTCGTTTACAGTTACATGTAATTTGGTAATTCTATGAACACCTGCAGAACTAAATTCCCTTCAAGATCTTCAAGAATGGGCTCAAACTTCAGGGCCCAACCTGCAACAAAAAAATCCAGTAAAATATGCCCCCAAAAACCTCAATGGTGCTATTATTTCCAATTTCTCATTTTGCCATTTTTTCCAGTGCCATTTTTCTGTACCCCACTTAATAGCCTGTGGAGCCCAACTTATCTGCTTTTTGTACATGACAAATGTGTCACGCCCATAGGTTTTATGTAGGCTATGTACATGCAACAATACTATTTGATACCATTGTGGTTTAATTGTAAGTTAATACATGTAAGAAGATAACTAATTTAATCAGGGGCGAAGCTTCCCCATCATTATATCTGCTTCGGCATTGTACTGGAATGTGTTATTATGAAGCCAGATATATATATATATATATATATATATATATATATATATATGGTTTCATAATAACAGGGTGCCTTTGTGGTCTAACTGTTAGCGCAGTTAATCACAGGTCACTACCATCTACTGGTTAGTTCTAATATCGGCGAGGGGATGTCTGAAGGGTGCTTCATTTCTCACTTTACATCATTACATTTGGAGGTTGATTGTCACATTTAGCCTACCATTTGGAAAAAAGTGGTCATAAAATATCAGTCATCATAATAACACATTCCATTACAATACATATATAATGTAGGGAAAGCTTTGCTCTTTATTATTTGGAAAAAAGATATTAAAAACTTCTATATCATGGGCTCTTTGCTATTCATGAAATTCCATTATTATTCAATAAATAACAGTTAATTTTCACCAAACTGTTATTTGGATCTCACAAACGTGCCATGTTTTGTATAATAATATTTGATAGTGACCCACTGGTACCTACCAGTACCTCTAGATGTGCAGTGAAACAATGAATTAATAACACTTTCCAGTTGAACTTATAATCAGGCATGTTTGTGTGAGCCACAGTTGGAACAAAATTGCCACATCTCTGACTACTAGTCTTATTCAATAAATTACGATTAATTTTCACCAGACTGTTATTAGGATCTCACAAACATGCCAGTCTTAACGTAATAATACTTGATAGTCACGAGCTGTCAACTACAGGTAAGTCCCGATGATTAGCCATGATATAGGAATCACTGTTCACATTGCAAACCTTCCTCGCCACTTGCTGTGAAACAATTAATTAATAAAGCTTGCCAGTTGAAGTTACAATTAGGTGTGTTTGATATGACAAGTCTGTTTATTAGTTAAATATAACATCAAAGCTAAATCCCAGGGGGGGTCGCTGCTGGTGAAGAAAGTTTGAGGGATTTTAAGCCAATACTTAACCTGGACTTATATGGTGAACATATGCCAGAGGAAAGAATTACAGGGTCAAAAATTGATCTAGGCTTATCTGCCGGGTCGACTTATACACAAGTATATAAGGTACCACCATTTGTCACACAGTTATTCCCATCTAATTATTTCAATTACCTGTATCTGAAGCAGCTTATATATATATATATATATATATATATATATATATATATATATATATAGTGCTTCTTTGAGAAGCGGGGTGTACACATGTATATTGTATTAAAAAAGCATCAGGAGCACAGTTGTTAGAGTACTGCATTTCTAACTCCAGGTGATGGTTCAATTGGTCCTTTTCATTCTGGAGATTCCCGAAGTACTGGCCAATCTGAGGCTCGCTAGCTTTTGACCCCGAAAACACTGGCTCTGGATATAACCAGTCTTTTTCCAATGATGAAAGTAGATAAGGTTATTAAAAATATAGTATAATACTCTTATGTTAATCCGGCAAAAGCCTCTTCTTTCTAGAATATCCTGATGTCTCCCATAATTAAATACGTGAGAAATGAATTAAAATTATATTTTAGTGCGAGTTTGATAATATGAACTAGCCATCTGTATTTCAAATGTTTTTTCATCTGAAAGATCTATATAATCTGTTCTATTTATTAGGCCACAGTTAGAAATAAGTTGTGAGTTCAATATTTTACATTATAAGTCCAAATATACCTTCAACATTGCCCCATAAATTTGAAGCAAACGATTATTTCAGCAAATAGTAAATCCTGTTCAGGATTTCACCAAGAAAAGGGAGTCATTATTTTCTTACAATGCAGTTCACTCTTGGTTATGTTTTCAGTTACAACTAACTAATCTGCTTTTAAAATGTCAAAAGCAGATAACAGTATTTGATTTTATTGAATAGTATTCAAGTATGGCAATGAAAGATGGTTTTAATAGAGTAAAATACTATAAATAATGGCTCCTGATGACCGTTATTATGAAAGAACCCAAAAAGCTAGCCAGCTCCAGATTGGTCGGCCAATTTTTACCGAGGATTGTCAATCTCTGTGAAAAGTACCAAGAAACACACACTCATGCATACATGTATAATTGATGAAGTTGATCCAAACTTTACTTACAGAAGTACATGTATTAATATATGTGATACATGTTGAGATTCTATTATAAAGAGCACTTTAGAATACCCTTTAAAAGCTAAGCTTCAGTTATTTTTTCACATATGCAAATTATTGCCACATAAAGTGCCTTACTTCTGTACAATTTTTGAGGTACAGATCCACCTGTCATTAATTTCTACGTCAGAATTTAGAAAAACCCGAAATAGCCCTTAATCATGGTTTAAACTACCTTTATCACCATATTGGCTTTTGTTTCTAAATAAGTGTACGTTAACACAATGTACATTAAGTGTACATTAACAACATTAACTCAAAAGCTTTAAAAGATATAATGTAATTAATATAATGATTTAAACATTAAAAAATGGTTTTAGATTAACTCATTTATCAACAGAAAAGAAATTATTGTTTTTGCCCTGTTTTCAAATATTTTCAAGCACATGATTGTACCTTTACACAGATTCACCAGGTGGAGCCACTAGTTTGTGATTTAGCGTCAAACACAACAGATGCAAGCTATCTGGAGTGGCTATGGGTAATTGTTAATAGTAAAATCAGGGTAATGAATTAAATTAATTGGATTAGTATGAATTGGCCATGACTTATTGTGTACTGTGTTGTCACACTTGAAGACCACTATAGTGATTGTCTTTTTGGGTAAATCTTCATTTAAGTTCACAAAAACATAAGATAATAATTTGAGGACTGCAGTACAGATGGTATTTTCATGGAATTTACTACAGAAGCCATGGAGATAACACATCAGAAATTGCCTTTTTCTTTATTTAAATTGTGTGTTTAATTAACTCATTATTTAGTTTTCTCTTTTATTGACTTTTCAGTAAATAATAATAATAATAATGTATATTTAATAAAGCGCCCTTACTAGCAAGAGCCATTCAAAGGCGCTGTACAAATAATATGTAATATAATAATACCTCAAATAATGTCTGTAAAAACCCTGTAATGATTCAAAAGATAATAATTATTTATCTGTGAAAGCGACCGTAAATAGGTGTGTTTTTAGAAGATACTTAAAATTTCCAAGAGAAGACGCATTTCTAATATTTGCTGGCAACCTATTCCACAAAGTGGGGGCTGCAACACTAAATGCACAATCACCATATGACTTGAGCCAAGACACTGGCACCTGCAATAGTATCTGACTGGATGACCTGAGTTTTCGGGATGACTTTCTAATGGAAACCAGTTCACACAGGTATTCTGGCGCCATATCAGTAATAGATTTATAAGTTATTAACAGAATCTTGAAATGGATACGCCGTCTAACAGGTACCCAATGTAGTTTTTGAAGAATTGGGGTGATATGATCATATTTTCTAGTAAAGGAAGAGAAGAAATTTAACTCATTGTCAGGATCCTGTGATATATACAGCTGTGTGTCATCAGCATACAAGTGATATTTAACCCCATATTGCTGCTCAATGATCCCAAGAGGACAGGTATACATTGTGAAAACCAGAGGACCAAGAACTGAACCCTATGGTACACCAGATAACAATAACTGAATGTCAGATAAAATACCATGAACAGACACTCTCTGGGAGCGTTTTACCAGATAGGATCTAAACCATTCAAGTACTTTACCTGACAGACCTAATATGTCTTTTAACCTAGAGAAAAGTATATTATGGTCAACTGTATCAAATGCAGCAGACAGGTCCAGAAGAACAAGTATTACTGGCTTACCTTGATCAATTGACATCATAATATCATTTTTCACTCGAACCAAGGGTGTTTCAGTGTTGTGACCACTTTTATATGCAGACTGTAGTGATTCATTAAGGTTATTATTGATTAAATATTTGTTTAGATGGAAAGCAATTGCCTTTTCTATAACTTTAGATAAAAATGTAAGATTTGAAACAGGTCTGTAATTGTTTAGAATATTACAGTCCATAGTGTGGTTTTTATTAATGGTTTTACAAGGGCAGCTTTCATGGATCTTGGGAAAACATCCAGAGATAATGATTTATTAACTATATTTGTAATTGGGTTTATCAGAACATCCAGACAATCTTTCACAAGCCATGTAGGCATAGGGTCAACTGCACAGAAAGCATTAGATGACTTTTTCAGCAACTGTCTGATATCAGTCTCTGTAAAAGGCTCAAATGTATCCATCATGGATATGCAGGACTCTTCTACCAATGGCTTACCCAGTGATAAGGTGCTGGACTGGAACCCACTATGTATATTTAATATTTTTGGACAGAAGTTATTAAAACACTGGACCATATCTTTATCTGAGTTGATATTATTTGGGAGGACAGTTTGACTTTTATGTAATACTTTATTCACAACACTGAAAACAGTCCTTTGATTTCCCTTGAATGCTTTGATCTTTTTATTATAATGTTCAGATTTAGCAGAGGCAACAGTATTTTTAACAAGAATTTTACTGATCTTGAACATTTCAAAATGAACACACAAACTGGTCCTGATCCACAGCTGCTCACAATACCTTCTGTGTCTCTTTGCAGCCTGTATGTTCTTATTATACCATGGAAGCATTGGTCTGCTTGGCATTTCCTTTGTCCTTAAAGGTGCATGTTGATCTACAATATCTCTCAATGTACTATCATAGAGATCCACCAGATGATCCACATCATCCGGTGGATCCAATACCAGAGAAGAGACTCGCAGATCAGCAAGAAAAGCCTCCATGTCAATTGACTTATATCTTCTATATGAAATAACTTTAACTGAAACAGATTGTTTTTGTAAAGATACATTAATGTTAACAAGGAAATGATCAGACAGCATGGAAGACACAGACACACCCTTAATCAAATTGTCATCATCATGGGAGATGACAAGGTCTAAGATGTGACCATGTCTGTGTGTTCTTTCTTGGACATGCTGCCTGAGAATGGCAGATCTAAGAATGTCAGCCAGTTGTTTGGTATCTGCATTCCTCTGGCAATCACAGATGACCACTGTTGGTAGCAAGAGAATCAACAAATCCCGAAAATTCCTTGAAGAAATCTGCTGCTTTCAGGCCATATTTCTTAGTGGGGTGTAATCGGTAGATAATAGCTACACGAACACTTATCCCCCCCAGATACAAAAGTCAGATAAATGTACCTGCATGCGCTATATTTATTTACCGGTGAAATGGATGGTTGCATCCTAAACTCACTGTATATAACAAC
The DNA here is from genome assembly GCA_025642065.1 of Paralvinella palmiformis. Taxonomy (NCBI): domain Eukaryota; kingdom Metazoa; phylum Annelida; class Polychaeta; order Terebellida; family Alvinellidae; genus Paralvinella; species Paralvinella palmiformis. The sequence continues at coordinate 997,470 of JAODUP010000084.1, forward strand.
CAAAGACAAACAGATATAATGATTGTATAACTAATTAATATTTTTTTAGCAATAATGCCAATAATAAATACACACAATAATCAAATTATATGGCTACAGAATGGATATTAGAAACATACCCTTATCTGTATACATTTTAAGATATCTTGTGTTTTAATTCTGTTGCATAAACTACACCGTAAACAAACTCAGCCAAAAATGTGGTCTTTGGGTTTGGCCTGAACCTCGTACTTCATCAATTTTCAAATATATCAATAATAAAAATTACTTGCCATTTTGCTTATTTGATTACTTTTCATTAATAAAATAATAATCTTTTTCACCAAAATTATATATCTGGATCAATACAGAAATTATGGTAGGTTTCATACTTATGTTACTTGTTACTGGTTATGTAGTGTTCAAATAACCTATTTTCAGGGCTTGGTGTCAATGTAAAAATCTTTAAAATGACATGTCATAATTGTTTCAGTAAATTTTCTCTGATATTTTTCCAGATAACACTGATGTAAATGGAAGTGAAATTCTGAAATGTGTTCTGTCTGCCTTATCTCAGAGGTAAGAGAAATTTAAGATTAATGTTTTTTATTCACCACCCGGAATGTGATCAATCAGCTAATTAATTAGTTTATTTATGTGCACTTGAGAGAGAGTATTTTTTTTAATTTTCAGAGTGGATGTAATTCATCTGTTTCTCCTGGAGATGTTACCTGGTACCATAACCTCACTTGCACAACATGTAATAGATAGGTAATATTTAGTAACTGGACACTGATCACCACTATGATATCAATATTACATATATTACCATATTTACTCCTTATATTTGTTGACTCTTAATTTTCATTCTTCGTCTCTTTCCTTCAAAACGTTTTTATTAAAATACCTTCTATGCTTTGGAACATGACCAAGATTAATCTAATTCTTAATATTTGGAAGAATTATTTCCACATTATTCAATATTGACAAGACATCAAATGACAGGGTGCATGATGTGCTGCCTGCTGATAGATGAAATTACTTTGGTTGTTATCATCAAGGCATGTTACAGGATATGACATGGATGATTTTTTTTATTACTCACTTGGTGGAACTACCTATGTATTAAATAGAACACAAGACTAACTCAAGTGAATGTATATTTATTGAAAACAGTACCATCGTATTACTTATTGTTATATGTGACAAGTATCTTGCAAAATATAGCAAATTCTAAACAAAGATGATGATTTCATTTTAAGGAGCCGATGTTGTGTTTCTAGCATATATAGATATTCATCAATGTAGAATTAATTATTTAGTATGGAGAAGTCTAAAAAATAAATATGATATGCAATATCTTCAATAATAAAATTACTTTAATCAGTTTTATTATTTACTCCATAATTGTTTATTTACATTTGTGTGTGTGTGTGACACAGAGAGAGAGAGAGAAAGAGAGAGATGCACACATACACACACATACACATACACACAGGTACTTCATATGTCTGTGTCAATTACACATGTGTGTATATGCAAGATTGAGCACTGTGTGTGTGCGTGTGTGTGTGTGATGTGTGTTTGTCACTTCTCATTTATTTCCACACTTGTGTTCCAATTAAAATTCTGCAGATTATTTAATCTTGAAGATAGTTTAAGTGCATCTACCAACAAACCAATGTTAAACAAATTAACCACTAATAATGATTTATTCATTCTGCTTTCATTTTTATCCATTCACATATAATATATAAACTTTACGTGTATATTATTTATGTTGTAGTTAACTCTTGTTAAGTTAGTTATAGACATTTATTTAGGGGGGGGGGGGGTTTTTTTGAGGGCTTATTTGAGACTGTTGAAAAATTTGTTTAATATTTTTCCAAAATTATCACCCATGATAACACATTTGGGGGTTTTTCATTTGTTCCATAATTTATTTTTTCTCTTGGTGTTCCCTTATGACATCCGACTGATTTTTAACATTATGTCTCATAGAGTGACAGCCCAAGTTTTTTCTTTTTTGTCTGCATAAAAAAATTGAAAAATTAATATTAACTTTTAAGTTTTATGAAATAAAAAACTTAATGTACTCAGACATATAATTTTGTTCTTTATTTGCAGACGGAGCAGTACAAGATAGATAGATCATATGATGATATTATTAATGTAGAAGAAATTAAACAAACAGAACCTTGAACAATTGGAATATTGCAACATTTTAAATTCTATGTTAAATCAAAACATTCTTTGTGTTAAAGTTCAAGCTAGGATCACATAAATGTATGGAAGAAATATAATAATGACATCAAATTACTCCCGTTGACTTTGGATAAAAGCATTTAATTTCAGTTTTATGTTCTGCTAGGTAGAAGTTTACATTTGCAGTTGAACTGATTCATGCCACACAAGAATTGTTTAAGAATTTAGAATACTAAATTATTATTATTCTGAGAAATTAATTCTTGTTTTTTTTAATTCTTGTGGTAATCAACACTCTTAGTCTTTCTGATATAGAAAAGCAACATGCACATTATTCCAGGTTATATCGGGACTTCTACTTAGAAATTAAAATATGCTGATTAGCCATTTTTCCCAAAACTACATTGCTATTCCATTCAGCTAATGATAAATGAAAACTTATTCTATCGCTGCTAAAAGATGCTTTACATTTAAATTGTTCTTAGCAAGTATTTAGTAGTGCAACTCTTTTGTTGTTGTTTTTGTTGTTCTAATGGTTGCTGTTGTTGTTTTCAGACTTACGGTACACAACATTTCTAAAGATCCTTTAGGTTGGGATGGTAATACAACAATCAGTATGGAATCTGACTTCCTTGAGTATCTTACGAGGATCATTGACTTGAACAAGAAGTGTGCGGTAGTGATCGATTCAATAAGTAACTTAATATTACACAGAGGTGCCTCATATACATGTCGCGTACTTCATAAGTGCAGCACTTTGCAGCGTCAAAAAGGTATAATCAAGTTTTCTTTAATTCATACACCTTTCTTACATATTATTATGAAAATGCAGATTAGCATCAGATACAGGGAATATTCTTTGCATAATGGATTCATGTCATTATAATAATAGTAACAACATGCTGATGGTACAGTGATCACAACATGATGGATGTTGTGGATCAAATCTGACTCTTACTTCTGATTTTAGGATGTTGCCCTTTGTATTCTAAATCATTGGTAGTTGATGTGTTAAACTGTCTGATAAAAATGCTACTGTCCCTATTTGATGAGTTTTTACAATGACATGCCGTATTTTTTTTGCAAATACAGAATTTGTGATATGGTGCATTTGTCATTCACATATTTTATGCTAGCTTTCTCATTTATTGATCATTTATAGGACATTCTGCAAGAACAATCCTGCTAACTATATATTTGATTGCATAGATAAATGTAGTTTCACAACACATCATTCTATAATTATGACATGTAATATTTAACACTGTAAAGCCTGAGTGAAAATTTGATAATGTGTTAGTATTACAGCAATTGGCCAAATGAATATTCATTAACAAGGTTGATGGGTCTATCAAAATTATTGTAAACACTGATAATTACTTTGTGAGAACAATAGACTGCTACTGAAACTTACATGTTTTGAGAAAAGTGTGTTTTCCTGATTGCTTTTATTTCATTCGTTATCAAATATTTAGAGTTAATTGTCATGACATCTGAATTTGAAGTGTGACTGCCATTGTATGGCAGCTTCGGCTGTCCTAAGTCAAAGTGATGAAATCTGACATTCTCCAACAAATAATCCTATCTATTAGGAAAAATAAGATGTTATATTTAATACAGTGGATGTTCCATGAAACTGCTATAAGAATATGGAAATTGATCTGGTCTTTTAAATCCCCCATAATCTTATAATTACAAATGACTACACTTCTTACAAATGAATGCACTTCCATACTAGTTCACTGTGTGCATGGTATTGCTAACTCACAAAATGTGTTGTGGAAATTGTCTATATTGCCTGTAGTTTGAGTGTTCAGCTGTAAATCTCTGGGTCGTGGTTTGAACATGGTTGTGGGATATTTCTTTAGGGAGTTGCCTCTTGTTGCTATGTCTAGGTGTGATCAGTGCACTCACTCACTCACTAATGCTTCTCTGTTGGAATTAATTATAATGGAAGAAAATATAATATCTAAAATGGATAGCATATTCAGGACTGTCAAATTTACTCTACAATAGGGCTATGGCCACAGATCATTCCCTGACCTTGAACACACCATGGAGACAAGCAAGTAGATAGTTCCACAACCAACATTCACTCGATCACCAAACTATTACCCATCATCCACCCATATCTGTTTTTTATTTATCCAAAATGTGATTGGCAGTCAATTTAGTTATGGGTTTAAAAAAAGTCACCCTATCTGACAGATTAATAATAATAATATTCAAAATTTGTATAATACCCTATGTAATCTGTAAGATGATAACCCTAAGGCAATTAATAGTAACCAATGTTAGTGGCAATGCTGCCTGTTGGTGGAAAAATAACATATTATGAGTGGTCACAAATGGAAGTATCATCAATAACTATGCACTGTAAGTCATTAGGAACTCATCAGTTACACGAAAAATTCAGTTAATGGTCAATTAGTTAATAAATACAGCACTTAGGAGTGTTATTAAATGACTGACTCCCTATTACCATTGGCTGTTGTAAAACTGATAAAAATTTAATAAAAATATTTTGTATAGATTAAGATAGAAGGACCTGGGGATGGGTTTTTGAAAATATGTGTTTTTATGGCTCTAGAAGATCTGGTTATCACTCGTCAGAACTACTGAAATGAAAATCTGTTATGAATTGTTCTGTAATAGATTTAAGGATTTATCTTTAAACAGACTGTGTTATGCATGAAAAACACCAGAAAGGATGAACCATGTTATATCCAGGGAGCTACCAGTTATTTTGGGAAATGGGTCTTCACTAATTAGGGCATCTGTGCTAATATCACTAATTAAAAAAAATTATTACTGAGGGTAGGCATTAGGTGATGTGAAGTAATGTTATTATTTACAGATGTTGAAACCAGTCCAGTCATTGCTTTGATACATCAAGATGTTCATGATGAAACAGCAATGAATATGATTTGTCATACTGCTTCCACTGTCATTGACCTTCACCCACCTCAAAGTCAAGATTATTCTGGATCTTGTCATATTCTTCACAAGAAGTCATCTGGAAAGATTATCAAAATAGTAAGCTTTTTTTTAATAGAAATTACAGCAGATAAAAATCCAAAGCTGTAAGTCTTTCTTGACATAAATTATACACTTGTTTATAAGACAAATTGGCATAGAAGATAAATTTTATTTATGGCCAATTCATGGGAAGTTGCATTGAAACTGTATAAACTTAGAGGCAGAGTATCATTTATCATTGAAAAAGATTGTCACTGAGAATATGTTCATTTCCCCTTCCTGTTCATATTAAATTATTAATAATCTTATGTCAAAAGAAGTATTCATAAAATACTTATTAAGTTCATCTAAATAAATAAAAGTTTTAGTTATGTAATTTTTTTTGTTAATTATGTTTATTTAAAGTGTACTAATTACAAAAATATGACTACTTCTAGACTGTTAGTTTTAGTCACAGAATCTCACTTTCACTATTTTTAGGAAATTTTTGAGATTTATGAGATTTTTCACTTCAAAGACATAGACAGAACATTATATTGATCTATTTGTTAAAGGCATTTATTAACACAATATTACGTAGATATTATGCACGTTCTACTCTACAGGAAAAAATCAATAACAAAGATTACAAATCACAGATGAACAGTTTTTCATACTTTTTTTCACTGACATGATGAGCCATCACATACTAATCTCACAGATACCATATTTTTCCATGTATTGCATGCATTTATGTATAACGTGCCCCTTTGACCAGAAAAATATCTGGAAAAGTATAGTTTTGTTGTATAACGGATAGGAGAAATGGGGAAAATCTGCAGCTGGATGTTAAATATATTTATTTCCATGAAATAAATTGATCTGTTGCCAAACGATTAGTAAATGGATCGCGACATCGTGGAGATGTCATGAGACTTTTGGGTGATAATCATGGATGGAAAGAGGGAAGATCGTTGATGGGGTTCACTTTCTTAATGAAAGCTACATCACCGAAATGGGAATTAGCTGAGTCAATCTTACAATGGCAAAGAGGAGAAGCGAACACGAATAACGAAGGCGGCAAAACACGATTGTGCAAACTTCTCCAATTATTATCCAGGGAAATTTGATCCAATATAGAGGCGTGCTGGGGGTGAATAGTACACCTAATATTGCTCACTTTACACATGCAACGCCCATGTTAGACATCCCAGATGGTTACATGGATGGTGCTTCAATCGAGGGCATAAAAACACTTTGTCAACATTTCTGTTAACTGTTCATAATACCCCCGTTTGTTATTACCAAGGAAAATTTCAACCACTTCTCTAAACAACTTCCAATTGTTTGTTCCATTCAAGTTATGCCTTCTTCCTTTAGTGCTTTCAAAAACTGTTTGACAAGCCCAAGTTTGATATGCAATGGAGGCATAGACTTTCTCTGATTCTGCTAAGGACTGGTACATGTACTTCACATTCTGTGTACCTGGAATGAAGTGTTCTCTTTGAGGCCAGTGTCTGTTGCAGTAGTGTTGAGATGTAGCATGACTGTCCCACAGGCAAAAAACCAAGAATGTTTTGTATAGCCCCATTAGAGTCCTTATAAGAAGACCTCTGGAGAAACTGTCTATGCAGAGACGCCAATAGGTTGGTTCATGACAAAGACCCAGTTCTTGAATCTATGTCATTACAGAAGCATAAATCATTTTTCACCAAAACATATTTTAAGAACTTTTCATGCCTCTTCCTGGCAGCTGTAGGTTGACAATTGTTGTCCAAAATGTTCCAAATCATCCAGTTCCTGCTTGTTTGGAAAATATGGTTCCTTCTTTTTTTTCATCAGTATGACTAATGTCAGATACTTCAGATTCAAAATTTTCATATTCCCTCTCTCAATTGTTAGCAGTTGATCTCAGGATAGACAGTTTTTCAGTGTGTCGAATCTAAGCAATAGATGATGGAATATCTGGATATGTGATATCGTTTTAATTTATAATTTTCTTGAATCTTGAAATATCCACCATACAGAAGTAGCAGTCATTCACATCGTTCTATGGTTCACTGCATCAGGGTTTGGTAAGGGCATCATTGAGGGGTGGTCACCTCACATCATCTCTCCAGATTCGTTCGACATGTATCCCAAACTATGTAAGGAGCCCATGATTTGTCTTGATCCCCAATTTTCATGCCAAAGTATAATTGATAGAATTTAGCAAATTTCGTAGATACTTTGATTCTATGCTTTACCTGCCTTTGGGCCAGTGTAGAATCTACAAACATAACAAAAGGAATCATCAGAATGTAAGCAGCTTCATGATGAAGACATTGTGCACCTGAAAAAATACTGCAAAAAAGAGTACTGGAACATTCTATAAAGCAGTAGCTCCTAAAAGGTACTGGAGTATTCAGTGCTTGGAATTTCAAGAATGTGGAATAGTTGTCTAAAACCCGACGTGTAATAGAAATTAATGCCAAATGTAATTTTAGTCTAACAAAACTGATTGAAAAAGGCAAAAATATAATTTTTTTTTGTTACATCGTATAATCCATGATATACGGATTATGGGACTTTGTATAATATATTTGGACCTGCAGAATGATCTATCTGTGATTCGATGTTAATCAGTACAGGCTCATAATTAGTAGAAGCTCACACTGACAATAATTCAATTCGTTTATTTCAACACTCATAATACAAAATTATAATAAAAGCAAACACATATAGAATGTTGAAAAGGAGGATGCTTCAAGCATTGCTTATTTAATGCATCTTCCTTTAACATAACATTAAAAAACATTCATGACAAATTTAAAATTAAAAGATGTGTAATAGTCAGTAGACATGACTATATCTTTTATTATGAAACAACACAAAATCAATATAGTTTAATTATGAAATGATTAATTATTGTTGCAATAAAATATATTATTGTGTTGTATTTGAACATTAAATAAAATTACAAACATACCTCAGCATTGTTATCAGTCATATAAAGAAATGAACATATTCTTAATTATGTGCTTAAAAATCAGCTAATTGGCTGAACAAATTAAGACTACTCTTACACTGTGGCGCTTGATGGGATTTCTGCCTAATGTTTCTCCCACCAAAACAGTTGGTTATGTGCTCATTGTATACACTGGCCAGACACACAACGAACTTATGATGAGTTTATATGTGAATTGTTCACAGAAGCTGTTGTTACCGGTATATAAGAATCATAACATGTAATATAATTGCGCCGGTGGCAATGTTCTGAGAAATGGTATATGTCAGTATGCAGTCACCCACTGAGATAGGTTTCTTCCTATCATCCATGATAGTTTGGTTTGTTCATCAATATGTTCCATCAAATATTTTTGTCTCTATGTGTTACTTGTGCATCAAATGAATAGCCTTTTGTCTAATAGAGTTTAGACCAATATGTCTTATGTCTTATACATGAGTACATATAGTACATAGATTATGAATATCTACTTAATGTACTCAGACATAGAATTTTGTTCTTTATTTGCAGACGGAGCAGTACAAGATAAATAGATCATATGATGATATTATTAATGTAGAAGAAATTAAACAACAATTTGGTCTTATAGACAAGCCACAAGAAACAGTGGTAAGTGATACCCCGCAGGTATACATCAGAGGCCATTAGCCGTATTTCAGTTAATGTCAGTGGTTTAATCATGTCCGGCAGGTAATTTATATCTAATGGGGAAGTAGCTTGAGTTAAGCTTTATTCATCAACTACAGGATTATACGCGCTACAAATCTGCATGTTTGCGTTATGACGTTATGTTTCCCCTTTTCAGGCAGATCCTGCCGCAAATTTAACATTTAATTTGAGTTTGAGCGAGAAAGAAAAACTAGCCAGGTCAAAGGTTGTTCTGCCTTATATCCAGAAGCCAGAAAGGTGCAATTGCTATTTCTAATGGCAATTACTGTCAAATGTTTTAATGCATAAATCACTTTTTCATCACTTTTTTATTTATCTAATAGCCAGCACTTACTCGCATATTTGCTCTCTAATTGTTACTTAAACGTGTGTAATTATCAAATTGATATTTTATTGATACACATTATTAATTAAATCATATCTTCTGCTATTTAGCAGAAATAAGAGGTTAGTTTTCACTGTTTAGGTCTGATGTGGGTGTTTCATCAGCTGGAAGTGGTAAGATATTCTACCAGCCAGATGAAGCAGATGACTTTGATGAAGAAGATCCAGATGATGATCTGGACATCTAAAAACAGATGTTCCAACAGCTCCGTCTGTTATTAAAGTTAAAAAGAGTTCTCACTACGTCAGAGTTGTGATAGGTCTATTTGAAGTACGCGATTGACAGAGAGAGATAAAAAGGAATACTGGCTTTGTTGTTTCACAGTTTTGTAATTAAGAGGAACCTGGAATTGTATGAGACTGATTGAAAGCAGTGTGTGTGTGTGTGTGTGTGAGTGTGTGTGATATTTAAACAGTTAATTACTGACTTTTGTGATTAACTGAAATACCTTTTAAACTTAAAAAGCTAATAACATTAAAACATATCCATACTCTAATGATATGTGTGATGTGTTACATGTATTATTAACTATAATAGAGTCCTGCGATCCAATGTACCCATCTGACATTTATTTCAGGATGAAACCAGGATAAATCCTAGCGAGGTTATTTTGACATTTTCTTCGTGATTTACAAGCTTTTCTTGGAACAGGAAATTGATTGGAAAATATATAAATTAATTGGCGCAGCAAGAACTGGGACAGATAACTATGGGACATTTTACTTGCAATTAATTACCATTGTCACCACACAGCTTTCATCCACTGAGTAAAACTACCCTATCACTTACAGAGAAACCCTTGTTCATAGTGACGATCCTACAAACGGAATCCATTTTAAAGGTTTGATTTTAGAAAGAGCTGCCATTTCATGAAACAGAAACCATTCTAAGTATTCGCTGATTATTAAGTGTATTTGCATTGAAAAATATTCAGTATTCATACGAAATGTTTTGATTGGAGCCAATTCCAATCATGTACTAAGAGCACTTGTGTGGCACTGTGGTTAGAGCAGTGCAAACTACAAACCTGCAGGTTGTGGGTTCAAGTCGGACTCATAACTGTGTTTGTGGGATGTTTCCCCTGGGAGTCTGTCGCCTCTCGGTCATATGGCTTACACGTGATCAGCGCAGAGTATAAACAAGCCACTCATTCACTACTCCATCATGATATTATCATTGTTTCCAAATGGGATCAAATAAACAGAAATGATCATAGTTTATCACAGATTGTTTTTATTCGTTTGAACCAGAGGAGTATCTCTGTGTATGTTGTGAATGGATATTGGTGACCCATTTCTTTGTGGATTCACAGGCAGATTCACACGGACACCTTTCTGATGCACTTGGTAGTTCAGTGTCTTGCGATTCTGTGTTTATGGGATGTTTCATCCGATTTCTCTTAAAAGTCGTCCTCAGGTGTGTATCTCTCTCTCTTCTCTCTCTCTCTCTCTCTCTCTCTCTTGCTGTGTGTGTGTGTGTGACCAGCGCCACGTCAAAACAGCCCTTCGGTGACTCTGTGGCAATTTCCCAGGGAGACAACCCATAAACCAATGAAAGAATACCAAAAATGTTGATTAACATTTGACTCGAAAGGCTCTCGTTCAAGGTCGGAAAGGTTAAAGTTCATATTTTGTGACCTTTACCGACAGACGTATCAAATATATTTTGTGATAATTATAATAATGAAATTCCATTAAAGCAAATGTAGAAACATTTCTTCCGAAAACCATTAACAGGAATCTTATTTGCATCAACATGACTTGAGATATCCATTTACACGGCAATATATGCAGACTGTCCGGACATAAATGTTTTCACTAATTAAATGGCAGTTATAGAAAAGAAAGAAAAAGACATGTTGACACTTTGAGGTGGTCTTGTTAATTGTGTTAAATAGAACCAGGTCCCTTTTTTTGTCTTGTGGAATTCTTAGCAGTTGCCAACACGTACTGTAGTATAATTGCGAGTATTTTGGCAGCGAGTGGAAAGGCACGGGCCAAGAGAATATCGAGTCGTAATTACAGCAGCTGGCTTTTCGATGAGGGACCTAATCCTAATCTAGAATAGCTGCTACTCCCAGTAACACATATAATCGGGTACACTTCTAGTGGCGTGTGTGTGTGTGTGTGTGTGTGAATGTTGTTGCGTAATTAGTGTTAAACTGTACACAATCCATGTCTTCCTGGCTAAATGTAATAAAAACGAATCTCGGTAGTAAGTCCTGGTTGAGTAAATATGCCGGATGTCTGTCTGGAATCTGTGAACCGATCTCTACATGGATTCTTAGAATAGGAATGTTGCTTGCTGTGTTTGTGAGCCGCTGTTATACCCTCCCCCTCCCCTGTACTTGCCCGTAATCAATCTGTTACTCTCCGACGATAAGCCTGATTTATGCAGGTTCTTAAGCAGTCACCCCGATCACTAATCACACAAACTATCCCCGGACGATCCAGTTCCGCCTACGGCAGTCCTATTTCGGTAAATGTCAGATGTTAGATGAGAGTACTAACAAACGATTGGCGTTGATCAACTACAGATCGTGGCTGGGCTAGAACATCAGAAGGAACACCCCCCCCCCGTCATCTCGCCAACCGGATAATACTGAAATGTTATTGTTTATTATATCGTGTTGTTTTCATATTAAAGATTTTTTATGTGGCAAGATATTTTATGTTTCGTATGTTATGCCCGAAAATTAGCTAATGTGTGTGTTTGTGTGTGTGTGTGTGTGTGTGTGTGACACGGCACATATACATTGTACTGAAAGCTATACATCAGTGTGTGTGGTTATGCCATCTTGACGACTCCTCAGGGCAACGCCGGGCGTTATAATCATTCAGAAACTTATCCTTAAAGTAAACATCGAATGCTACTTTCACGCACAGATACGTCCACGTTCCGAAAACTAACAAATATAACGTATTATAAGCTTCATTGTGTACTTGAGGGGCCCGTGGTACAAAATATTTACACAATTGTGCTTATGACAAGTGATAAGTGCATGAACACACGAGATACAAATTACATCTCGTTTAACATGTTGCCAACATCTAGAGCATGGTAAATATATTTAGAGAAATTAATATTTATATATTCGTTATGGCGTAACATTACAGAACAAAATGCATTAAACAACATCACGAATGATAACTTGCAAGGAAGAGGATCTGAGGTGTCGGTACCTCAAATGATATTCATCTTCTATTGCACGAATGCCGTTATTTACACAAAAGCATGCGGGCTGAAGATTTATGTTTTACGGCCACTTTTGCGCACGTTGTAAGCTAAATGGGCCGAGCGACCTTCAAACGTAATGAAGCGAAGTTAAAGATGAAACACACTTCAGATATGGCCACGCTGAGGTTCGAACTCGGGTGATAGTGATCTGTGGTCCAACGCTCTACCAACTTGACCACGGAGTCGCCCTACAGATAATTTGTGTTTTATATATATATATATATATATATATAGTGAAATCCTTCCTTTTTGCCGATTATCGTCATCGTTAGCCATCATCAGCATCGCTGACAATAGCTGCTGGATCCAGAATACAACTTGTGACAATGGGAATCCCGCCCGTCCTTCTGTAATCCTATAATGGAATATCCGGCTCGGATGTATACTTAGATTGCGGGCCAATGATTGTTGGCTCGGATCTATTACTCCCGACAATAATATCAGTCGCGAGGATAATGTCACATGAAGAATCCGGAGAAAATATCTATTTTTAGATGCTGTATCGCGTTAGCCAGCCGTAGGGCCGATGCTTTGCCGACTTGTTTAACTAACCGCGGTATAGTTGGGGGCGATAGGCTGGCGACGACATTTGGCTATTGGATTACACAAAATACGTCTACGCCAGTCTATGTGTACTTTGTCCTTTCAGGATTGGAACGATTAGAGAATCCAAACAATGTCCATCATCAAGTCGAGTACTTCGTTATAATATCGACGATTTTGAAATGATGCACATTTCACGTCTGACACATTTCACAACCGATTTCTGAAGTTCAGTTGAGTTGTTTTACTCTCGGTACTAGTTAAATTTTGGACCTATCCGACAAACAGTATTAATAGCTGGAATCGAACCCGTATCCTGGACGTTTGCAGTGCAGTGCTCTTTTCCGGGAGTGGTTCATACCTGCGCGCGCGCACACAACACACACACACACACACACACACACACACACACACACACACACACATTTATATAAACAGTAAATACCGTGCTTTACATCATTTCAGCCTACATCAAATTAGCCTTTCCGCCACGTTTCTATAGTAAATTACGTCACTCAGCTACGTCACGTCACCTACGTCACAATAAAAGGAAGCGAAATAACTAAATTAACAGTAGAATACAATAAGCAAGCAATAATTTAAAAATATAACAAAATAAAATATATGCAATAAAATATTTAAATCGAAAAGCATTCGGTCAGGTTTACGTCAAAAACCAGGGTTACGTCACGGCTTCTAGAACCAATTAATGATGATAAGGTATATATATATATATATATGTATATATGCGTGCACGTGTGTGTGTGACATTCGTAGGAGTCTTTGGGCATCGCATCAATCACACCAACTACAGGAAGGTTTATTATTATCACAAACCTCTCCGTTTTATATCTGATAATATGGTGTATTAGTTCTAAACCTAACTCATCAATAACAAATAATAAACAAATTCTCGTCTCTGTTTCTCATCAGTATAGCGCTTTGTGATGCTTAGAATCACCGATCTGAAATAGTATTAGATTTTGTCGATCACCATGAAAGATGCTGATATATTAGATACACCATTTACGGGGCGTCATCCATTACTTGAGATGCGCTGAATCTACCGATTACTTGAGGAAAGTAGCGACGTTCAAAACAAATTGAGTAGAGCGGGGTCTGGGGGACAGAAGCGTTGTAATTCTAATAATATTAATATCGATCAAGTTTTAATAATAATGTTAAATGCGACGATCTTATTCACATTACCTGTAGGGAGGATCAATCGGCCAACAGGCGTCATTGTGACCCGAACAACTTTCATTCAAGAAGATGTCGACACTTATCTGAAGAACTAAACAAACAAGACAGACAAGCGGACATATACAGAGAAGCACATGCATCCATGTCCATAAACAAAAAAATTAAGCAAACATTTCAAAACCTAACTAGAAACAAACACGCCCGGAAGCGTCCGAATGCGCACAAACAAACTGCGCATGTTTCCGAAAAATCCAATTTCCACAGACGCTCACGTACGGATCCAGGTTTCGAAAGGAAATTACTCGGACCTACGCGGTGCTTACTTCACCGATCCAGATGATGGCCGGAATTTTATTACCCCGGATAAGTACGACGACTTATCCCATCATTGTTCTGTAACTTAGACACGATCCACAAACTGTACCGTCTCTGGAACGAGCAAAAAAACGAGCGAATTTGGCACCAGTTTATCTGCGATTTGAGAGAGACTGGTTCGGCGGCGGGGTCGGCCCTCAGTAGTTGCTCCTCACAAATTAACCGATTCTTCTGCGGGCCGTCTTAGCCGAGAGCCACTCGGGCTGCCCTCCATAACCGTTCTGTTTGTCGGTGGTACGACGGGCGAATGGCCCCGTAATGTACCGAGAGTCCATACGTTAAGTCGAGTACAGTCTGCGGCTAGTGGCGGACAATCGGGTGCCCGGTTTTGGGAAGCCGAAAACGAGATTGGCGCCGAAATGAGGGCGATTTGAGGATTTCGATGAGGATTTCTAGGTCAAGATGTCGAATCGAGGCCCGGTCTCTCTATGTGAACCATAAACATTAACAGATTGGTTGACTTTTCAACAGGTCGGAGGCTTGAGTGGTGGCTCAACCCTGAAAGCAGACATCTACGCCGACATTGTGTGCGTGTATATGTGAGCCACCGCGTGATCGGAGAAGGTCGTCAGGATAATTTATTGTTGTCATCGTCATCAGTAGTCGGCGATAAAGCGATCCAGGTGATAATCGGATCCAGAACGTCGATGACTAGTGGCGGGGGACTCGTTGGTTATGAGGTACGTTAAGTAAACAGCCTACCGTTTGATATATGACGGATATATAACGATATTTATAAATACATTAGATATCCCTAACGGATCATTGACGATCAAAGTGGCGTATGTACGGTCAGGTGTATCACCTTGTCTTGAACGGGCTTTTTCGGTGCTCGATGAGCAGTTGGTAAACAACCGTAAGGCTGAACTGTCCACAGGTAATGAACATGGACGGATAGCGTTACCTACCGTTCAGCTACCTGGTAACAAACTACGAGCCCCGTAGAGTGGCCAGGTAGCTAGCTGGCTGGCTGTAAAGTGATTTAATTAAGACATCTCTGCCCATAAATAACTGCTTTCAGCAGCTATAAAGCTAACAATCAGTGATTTTTTATGTAAACATAAAATTACTAGTGAAATTTCTCGACGATCGCAGAACGTGAGAAACTGTGAGGTGAACGCTTCGGAACTCAATCACAACCGATTGTGTGTTCTGAAGTCATTTAGCAATTGCCTTTTGACGTAAAAAGAAACACAACACACAAATAAAGACGAGGGCCATTTCATTGCAATTGGGACGAGAGGATGTCGTTCACTGGGTACTCGCTGACCCATAGAATGACCTCTTTACGTTGACGACGCAAGAAACGTTGGCAAACGACAATTTCTTGTCGAACTAAATACTTTTTTCGCCGTTCTGTTTCCGAATGTGTACCGCTTACCGAGCGACATGACATGCGCAGCGACGAAACCGTCCGGCGTACTGTACGGTATAAACAAAGGCGATACGTTGCATATTTTGATTAGTTCCAGTCCAGATGATCCCCCGTATCCGGACGGGGGAATCCCGAGGCTCCGGAAGGGCGTCGCCGTCGGGGTGGAGCGCAGTGATAGCGAACGGGAAGCGATATCCTATCGGGATGCCTACTGCCGACACCCGAGATTGGCGTTTCGCCGCTATTCGGAACAGATCCTGACGTCTCCGACCGAGCAGACGATTTCCGGTCTGGGATGGAACGCCACCTGGAGGAGCGCCCACAGCCGTCGTCCCATCACCTACAGACAAAGAAGCGTTCCAGGTTGGTGACAGTGGAAGCTTGTTCGTTTTAAATTTGTTTTCTTATTTCTTGGAGCGAGCGAGTGAGTCATTGAACGAGTGAGTGGGACAGTGAGCGAATGAATCACGGTTAAGGACGGATCGGCACCAAAAGGTCATTAAACGTCGCCCCCTTTTATTCAGTTTTTACCGCATACGGTCTAATGATCTCTATGAATTAATCATCTCATCGCTAGTGTTGTATTTTGGATCGAGTAACAACTAAACACAGTTATAGTTAATGATTTCACTTATATATATATATATATATATATATATATATATATATATTATCGCTAGGATACACTTTGATTGGCTGTGTGCACGTATTGTAGGCATGTAAACAGAAACAACCTAAAACAAAAGCCACGTTTGTAAATATCTCCCCATCGCTCTTTATTCCGGTCATCACGTGATGTCCATATGCGGTTCTTTTCTGTGATTAACATAAGATCAGATGTTCAACAAGATGAATTAAGGCAAATCAGTCATTGGTCGCATTAGTGTTAGTGTATATATCTAATCATTATTGGTTGATTGATTTTCTTTCGTTTCTATGATCATAAAACAGGGATAGCACACGAAGTTGCGAACACTTATTTCCAGCGCGGTCCCTTTTATTGAGTGATTGTTCACGGGGGAGTAGTACGGACAGTATTACGTCCCCAGGGGCTATTTGTGTCCCCCTTTTTTATAATTAATTCAGCGCAGATGGCAGCGCAATTTAACGTGGTCAGCCACCCACTAGTATGTTGTGAGCCGAGAAATTAATCCGTGGAAAAGTTTCGACCTCTTGATGGGATCGAACCTGTGACCGTTGGCACAAAGTGCAATTGTTATTATTATTATTATTATTTTACTCCGTGAACCGTGTTAGTACGACTTTTTACTTTAATAAATCTCCACATAAAGGTTTGTATATTAATATTGTTAAACAACGTTTCAGCCAATCAGCGGATTGCTACACAAATAAGTCTTAAGGTGGGCGATAATTAAGGTTACTTAACGATAACCGTCGCGTGGGTGACTGACAATATCGGCTTAAACAACAACAGCCCGTCCATCACACTCGTCAACGTATACCAGATATTAGCCCCGTATAACCGCAGTTATTTATAAACCGAACAAACCACGAAAACGTCATATATTTAAAGGGATGGGTGCGTCTGATCCCAATAACATGCAAAACGTAAGACATAATACTATAACTTATAG